>OX352269.1:10070849-10403354 GCA_947086405.1 Esperia sulphurella
GACTGGTAGGATAGGTGTTTTTGAAATAAAAAACAGAGTTACTATTCATAATATTTACTTTTATAATTATGTTATTTTCATTCATAACTAACAACGATATGGGTGTTACGATGTATTCAAATTCAGTAAAACAAATTAAAACAAAATACAAATTTCACTCTCTATTAAATTTAATATTACAGTAATAGTAATAAGAAAAACTCCTTTACTTTAAATAATTTATATAAGTCATAACCCCTTTCAAATATGTATTTTTATATGGATAATTTAATTCTCATATAAATTGTGCACGCAAATCGTGAGAGTGAGAATTCAGTGGGATAAAGACCGTTTCCGTATCGCTCCAAACATTCAGGTCACTAGTATGTCTTATAACTTTTTATACAGAGGGTCTTCAGAAGCAACGTCGATTACAAAATTCATATTAGATAAGACTTAATAAAAATATGCGTATCTAAACTACCATGTCCCTGACCGAGTCCGCAGCGGTTCGAGTGCTGCGGCCGCTCAGCCATGCTCGGCCGCACCTACCGGCCGGGCTGCTCACCGCAGCGCGACCGCGCGGACCGGAACTAAGCGCGCACTAACCGACAAACGTTACTCAAGAGTCATACCATAAGATAATTATATTTACACGAATTAAAAAGGTGTGTCAGCAAATCAAATAGCCTTAACGACAACTAAGCTCCACTATGTGTGATTTGAAATCCATGCGCAGAGTTCATTACTTAACGATACAATAATTTATACGTAATTAGTACATACATATAGCTGGCTAAGGTTCAGGAATTTTTGGAAAGTGTCGAATCAGCCAAGCATGCTTAATCATCCAAATCAACGTTTATCATACATTATATTAAATTTCACTAGTACATGTTTCGGTTACCAAATGTTCTACTGGCCGGTATATCGGTTACATGTTCAAGCTGGTTAGGTAGATAGATGTATTTTATATCATGCAAAGCTAGATATGTGCAATTATGAATTGGTCCAATATGGGAGTTAAGATAGCACAGAGTATATGCAAAAACTTGTAATGCTTCAGCTGCTCCATTTCCATTAAAGTGCAATAAGTTATGCATATGCACGTTATATTACACACCAAGGTTACGCTTTATGCTACATCTACAGCATGAATAAACGATTCGTTAGTCTATACTTAAGGATTTAATACCTTTGCCTAATTTGAACTGTATGCCAAATCGAAGTGCAAAATGAAATAACTTGAATACTTAAAACTATGACAATGAAATTTATAGCATTATTTTAACATTTTTTTCATAAAAGACTACTAATAAACATAGTGTTCTCAATGACAAATTTTATATTATAGAAATATCATTTATTGAATATAGAATACAATATTATCGAAAAACTATGTCGTTACATTAGGACAATTTATTAAATACAGTACAATTATCCAGCACTGGATAAGACAAGGTACACCGCAATAAAAAAAAATTGTTAAACATAAAAGTTGCCCGACAAAAAGAACACCTACAATGCAGTATATCTAAAATTTATAATCCTCTGAATTGTTTATACAAATACATAATATTCTGAGATATCATTAAATATTATAAATTATCTTGAGAGATCAGTTTATGCTAGTTAAAAAAATTTACAAGTATGCTTTTCTATGTATGCAACAAAATCTTCCATTGCTAAGTTTCATCGTTGAAATAACACTAGGTATACGTTTCGTAAAGTTTCATGAGTTAGTGATAAGTTCCAACAATAAATACACTATGCACTACTGAATATGTCTCCCTACAGATTACACGGCCCAAGCAAGTTTACGCGACCTACTAGATTCATGTAGTATCTTAATAGGTGATGCAGTGAAACAATTGTGACATCTGCTCCGTCCATGTGTGGCTAAAATACAACTCAAATTGAATACATAATAGGATATATATGTATGCAATTAAAAGCAAAACCATAATAAAAGATACAGGAAATAGACAAGATATTACAAATGAAAATAAAACAAAACAATTTATCCAGATGATAATAATCTGTCGTTTACCAAATAAACTCAGTATTTAATGTATGTACATAAAGAGACAATTTGAGCTTACAAAAGTACAAAGTAATCACATTGCGACGGTTTAGAATCTACAGTGGATTTACCCTTCTTACCGACTACGACAGCTCAAGCTTTATCGACAATTACACTACAGTATCACACGATTACTCGCCGAAAACACCTATTATGCATTTAATTTTTTCCCGATGGCCAACACGTAAAGGACTATCACTAAATAGCATACGAATGACTCTCAATCTAATTAAGGTCCAGAGTCGCGACCGTGCGAGTGGCACTCGACAGAGGCGTGTCGGGGCGGGGCGGGGCGAGGCGAGGCGGGGCGCGCTACGTCGAGGGAGCGCGGTCGCTATCGCCCGAACGCACGGAATGCATCGCGTGAACAAAACAGTGGCCGTAAATGCAAGGGACGTGGCGTGGTAGACGAGAGTCGGTCGCATGCGGCATAATATGAGTGCGCGGGCGTATCGGCGACAGCATCGGGCCTCGTGTCGTGGGGGCGCGGGGGGGCGCGGCGCGCGCGCGGCGGGTGCGGGGGGCGGCGCGGCGCGCTCTACGACGCGCCCGCGCCAGGAGACCCGCCGCTCGGCCCGCTCGCCGCACCGCTCTCTCCTACGCAAAAACACTCGTTAAATCTACAGTATCGCTACCATACGGCTCATCGGCAGCATGGTTTTCATTTTACACACATTTCTTCCCTGTTTTATATGCCAAGTCCGTAACCTTATCACTAGTAATTTGACAGTTAATAAACACAGACGTAACTAATAGGTTCCAAAGTAATTAAAACTAACAAAATTAGTTTCAGATACACGGTAAAACATTCCAACCCGGTCATATTACAATTTCGAGGTCGTAAGTATAATCGAAATATGGGTTTTCTACATATAATCGCTAAAACCTCTTCCTCTTCGCACATCATCCTCTTCGGAAATCATGTTAACGTCTATACTATATTTAAAAATATTTTGTTTCTAACCAAAAGAAAACAATTAGCAGGAAACTGCTTGTGTATGAATACAAATGTTTTTGTGTAATGTTTCGGAAAGACAAGCGCAGGAGGAGATCCGGGTTAGGCAGCAAATAAATTTGGCAGTTTTGCCATTTAGGGCGCGAACGTAATCTCTGCGTCGCTAATATCGCAAGACAGGGGCGGCAGTCTCTCAATCGGGGGCAATTGTGTGACCAACATGCACAAACATTTGACCAACAGACGTTCGTGTCGATTAAACGGGCAGGCCGCTCTCAATCACACTCGTGCGCTTCTATTATTTTTCTATCCCCAGAAGATACCATTTACACTAAATTTTATCTGTCAACGGCCAACAGACAGATAAAAACAGCGTTCGTTCAGTAGGAAGAGTAGTGAAGAGTTTCCCATCAAAATTAGTCGTATCATATTCTGTTTTTTATTTATTACATTATCGATACACCCGTGCACCGCACGCCAGCCAGTGCGTCAGCCGAGAGGATGCACCTGATTTTACACACACTTGCCACACTTGCACAACACGAGATTGTTGAAAAGAGTTTAACCAATGATGATAGTATAGGTACGAGCTGTACCTTGCGCGTCGTGCGCCTCGGGCGGCGGCTGCGCGGAGGCTCCCGGCGCGTCGGCGGCGGGCTGCGGCGCGGCGCGCGGCTTGAGGAAGTCGTTGAGCGACGGCTGGATGGACAGCTCGTACTCGGTGAAGTTGAACAGCGGCGGCAGCGGGCGGCCCGAGGGCAGGCGCGCGCTCGGCTCGCGCAGCTCGTCGAAGAAGCTGTGCGCGCACGCCTGCAGCGGGGACAGCCGCGCGCCCGGCGTGTACTCCAGCAGCCGGGACACCAGCGAGATCGCGTCCGGCGGCGTGCACGCGCGGAACACCTGCCGACACACACAACGGACGTCACTTATGTTTGTGGCGCTCTCAATATTTAGGATTTTTCGTAAAAAACAAATCATAAAGACAGGACATTATTTTGTTCGTGCAACCTAGTCGTAAAGTCAGGAAAGGGGTTATATAAATCGCGTCTAGATCACCCTTAAATTATTAGATCTTCAAAATACGCCGTGACTCAATGATAGAATAAGTTGATTGGTTCTCAAATGAAATATGAAAGTGACGCAGTCTTTTAGTTGATAAAAGATATATTGTGTACATAATTAAGTAATTCTTTTTGTTGTAAAACTATTTACTTTTTATTCTTATAAAAATGCCTTTAAATTAACACTCGTAACGATGTTAGCAGTCGAAACAGAATAACAAGTTAAAAATAGGGTAAAAGTGGACAATATATACACTGGTTAAAGGTTAGGAAACATACGTTAGACTTGAATGAGATGATTTAGAGCACCAGGTGTGGAGTGAAATGATGTGCTGGGGTACCAGTTTGTTTCTGCCAGCAGTTCTCAACCATAAGATCTTTATATTTAAATAACATAGACCCCTTAAATAAAAACTATGTATCTTAATGGAATTACTTCAGGACAGTTGTTGGGTAGTCTGTAAACTATCCTCGGTTCGAAGGAGTTATCATATATGAGGAAAGCAGTGACAAGAAATTAAGCACCAGTAATTATAAAATCATTTGAGAAAGTGTTTGGTTTTTAGAAACAAACTGCACTCCATCGCACCACGGTACGAATGCACACTGAACACCAACAAACAATTTGCAGAGAGAGCATCGATTAGTTATGACTTCTAATCATCAATACATGCCAACCAAAGGCTATGGCTATCAATACAGACTAGGTGCCTTCATTTTCTTACGTAATATTGATAGCATAGAATATTTTTGATGGATTAAGACGGACGGGATTCTACAAATTCACTTAAGCCTTCGCCTTCATTCTAATAGTAGGCCTCTGTCTAACATTAGAACTTACTGACTGTTGTCTGAGTCCAGTCTACGTTTTTTTTCCTTCCACGCGTGTTGTTTTTATATATTCAATATGTTTTCTTTTTTTAAGTTGCAAGGTAAAATGAAGGCATCCAGCCAGGATGTGGAAGATGTCTTACTCTGATGCGCTGGTGGTCAGTGACAGTCTTGGGCATGGTCATTCGCTCCAACATGTGCTGCAATGACGTGCGCTTTTATACTATTGCCACAGATAAGGTAAACTTCCATACAAAACCTTCCCTTACATTGGCATGGAGAGCGGACCATCAGTAAATTTTTAGAAAGGGGTTGGCAGTAACTACACCTACTTCACAGGGTTTTCTACGCCATTTCGAAACTCCTTTTGTTATCGTCTTATTCTCCCCAAGCCCGGAGTTTAAGATGTGATATATAGTAATAGAACACAGGCCACACTGAAAATTTCGCATCATAAATATTAAGACTTTCGATTATTATTTTTTAATGATAGACGTCATTTATGGACTATAATAGTTTATATCGGGAAATTGCTTGTCAACTGTTAATGGCTTATAAAAGTTTGCTAAAAGGTTTTAAAACTACGATTTTTATGAATTTATCACGTTCGTAGACAGTACGTCAATACACGTCATACCGGTGGCGTTCAAATGCATGGAACAGAAACATGGATTTATTTTTATGATCCGAAAAAGAGCAAGAGCACCTGTGAATGGCACTTTACAGGTGATAGCAGATCATCGAAATTGCAACGAGGCAGAAGTTTTGGCAAAAAATAATTACACTTTTTTAACTAATACCAGTCGTGCTATGTACTGTAATGTTGGATGAGATGGCCCTATAGAAGAACACATAACAGTTAATCCTAATGGTACACGACAATTAGTCTACCCAGTGTTTTCGAAAATGTTAGCGAGAAGCGATCGAAAGTCGCATTCTCTTGCACCATGACAATACTTCTTCTACATCGCGAATAAGACAGACACTAGTGTTCTGAAAAGATGGAATTCGTGACACATCATGCTCACAGCTCAGACCTTATGACTTCCTTCTTTTCCCGAAACTAAAAGATACGAAAACCAGAAAGGCAGTGATGAAACATTTGTTTCGAAAAATGATTTTTGCTAATGAAGAAGTTTGAATTGTAACAGAGGATATTTTTAAAAGCAATAAATATTAGTTTCGCTATGGATAATTTTATTTATGAGTTATGCAAATCTTTCAGTGTGGCCCTCGTAGCAGAAAATACTTGATAGCATACCTGTTATGCTAGTTGGTTTGCATCATAGGATAGTATTTGGTACGAGCTAGCTAAAGGACTACTGAATAAAAATAAAGAATCCGCAGACGATCAGCGGCATTAATCTATCTCACAAGAACAAGCGTCTCGCTACGAAGCCGCTTTCCACGCCTTTGCGAGCGAAACGACTTTTTCGCTTAAATCGGTTAAAGAAAGTTTTCTTTATCTTACAAGTGGCTAGCATGCTTTCACATTATCAGTGTTGCAACAAATGACAAATAACAACCGTAAAAGAGTGAAACAAATAGGTATGAATGTAGTTTTTCTAATACTAAAGTACATTAAACAGTACTGACACTGTAAAAATATTAACATTACATAAATAAATACACTTTTAAATATCTGTAATTATGAAGGGCAATAAATATTTCAGGACTGTCGATTTTTTTTAGAAACAAAGGGCAGCTACGCAAATATTCGGCTCGGTATTATTATAAAGTCAGCGAAGTGTATTATACACAATGTGTAGCAGGGATGATCCGTTATCCGCCGGACGGACAGACGGACAAAAAAGGTTCACTAATAGTGGTATATGCGTTTTAAGTCAACCCTGAAAAATTTACGTGCTGCCGCCCACCGCTGTGCCGATTAGAACAAAATCGAAGAGTTGTGAAGCTTCCCCAATGAATGAAACTAATTTCATAATTTAACAGTAAAAAAGAAATAAACTATAGCTCAATGCTTACCTTTGCCCAAGGATGACTTTTGATTTGTGGAAATTTGAATTCTGTGTAGTTTGGATTCATCTCCCGAATTTGTTCACGGGTCGGAGTACCTAGTACCTGTAAACAGAGAGGTTCATTGTAGTCATAGTTTCAAAGACAGAGACGTATGATATTCATCATCCGCCAGTCCCAAATATAATGTAAATCGTAAGTTTTTTATTTTTTTTATTTTACTTGTATAAATTTTATTTACTGTATTAGGATCACACTACGTAGCAGGACGCCTCCTGGATATATATGGATTTACGATCTGAGTAGGGGTCAATTCACATTGGCGCAGAATCGAGTCGAAGAGAAGCGAAGCGCAGTTAAATTCTACATTGCATATTGAACTATATCTCCACCATGTAACGTTTTTTGTGTGAGAGCAAACGCGTAGATTCTCTTGGCGCCTCCATCGGAAGTCGCGCTGTACGTTCTTTGCTTTAACACTTTACACATTACATAGTGGAGATAAAGTTAAATATGCGATGTAAAATTGTATTACGAAACTGCGTATCGGTTCGCTTCGATTTGACTCTGCGCCAAATTGATTTGACCCTTACGCAGATCAATGGGTCCGTATTTTCAGGGGGCATCCCGCTAGGTAGTGTGAAATGTCCTAATACGAGTACAGTAAATAAATTTATAAAAGTTATATACAAAAAATATATATATACTAGGTAACCATTATATTAGGAAGGGAGTGATAGCGCCCAGCAGTGAGACAAGGCAGCAAGAGCGAGGAGAGTAAAATAAGTACTATATAACTATAACACAGACTTAAAATTAATATATAACAATAATTATAATAAACATACATAAATACCGCATTATACTAAGAAGAAGACAGATAGTGCTATTTTAGTTTAGTTTTAAAAAGATGTTACAGAAGTCTCGAACGACTGTCTGAAGTTTATTCCACATTTCCACGGCTCAGACAGTACAACTTGAATCTTCATTAAACATATTTATATTTAAATCTTTATGCAATGAGGATCAATCACATAACAAGATATTTGAATTGTTATTAGTATGGCGTGCGCATTTTTTAAGCATTTTATTTTTTAAATGATTGAAATCCATCTAGGAATGACAAAGTTATTAAAGGTTTTTAACGGCTACTTCGAGCGCTCCGGCTTGACTTTATAAGCTGACGTCACTATCCGCAATCCGCGCTATCAAGTTCTCGCGCTCGTTTGATCGGTCACCCCGTTGCTGCCACCCTCCCCGGGGACGCGTAGGATGAATGGGTGCACAGAGCCCCCGTTATTATTATGTGCGTTATTATTCTAGTAGTAGTTAAAGGCATGGGACTTTGACATTCTAACTTAAATAAAATTTTAAAGGTCCCTTAGACCCGTCGTCCATTACGCTATGCAACAGCAACTGATGCAACTGATCGCCAATATGCTGTACGAATCGCCGACGTGTCGCACGCCATTTCATTCAAAATAGATTGTATTTGCACATATATAATCTTTTTTGTGCCAACAACCAAAGAAAATAGTAACACAGTTATGGTTTTTAAAAATCATACCTGTGTCAAATTAATGTCATTAGGTAATGTAATTTAGATACCTAATCAAATTATTGATTGCAGTTGACTTATTATGACATTTATGAGTTAAGACGGACGAACGATAAAATATTTTTGTACAAGAAATAGTTGTCATGTTATGTTGCATGCAAGGGCACACTATGTAACAACATAGCCTAAATTAAAACATATCGAAAACAACGCGTTTAAAACACATTTCTTTCGTTCAATAGATGTCAAATATATTTCTTTCCAATATTTGTTGAAAAAAAACTTTTGAAACGTAATCGAAAAAAGTTTGGTTTGTTTTAAGTTTTTTCAATGCACCGGTTTCTCGTACCTGAAACTCGGTACCTGAATCCTGCATTCCCTATATAAATAAGCAACCTTAGACAACAGGGATCCAAAGTATAAGCAAAATTATCTTCCGGGTTAGCGCGCTCCACCTTAGTCCTCATCGTTACTTACCATCAGGTGTGATTGAGGTCAGGCGTAAACCCATCAGAAAAAAAATACATTAAAAAGTCAATCATGGATTCATACTTTTTATTTGATAATTATGTAATTTTTTTTCCAAGGACACACTAGGCGTGTATACAATGTGTGCGTGAGAGAGCCGATCGTTCGAGCCGAGCGACACACCAGATGACGTCACATCCGGTCGCTACCTTTTCGCGGGCGTTTTTGGAACTACTGGACTAACTTCGTCATTTTTGATAAGATTTAAATATATTTTTTTTCATAAATAAATATAAAATAAATATGTGGGGACATTTCACACACGGCCACCTGATTTCAAACTAGTCAGAGCCTGTAATATGGGTATCAGACAGCTAATATACATACATACGAGTAATATATGAATAACATCCAGTCACAAGGCAAACACAAGTGCTCATCACACGATTGTTTGCCCTGGGCGGGTTCGAACCAGCGACCCCGAGCTTCGCAGGCAGGTGTACTACCGACTAGGCTACGGGGCCGACAAATTTATTGTTTTTTTTTACCGCTAAACATCTGCATACTTAACAAAAAAAACGTGACTGATCCTCATTAAAATAAATGTGAATTTATTGTGAGAACTTACTTTGATGATCTCCACGAGTTGATCAACTCCCGAGTCGCCAGGGAATATCGGTTGACCCAACAACAGTTCTGCTACCACGCACCCTGCGCTCCATACATCTGCAAATTCAAATACGCCATGCTGACTGTCAGCCTTTTTTACAAACATACACAAAAGGCCTCTTTTAGGATTTTGCTGGGGTGTCCGTTTCTAATAAATAACTTTTATTAAACTTAAAAGCTACTTATTGTGTCTATAATATTTATTTTCTTCATAAATGTTAAGTGGGGCGACGGCTGAGGGAGCGAGGCGGCCACCCGCGCACCGGTTATTTCCTCGCCCAGCACATGTCCCTCGCCATCCAGCGGGGAAATGCTGCGAGTGTCATGGGGACGTTTGGGCGGGAGACGGTAGGGCTCTTTGACTAATATATTCTAAGGCCCGTACTAAGCACATAAGCCCGGTTCAGCTCGATAATCAAAAACTAATCCATTCCATTCAATCTTACTAGGGGGCTTACACTGTAAGCATTTTTGCTAATATTCGTCTAACTAAAATACCATTTTATACTATGTAATGGGACATTTTCTGATAAGCATTTTTAGTTACACACCAAGGCCTACAGGTCATTCCCAGGACCCTACATTTAGTATGCAGGTCAAGTCGGAATAGGCGCCAAACTGAGCTCGGGGCCATAGTGTGGGAAAGTACAAACATCATGAAAACAATATCTGTCGAATTAGAATCTAATCTTGAGGCACTTGACTGACTGACACCTGTAACCTTTGTTAGTGTAACAAAGGTTACAGGTTTTTACGGATTATAGCATAATAGATGCCATATGAAGCCTAATCCGTTTCAGAACGTAAAAAAAATCGCATTTATTTTACATTTGGAACTGGTTGCCATAGTGACTAGGAGAAAATCGATCACTACTCACACTATGGCCAAATGAGAAATTGAATTACTTTGACATCTTTCTTCTTAGGTAGCCAATAGGCATACATTTGCTTCACTAATAAAAAATAACGAAAAACACTCACCGATTTTACAGGTATAATCTATGGCGCCAAAGATAAGTTCAGGAGCGCGGTAATACCGCGAGCATATGTAGGAGACGTTGGGCTCGCCGCGAATGAGATGCTTCGCCGAGCCGAAATCACACAGTTTGAGGACGCCCGACTTTGGGTCAAGCAGGAGGTTCTGTGGCTTGATGTCCCGGTGGCAGATGCCCAGCGAATGGATGTATGCCAGGCTTCTGAACAACTGGTACATGTACAGCTGTTGGCAAATAAAGTTTATGTTGTAATTAATACATAGTATAAAACAACCAAATCTACCGGCCGCTTCTGTCTGTGCGTTTGAGATAATCTCGCGAACTACGGCATGGATTTTGATCAGATTTACGCCATTCGATTGGCGAGGAAGATTTAATAAACAAGGTGGATATTTAAGGCCGTCGGTGAAGGGAATGTACTCTTATCTTGCAGGAAAACCTGACGAATCTTCAGACTATTCAGGATCGTTTGTGGCAAACCCCTGGCCACTAACGGTGCCCCAAGCCGATTTGGTAGACTTCACATATGCCTTAGGATTTCTTCAATCGCATATGTAGGTTACCTTACGATGTTTTCTTTCACCGAAAAGGGTACGTTAAATAAACCGTATTTAAATTTCAGAAAAACTTATTGGTACGAGCGTGGTTTGAACCCACGACCTCATGAACGTGAGGCGAGTGTACAATATACTTGACTACTTGGTAGTACTAACTCTCAATGCATTCTTAATATTGATGAGTACTAAAATTAAAAAATAATGAAAACTTTCCTAACATTTCCTTATTTTTTTAAATAAGTAAAACTTAATTAAATCGTACCGACAATATTCAGAAAAACATCACCTATAAAATGGCAGCAATCAACAGGGTCAATGATGAGAATCAAATACAGTTTGAAATATATCTTAAAGTAGGCTATAAAATTGTATGTCATGAAAATATATAATTTACTTTAGTAAACAATGTAAGTATATTTATGTTTACCATTACATTATTATTCATAGTTACACTGTTATCTTATCATCACACATGTAGTTTATGTACTATTTATTTGTGTAGTATAAGCTTGAACAGATCTATTACGTGTTTGCACCCCTACCACTGCCACTTCTCGCCCCAAAAAAGCCCCATTACTCTCATAGATTATAGATATGATCATAGATTGCCTGGAAGAAATCGCTAAAAGCGATAATGTCGCCATTGTACACTAATGTTTATTACAACAAATAATATTTAAGTGCAGTTTGACTTATTTAAAAAAATTAAGTATTGTTTTTATGTTTCCTTTATGACGTAAAATGTGCTTTAACCATAACCAAATATTAAAGATACTTTCTCCCCATCGTTGGCCTTTTATTTCCACCTGTATTTCCATCTTTACGTGGGAAGATGGGGCGGACTTCTAGTAATAATAATGCAACCACATAAATACTCGATTGATCCTAAGTAGACTGTTAGAAAAAATTGACATTTTACACATATAACACCCATATCAAGACCAGCTACTGCCAAGCGGGAATCGAACCCACAATCTCTAGAGAGTCAAACTGTAGTAAGTTAAATAGAAACTACTTAGCAATTCTAAGTAATAAGGAAAACTTAACATGGGTGGTTAGGACATTAGGGACGCCTTTGAACGATAATCTGTAGGTAGAATCTAGAATGATCGTTCAACAAGAGAAAAGAAAGGAACTAAAAATCCTAACCTTTCTTTATTCTCTAAAGATGTCAGGAGAAATGTATGGTTCCTATCTCTGATCACAGTTGAGTTTCCGTACTGAAAGATTCAACTTAAAACGTTATTAAGTAGTGCTTAAGGTACGACTGTAGAAGGCCTACGTACAGCAGTGGACAGCGATAGGCTCATGATGATAAAGATACGCTTCAAGTTTCACTCTAAATTCATTTTTAAATATTAACAAACAGAAGCAATTCACAGATATCGTTCTGAGAATAAAACGAGGACATAACAACATCTACAACGAGCATTGTTTAACCTCGATAAACAATAATTGCAGTTGACGGTGTTCTAATATTTAGACTAACAACACAAAGGTCAGATTTTTCTCCTACTATGTCAATTTTATTACAAGTGTTATTTGTAATTACATCTTGTTTACTACACTTCAACTTTTATCCTATTTTACAATGGATCGCTCCTTATTTTATACTTCAGGGTTGTTACTTGACGTTGTTAAAAAATACTTCATCCAGACTTTTGAATTTCAATCAATTAAAATTTTCTTAACTAATAAGTTTACAGATTGGACAGGATTGGCACGCGCAGGGTGGGACGCCCCGCCGCCAGATGGACCGACGACCTAAAGAAGGTGGCCGGAAGCGGCAGGATGCGGAGGGCGGAGGACCGGGTGTGGTGGCGTTCATTGGGGAAGACCTATGTCCAGCAGTGGACGTCTAAAGGCTGACATGATGATGATGATGAATAAGCTTACAACAAGATAATTTTTAAGTAAGGGTGTAAAGATGCCTTGCACTTAAACATTATTGTAAGAATTATTTTAACATAAGTTATGTAAAACATCTTACCTTTATAAAACTAATGGGTATGGTTTGTTCGTCTTTGGAGTAATGACGTGCCACTTTATACACAGTCTCGGGTATGTACTCCAGCACCAGATTCAGGTACACTTCGTCCTTCTGCAAACCGTCAACACACAACATAAAATTATTATGCATTACAACCACAGTAATTGAAAAACCTACCTAAATACCTATTGTTCATCATTTAAGTCAAATCTCCCAAATCTATAGAAGCCTTATTTATTTTTAAATACTCTTATAAAAGATTTTCCATCGAAATAACAATAGATGAAATTTGAATCTAGACATCACAATATATGTTAAAATTGTATACAGATAATCTACAATGACTTTAAAGATTAGCCAGGTAACTAATACAGTACTAAAAACTGGCATATGTTAATAATACGAAAAATTAAATCCATTGCATTATTTAACGAGGCTGACGTTCGTACAGACATTTCTGTGAAAATTCGATGTATTCACAAATATAGAAGGCCCACTTTCTAACTAAATTATACATACAACATACTACAGAACAAACACGACGGACGAAACAAAAATATATTATTCGAAAGATATTATGCCAATTTTTTAGTAATGCAAGTTACATTTTTTCAAATTAAATTTGTTTGGAACGTGTTCCTGATAATTTGGGAGACGATCAATGAGAAACGTTATGGGCATGAAAAACTCATTCAACCAAAATCATAAAATTTCTCAAAACAAAACCGATTGTTAGATGCGTTCTTTATTGACTTGAAAGACAGACAAAACGAAAATAAAATGCATGAAAAGCAAATAAATGTGCAACTTATATTTCCGAATGGAGAATTGCTTTGGAAAGTTATACATATTGCAATATTTGACCAGACAATAAATTGCACCTTTGGCCGACGGCCAGTCGGCCAAAGGATTCTTAGATCTAATGTTTAAGAACCAACATAACCTTGCACACTTGGTCACATCAAATTGTCTAAAGATCATAAGATTTAATAACGTTTCTTGTCTGTATTTAATTCAGTTGCTTTTTAAGTTCATATTTTCATTCGTCACTGGTAACATCAAATTGTCTAAGGATCGAGGTTATTTGACTTTAAGTTTAGATTTTTTTATACATTACCTATATTAGATAATTAGTATATACAATTTAAGTAAACTGGTGATATTAAATAGTCTGAGGATATCTATAAGTTGTTTGGACGTTTAGTATTAAACTTTCTTGTATTTAATGAATGTATTATTTATGCATCTTAATTTAAAGTTTAGATTTTCACTAGGAACAAGTGTCTTAGGATAAGGCGTAAAGTGTATTAGGTAATTCCTATATGTTTTTAGTTTAATTGTTTTAAGTTTAATTTTTTTATATCTTTAGCATTATTAATATGTAGTATTTAAGTTTAAATATTAATTCGAATCACGTAGGTATATATACACAAATAACAAATTCTATTACGGAAGTCACCACTGTTGTGTTGTGTAGTAAAAGGGCTAAAATCGAAATAAATATTATTATTATTATTATTACGGAAATAAAACGATTCGCAAAACAACAAACTCTTTGAATGTGTTATCCATCACACAATAGGTGCAAATTGGGAGCGGTTTGACTTTTGAGTTACTTGATATTTTTAAAAATAAATTTTTACTTTATCATATTACAAACCATACTTATGAATAACTAAGCAAATGACAATAAAAACCTTTCGCAAAATAACTATATGGACTCGTAATCCACATAGGTGCGTATTGTGAGCGGTTAACACTCGGTAAATCCACATTAAGTGAAGTCGTTGATCAAAGTCGATGTGCCGTGTCAGCCGTTAAAGCGAGGTCAGATTGCTCCCCGGGGAACCGCGCTCAGAATAGCCAGGCAGTGCTGCTAATGCTTGGCCGACATTTTCCTGCTAACGAAGGATTTTATAAAAAATAATAATAATAAAAATTTACTAGCTGTTGCTTACAACTTCGTCCGCGTAGAATGTTAATCTATTTTTAATGGAGTTTCCAAAAATTCTTTATTATTGCCTACATCGTTTGAGGAACCTTCATGCAAAATTTCCAGTTTCTAGATCAAGCGCGTGTGTTGATAGACCAGATCAGCATCTTTTATATACATAATACAAGTATTTAATTTTAATTATCGTTTTATGAATAATATGACCCTAGAATGGTTAACACGAACATACTACGTTTTGAAGTGTGATGTTTTGTAAATGGGACATTTTGCTACTGACGTTTGACGATGGGACGTTAGCTAATTGGGCATTTTGTTGATTGAGGATTGTAATTGCGTCCTAACAATTAGAAATTTACCTCTAAGTGTTTATTTAGTTAAACACAGGTTGTGAACATCTAACCAATTATTTAGCATGACAAATATCTTATTAATATTTATAAAAACCTTTTGCCCTGGCCCCTGAGTCATCAACGCACAGCTTTAACTTAGCACCTTGAACAAAAGTTTGGAGGTGTCTTTCCTTTAATACGTCATCTTCAAGTTATTTTTGTCTCCACTGCAGGAGCACAACTCTCTCTCACCTGCCGGAGACAGACTGAGTATTTGGCCTACACTCCCCGCGCTGGCCAGACGGGTTGGGGAGGCCTGATTGATGTTTTATAATGTATTCCCTTAGTCGCCTTGTACGACATTCACGGGAAGAGTTGGAGTGGTCCTATTCTTACTCTACCGGAAACCACACGGCAATTTAAATTTTAATACGTAAGCAGGCACTAATAACAGATTTTCCGATATCCAACTCCAATTGGGGCGAAAAAGGGCTTTAACTTTCCATGCGTGGGCGAGTGGCGTGAATCTATTGTTACAGTATGTGCCAAATTATAAAATGCTCATGGGTTAGCTATAACATTTTCTTCATTTTGTTATACACTTAAGTATGTTATTCAATGACACATACATAGAGATCTGAACCAACCTTTCAGTGTTCACGGCATATCAAATCTTTAAATATACCAAGTTAATCAGTTTTTTACAACTCTTAAATATTTTTTAAATCAATCTCTTAGACAATATCGATGTAAAGTCAAATATACTTTCAAAATAATAAGTGCAATGAATGTATATCGCTTGAAGCTTATGTATTTTCAACGAAACACAAAAATATAAAAAACAAGCAAACACAAATTTCAATGTAATGTCGCGTAAACGGATGATGATAATGAAGAAATATTCGAGCTTCTATCAATCCAAATGTAAAAGCTTATGGCTTGAAAACAATATGGCTCACCATGTGAAAATATGCTCTCAATTAAGCACACAACTTTTTCAGGCCTCACAGGTTACCGACCAATACTTTAATAAGTAGTAATCCTAGTTTAAATAAATTTAATAAGGTTCCTACTGTTTTGTAACAGAACAGCATATCGTATCATTCGAAACGAGCTTGTTACATTACTGGGCTGTTATTACACGGGTATTCAAACTGGAATAACGCGAGCATTTCATTGTAACGTCGTAAACGCGAGCGTTACGATACTGTTCACAGAAAGAAAAGCAGCCTAGAACTGCTTAGCCACTCACTGTGCGAATGATCACTTTGTATCATGTTAAACATTCTTCTGAGAAATGCTCGCGAGCATCCTCGAACTTAGACATAGAACTCAATACGCGAATGCTCATTTCATATCTTGTTACGATACTGTTCATAAAAATTCTCGCCAGCACCCTCAAACTACTCAGCTCAATGTAATCACTACTGCGCGAATTCTCTCTGTATCGTGTTACGTTACGATGATCTGTTACAACAAGTACGCGCCGAAAAAACCTTTAAAAAAATATTGTTCTGTAACCGTTGCCAAAGTATGGTGAACCTAGTTTGTGCGTTAGCACACTAGCGTAAGTCGCAACAATCGGATTGGTTCGGTAAGACGTACTTCAACTTCACGCGACTGCATTGCGTTTAGCATAGAGCTCACCGCTGCGGGCACTGCCGCCTTCACCCAAAATAAAACACAAACAACACACCCTTAATAACCTCAACTAAATTTCACATCAATAAATACATTTCATTTTCATATTAATAATTTAAAGTGAAATAAAAATTAACTAAAATGGATTTTAAAAAGTTATGAAATTTATAGTAATATAAAATGTGATAGTCACCTTTTCTCCACTGGAGTAAAAGAAGAATTTCAATTTGACAATATTACAATGCTCCAGTCGTCGCATGATTTGAAGCTCTCGGTTCTGTAATGGGAAACGTACGTT
Organism: Esperia sulphurella; assembly: GCA_947086405.1. Lineage (NCBI taxonomy): Eukaryota > Metazoa > Arthropoda > Insecta > Lepidoptera > Oecophoridae > Esperia > Esperia sulphurella. The sequence goes on from OX352269.1 coordinate 10,088,195, forward strand.
TTATTATGCAAATAAAAGCTTTTATAATCTTAATTTATATATATATATATATATATATATATATATAACTAAAAAAAATTTTAAATGATGACAAGGCATATACTGAAAAATTAACTATAGACGTTTACAGACAAAATACACATGCATACGAAAAATAGTGCCGACTAAAATAGACACAGAAAATAAAACCAATAAAAGTACTCAATAACATTAATTAAACACATAGTACACACAGTCACACATAGTATTCTGGCGATCAAAATATCGATTAAGTTAATAGGGAATTCGCAGGGTTTCGTACAAATATGATATGATAAGTCAGACCTAATAAATTAATAACTATGTATCTGAAATTAATAAATGAAAACTGCAGAAACAATTCTGTATGTATTCTGATACACTCATTATACTTTGCTGATGTAATATGGCTCAGTTTTAAATGTTCACCAAATTTTACATATGTTACTCGGAAACCTGAGGAATCTCTGAACTTACAAGAATGCTCTATAATAATGAGAGATGTGTTAAAAAATGAGTTCCAAAATGAATCAGACCTTAAACCTCTTATCCTGGAGCACCTTCTTTATGGCAATTAGCTCGCCCGAGTCGCACAGCTTGGCCTGGTAGACGACGCCGAAGCTGCCGTTGCCGATTAGCTTCATGTCGGCATAGCTTACTTCCTGCGGCCGGTCGGGGCCCTGCCCCGGCGTCGCTACCACGGTCGTCACCTTCGAGCCGTCCTTGCCTGGAATTAAGAAAAATAAAACTGTACGATCCTTTAAATTATAACATTAGTCGCTTATTTCGTTTTCCAGTAGACAAAAACAAGTTTTAGCTATTTTATTACACTTCCTTATTTAGAAAGGCTCCTTTTAATCTTATAGTATACTTAAATTGTCCTACGCGCATAGACACATTTAAAGGCATGCGTATTGTGCATAACACTGAAATAAGTAAGCAAAGTTTGATGAAACTAAAGGAGTTCTAAAATTATATTAGAGCAGTTGTAAGATAGGGATGATAAAATATCTAAAACAAATAAACTAGATAGATTTAATATTACATAATAATACTAATTAGACTAGTGTTAAGGTAGGATTTATGTCAGTTGAAGGTGAAGGAATGTCGCACGATAATTATATTCTACCGTAAGGTTTCTTAATGCTACTAATTAAATACGAAACTGATGCGATAAAATCGCTTTTCTTGGTGAGAATATGTATAGACAAAGATTGTTTTGTTACCAGTTTGTCCAATACGCATTTCATTCCTTTGACGATCTAAATTAACACTAAAATGATTGAAAGCAAAGTATATCATAGTAATTTCACTCAAATATGACGTAATTTCATTAAAATAGTTCAATCGAACATCACACGTAGATAACCTGACCGTATATGATATTAGTCTCGATTCTGAATTAAAACGCGCGATTTTAAACTTGACAGACTAAATTTATGTATATCCCTATCAAACATGAAGATAGAGACAAAACTAATTGTAGGCCATTTTAAGTATGTGCCTGAAAATCGAGCCCATTATTTATGTATGATGTCAATCGATGACCTAATATTGTACATATCAATAGATGTATTTATACTGTTGAGATATGGATCTTGCTGAGAAATTCCATTGCTATATCTAGTCTCTGAGCAAGTCTATAAAGGCGTAAAAAACGGAGGAATGTGAATGCTTACACAACAGTTTGAATGGCCACTCTAATGCAATTGTGTTAATGACGCAAATAATCCATTTACTTGTGGTCAAAGCGTGTCATCTATCATAGCCCTCCAAGCACACAATGTCTCCTACTATAATTTTAAAATTATACAATACTTAAAGTAAATCTAACCTTCCGACTTAGGTTCACTAATGGTGAAAAGTATGCTCATATCCATCAATTAAATTGAAATTAAACATACCAACTATCAAATTTACACAAAAAAAGGAAAAAATATAATACCTTTTCAAAATCATCAACCATCTAGAGTAGAAACAAAAACTAAAATACATTCAGAATAAAACGTTCCTTCAAACTGTAAATGTGACCGTGGGTGGCATTTATTTTATCATTTTCGGGGTTCGTATACGCTTAGGGATACGTTCATAGCGAAACCTTTTTTGTCTGTCAGTCTGTCCGGCGGATAACTCGAATACTACTGGACCGAATGAAATGAAGTTTGAAACATTGCTGGTTTAAGTTGTTTTAAGTAACTTTAGGTTTCTTAGCGTGTCGGGCCAAATCGTTTATATTCGTAAACGTGAAACAAAGAAATCGCAGTATTTCAACATCGTAGTCAATAACACCGAAGTTTTTAAAGTCATTCCGAATGCTTTGCAACATTTTGAATTTGGACATTAGGCACCTTTTGGTGTTTACAGCTAAATCATAACTCAAATGAAATTGATATATTAAAGGCGAACAGAATGCATGTCACAGATTTTATCATTCGATCACCGCGCATGACACACAAATTTGAAACCGCCTCCACACTGACAAGCGCAAAGGCCGTCCATCGATGGTTTTCTATATGCATTTTATCAGAAAATCTTCAATGTACAGCTGGCCCACGCTCGGAGGTTTCACGACCCATAATGGTTGGACGGGTCACTTCAGAGACGAGGTAAACTCAATAGAGATGCAATGCTCCCATAATCTACGCTACACTACTCCCTTAAGTGCCCAAAGAATTAAATTGCGACCGGGTTCCACAACCCAACATGTTACACATGAACAATAAGTATATGTTAAAATTTATAATAGTAATATACTTATAATGTTCCTTAAAAATAAACAAGACTTTGTTTGAAAAAAAAAAACTAGTGTCCGACCGAAGATTCGGTTTCGGCCAGTTTTGGCCAAAAAATCGAGGTTCGGCCTTAGTTTCGGTTTCGGCTATAAATCATCCGAAATTTCGGCCGAACCGAAACTCAATATTTGCGAATTGTCGCGCTCCGTTAGGGTGGGTTTGTGTAGAGTTTACTTACAAGAGTAACATTGTTCATTATATTTGTTCATGTTAAAGTTAATATTACCTAAAGTTAATGTTATATACGAGTAAGTAAGTACCCATTTATCATTTAAATTTCCTAATCAGCGCAACCTACCTATTTCTCTGGCATAATATTTTATACCCAAAGATTGTCTAAAAGAAATCGCTTAAAGCAATAAGACCTAAATTATACTATTTTAACTTTAAAAACTTGTAACTGTATTTGTTTGTACCTACCTGTAATAAAGTGTACCTATTGTAACAAAATTTTATATTACATACTTTTGTTATTTTTTATTATTATTTCATTTAACACAAATATAGTTAATATAACATGTAAAACAGACTAGATTTCAGCATACCATAGAAATTTTAACATGTCTAAATAAGGTTAGGTTTCGGCCGAAACTAAGGCTGAAGATTCGGTTTAGGTTTCGGCTGCAAATCCTGTTTTGGTCGAACACTAAAAAACACGTTGTCCCAGTACTAACACAGCTGGAAAATGTGGTTTTAACAAGATAACAGTCAATTCGATAAGGTTTTATCCGTTTCCTAAAATAAATTCATTAAGAAACTGGCTTAACATTATTCTTTGACATTATGTTGGACTGCCGCCATGGACTGGTTAAGCTAGACAGTAGTCAGCTTAGTGTGTAGACAATAAAGGCCTATGCATGTATAGTTCGTTTAACACGTAAACCGATATAACAGAGAAGACTAATGTTAAATCTTGTCACAAATGATTGGATACTTTCAATTCAATTACTCTTTACTGAACGATTAAAATACACAGATACAATAATAAAGTAGCTTACCCTTTTACATCTGGGCGGTCTTATCGCTAAAGGCGAGTGGAAGTGAGTGAGAGTATCGAATGGGAGTCTTAATCGGAGCGGCGAAAATTGTATGGAAAATTATTGGCCCAATAAATTCAGGAAAATTATAACGTTTCGATCTTGGCGCCATCTAGTGTCACTCAACCTGCGAGCGACCACCGTAACAGTATTCGATTATATTTTTCGTGGAGAGATCATATTAATTTGCACACAGCAATGTCTCTGGTGGTTACTGTGAACGTGCTTCTATTGACATGCGCGAAAATCAATAAGGAAAATTACAATTTAATATCAGCCAGATTCTGTCACGGCGGCTGACACTGACACGTTTTTATTCAATTGCTTCACCAAAGGAGGGTATTTTGTTGGAAACATGACTACGATTCGCTTCACAATGATAATTCGACGTTAATAGAGTTTGCATTACTTTTATCGAATATTTCCCAGCAATAAAATTGGTAATAAAAGCATATCTCATCTGTTATCTCACAAACAAGTCAGTATAACCCGTAAATGGCATAAATATTTCATAGTGTCGCAAGAACCGAAGAGAAAACTGCGTCAACAGAGAACTGAAATTAAACAGTAAAGCAGTAAAATTAATACTGAAGACGACACGAACATTAAAATTGAAGGCACCATAAAGTTGTACAATGCTCACTCGTTACGCTATACAACTCTGAGTGCCTATTGTATGAATGAATATTTAAGACAGCTTCGAAGTGATTATGTTTGTTCAAAATAATATGAGGTTTACGTTTCGTCCGCCCTAATATAATCACACCATGCACAGTATTGCCTAGAAACGGGCTGATTTTAGCACATTATTCGCATTATGAATGCAACAGAGGAACTCCCGCCGGGCTTGCTAGTATAGTTTTGGAAAAAAACGATCCAAGAATTTCATGTCCTGTACTCAACATCCGTCTCGTATAATTTCAATGTTTTTTAATCTTGGAAAATACGCCGAATTGGAAGTTTTTCTGTGGTAGCAGTTCATACCTATTTTAAAGCAAGTTTTAGTCTGTAATATAACAATAAATTTAGGCTAAAAAAATTGGGATCGATTCTTTTCCTGAAACTTTTTTTAATATGCATATACGGGTACATACACTTGTCTAATCCCAAATTGGGATTTTCTCCTGTGTTATGGAAATTAAACAAAGATAGGACGATTCACAAATATAACAACATCCAGCCCATACCAACTTGTATAAAGTTGTCTGTCCTCAGTGGGAATAGAACCACGACTTCTAGCACTCGAGTCCAATGACCAAGCCAACGAGGCGGTCAAATTATTAAGCGAGCCTTGCGGAATGGTCTCTTGCATTCGTAACAACATGTTTTGTATAATTCCTCTGCTAAAATCAAGTCGTCCGTTTTAAGATAAAAAATAAAAATTCGCCATGCGGGCACATCTGCACACTATGGCCTGAGCGAAGACTTCGCCTTCGCCTACAACAGCTGTAATTTTGCGTACACAAACGGGTGCTTGCGTATGTGTGAGAGAGTCAGTCACTAGCACGCTATACACCGCCCGGTGTAACCAAAAGATTTATACCTGCTGCCCATCACTAGATTTATCCTATAGCCGCCTCGTACGACAATCACAGGTAGTAGACTGGGAGTGCCGCTATTCGGGTCCGGCTACCACATGCTCAAAACTAGATTACGAAAAATATGTTTTATAAACAACTTAAGTAGTACCTCTAACAAAGTCCTTCCAAGATATATGGCTAACACTGAAAAGTTTACAAACATATAAAATCGATACGGATAGCTAATGGCCACGAAAGCCAGGTCAGAACGGCAACTAAACACTGTAAATATTTTAGCGCACAGATAATTAGATGGGCAGTAGTAGGCCTTCATAATATGAATCGATACTATGCACTAGATGAGCACAAGCATATTACTTAGATGGACACTAGCTTGTAGCTTAGATAAACACAATTATGTTGTTAAAATTTTACATTTTTGTTTGAGTGTGGCTAGGGTTTTTCGTTCTTGCCTTGTTCCCAACCCATATTTCAATAAACACAACTAAATTAATATGCATATAAATTCAACATCAAACACACGATCCAACATTTGGAAATAGAGATCGTCCTAGTTTATATCGTAGAAATTTTTCTTTTATGTATTAAATTGTATTCCTATTAACATTATGGGTTGGAAACAATGCAAGACGGTTAGTTACCCGAATCATATCTGGAAATTTTCTATTAACGGTACAACATGGCAGATGGTATATGAAACTGACTGGCGATTGTCACATTCCCCTTGGAATATCTGACGTAAATTCGTATCTTAGACGGAGGAGGTGGCAATGCTTGCAGGCCTGCAGCCATCCTTTGAACGAGGCAATTTCATGCGATTCTTCCCAAACAAGCAGCCGCTCCAGTTGTAGTGAGAACATGACATAGCTAGACACCGACCGCCTTACTACAAATAAATTTTAAAACAATGTTTGAACACTTGTTTAGTTAAACAGTGTTTAAGGGATAAACACTGCTTAAACAAGAGTTTAATTTTTCTTACCACAAAACCATGTTTAGCAATCGTTTAGTTAGACACTGCTTAAGTCGACGTAGTTTTATTTCAACATGGCAACCCTAAGAAACGTTTCGTTTTTAACAGATGTTTAACAATTAAAACTTTATGTTTTCTATTAAAACGTATTTCTTTTATTCTTAAATGCTTAAAACCTATGTTAAAAATTGTAAATACTATCATTTATTTATTATGTCCGCCATTAGAGCTTGCGTAGACAAGTTGTAACTTTTTTTGGACACAAAAATATTATCAGGAACGAAACGTAATTTTCAGTGACAGTGACAGACAGTTTTAAACAGCTGACAATAATTGACCAAGTATCTGATTCAACGGATACTTGAATTTTGAATTTTGTGATCCAAGCATCCAAAACGAGAATCATGTGGAATATCTTCTTTTACTAGGTCGTTTTAGTGTGTGTGTGAAAGCTTTGTTAAATCTATACCGTTTTCTGAAATTATGTTCATAGTAATTGTCTAATGTATTCTCAAGCATTTGGTACACTCGATCACTATAGTTATCCATAAATTCCATGTCTTCCAAATCATTGAAGTTACCATAATCGACGCAATCCATGGCAATTTACGTAAACAGAGAAAGAAAGGTTGGCAAAAATTTAATATGGCGGTGGCTAAACACGCGTTAGACAGGGGGTTGGCAGTGTTTAAATTTAAACAACGTTTAAACCATGTCTAATCTTAAACAACGGCTAAACAGGGATTTGTGGTATCACTTTTTGGAAACAACTGTTAAACACTTGTCTAAGGCTTGTTTAAGTTTTTTGTGGTAAGACCGCGAATGTTTAAAATTAAGGTGATCTGTGGCACTACAGTTGCAGTCTTTGCATCTGCAAAGGATTTGGTTAACGTTCCGATTTATATTTCCCCAAAGATAATGGAAGAGTGACCTAAAATATCTGCTCTCGAACTGTATATCAAAGAAAAATTAATAGGGGGGACCTTAACATATTATGACTGACGTAGCCTTTGAGGTACTCTGCTAACATGGTGACTGCTTACTAACAGAAATGACATTAAGAGTTTTTTACCACTCCTAAAATAAATCATGAATAAATCGAAGCTCCGCTATGTTGTATTGCGGTTTATCTAATCAAACGCTCTGCATAGTCCACCATTCTGATGGTGTAGTATTTTTAGTGGAATATACACGTGAATAAATGAATGAAATAAATTTCAGACTCTCGGGGATTTCGAAAAGTTTGAAAATGTTATGTAAGATCTTGTCGAAAGCGAAATAATACAAAAAGTTACCAACAACTCAGGCTATGAGCGATCTTTTATGAAACATTTTGTGTAGTGCTATTTATAGCTTGATATTCCGTTTAAGTCGTCAGATTTCTTCGAGTCTTTATTGGAATTTGCGAGAAAAAAAAACTTTAACATTTACTATTTTTATTAAAGCACCTTGATTGAATGGTTTTATATATAGCAATCAAGTTAACCTAAGTAAAGAATGAACAGTATCAATCATCCCACCATACCTCAGTACACGCCACACCCATAGCAACCCTTATTGACGCAAGACCAAGCGCACCCTTGTTTATCATTGAACTAAGTACGCTATTTCTTTTGTTTATTGAAACCAACTGGTCTTGTAGGGAACACGAGATTTTTATATTAATCATCATATGGCTGACAACGTCCACTGTTGGACACGTGACGGACCCACCATAACACTGGCCATACCCCTGGTGGTAGGATGGGTCCAAACTATACTACTATCATATCCTTCATCAATGCGCGTCACCACCATACTTGGCCTTCTGATCTCATCATTGAGCGGAATCCCGCAATAATCCTTTTTAAGAACTTTTTCATTATATTTAAGTATTCTCCAATGTACACAATAAAAGGTAAATACATTAAAAATAACAACTACAGATACTGCCACTGATATTTCATATTGTGCTAAAAATATATGTGAATTTTCTAAATCAAATATTTGTTTAGAGAAGGATTTTGAACGAGTTACCGGACTTTGTGGACTAGGGACTATTACTGTATTATAGACAGGTATAGTACATGTTTTTACTTTCGAACAATAAAGTGAAGGAATCATTGTAATCGTGCGAACATTAGAGTTCGAGTTTTTGAAGATAAACTATAGTATTACACTAATAGAATAGAAAAAACACGAAGATAAAAAATATGTTTTTGGGTATGTTTCCATCACCGAATATAGCGCTAAATCCTATAATGCGATTTGAATGAAATATCCTATAGATGATTATATAAACCGTACATATACAATTTTCTAAATTTACACTGAATAATGTTGTTTTTGTAAACATTTCTATTTAAATGAATTCAATTGATCTCGGAACTATAATAGAGCTGCGATGGCCTAGTGTGGTATAATTTATTTTTTGCTTTAGACTTTAAATTACACTTAATTTGAAATAGTGTGAAATCCAAACCAATTTCAGTTTTTAATTGTTTTATATTTAGTATTTAGGAAACCTAATTGTTTATGTTATAATAACATTTATTTTTCTCCGGAAAAAATTGGTTTAGTCGATTTATGAGAATGTTGTGCGGTGTAGATGCACCGTTTATTTTATTTCCATTTCATTTTAAACCTTTGGTGACTCAGTCAAGAAACGGTAAGGGTGAGACCAACGTTTTATTTTATTTTATTTATTTATAAATTAAGTACATATCACTACGTATACAATATCTTCATATAAAGTCAGTTGCCGAAGGGAGGCCCATAATCTTATTTTTTAGCATATTCACTTTTAATCACATATTTTTAATACTATCATCATACAATATCATCCCTATTGATTTCATAACTAGATTGCTAATCAGTGAATTAACGGTACCAAAGTATTTAGTTTTACTATCCTACTAATATTATAAATGTGAAAGTTTGGATAATTGGATGTTTGGATATTTGGATGTTTGTTACTCAATCACGCTTCAACCACTGGACGGATCGGGATGAAACTTGGCACACATATAGGTTAGGTCCTGGAATAGGGCATAGGATAGTTTTATCCCCAAAAAACATCCCATTCCTACGGAAAATTCATAATAATTTGTGATGTTAAGTTATCCACGCGGACGAAGTCGCGGACAACAGCGAGCTATAAATAAAACAGACAAAGTTATTTTAAAGGTGCGTGAATAATAATATAATTGACACATGCAGAACTTTGGACATTTCCTAAGGAAGATTTAGTTCACAATTCGTTAGGTCAATGGCTGAGGTATAATAGTGACAATCCAGATTCAGAGTACCTCTTAATCAAGGCTGCCATTTCATTTTATATGATACTATTTTAATTTAGATATATTTTTTCATACACCTAAGTTGACAATAAAAATTTACTATTAATATAAGGACTAATAAATGGACGTGAAAGTTGCCTGAACACTGATCCGGAAAGTTGTTTAAACCAGAATAGCACATGGACAGGTCGCTAATCGGTCAATAAACAAAGTTGCCTGGCCGCTTCTGCCTGTCTGCTCGAGCTAACCTCACAAACTACTAAATAAATGTCGATTATGTTTGTGGATTTAGGCCTTTTCTTTCTAAAGGTTTTGTTATATTTTATTACCCTATGTGCGTATGTAAAGATGTAATATAACGTGGTGGAGGCACCGAAGATTACTCGTGTGCAATGCGATAAGATCAGAGGTGATAGAAAGTGAAGACGTGGTTTCCGATCGCTACATCCTACACTACAGTGTGTAACAAAAATAGCTGCTGTAGTGACCCGATACGAAGGCATTCAGCATATAATATTACAAGTGAAAGTAATAAAGCCAATAACTTAATTACAATTTGAATTAAAATCAAAACGAAATATTGGTGATTAAATTAATTAAAAAATTATATAAATGTTTATTAAATTAATTTAGTATTTGCATCCACCTATCAATAGTAAATGGGTAGTATATGTAGTAAATTACAGCGTTCATCATTTCGCCCTTGCCAGAACGTTGATTAAAAACCTCACATTGTTGTGGACGAGGTCTGGTCCAGCAATGGGCTTTATACTGTTTTGTTGAAATTTTATACAAAACAATTTATCGGTTAAATATAAGCAGAAACATTATTGTCTCATCAAAGCTCAGCCCAAAACCCTTGTTCAGGTACTTTAACTAGAAGGGTTCTTTTTTTCGAACTTTTACCTGAACACCCAAAAAAACGCGGGACTATCCGCGGGGCGAACCGCAAGTAAACATTGCATTTAATGCGCAGATGTTATAAGCAAGTGGTTTAATTTATCAGTGACATCTGTAAGATCACACTTCAAAATTCACTACGACTTACTTATATCCAGATTGTGAGCACCACTAATAAACAAAATACATTATGTACAGTGTGACTTTCAATATCGCATAAAGAATAAAACGTACAGACATGCACAGAATTTACTGACTGCAAATATTATTATCTTGGGGAGTACTAAACAAAATGAAGCTAAAAACATTTGATTTTTTACAGATAATTTTACTAGCCACCCCATACTAAATTACTCAAATGTCTCGCGGGGTAATGTTTACATAATTATTATGATTGGACCCAGTACTGCAGAAATTATTCAACTTAGACGTCAAAAATTACTTAACTGAACTAGTCCTTTAATTCCCTGAATCATCAGGCAAACTTTTACACTTTTACTTTTATATTTTAATCATCATGTTTTATAATATATTCATAAATACTTGAGCATAGCAATCTACTGAAAACTTTTACGCTTGGACCTAAGGGTGGGTAGGATTATTTCTGCATAACTAGGCACAATAATGTTGGTTATGTCATATTTATGTTTTCTATTATATATAGTCTATAATTATTTAATATTGTCCATTGTTATGAATTCCATTCTTCTGAATAACCCGTGACAGTTTAGTTTTACAGTGAATTCCATGTTACCCTATATAACGCCATTAAAAAAGTCATCTATGCCACGGTACGTATACTAAATAACAAACAACAAGTCCATTATCATTACCTTTAGTTTTTAAAAATATTTAATATTTCATTTGTAATGATGTGATAATATTAGTAAGGTAGAACCCGCTCGTGCCGATAATAATATTAAAAACATCAAAAATCACAAAGACGGACACACAACACAAATATTGATGAAAACTGTGATGAAGGGTGACAGGCATATGACAAGGCAGACACAATGAACGCGCGAAGGAGGATTGCCGCCATTTTTCTACTTCCAGATGGACATGAGGGTGTGCGAATAGTGAAAGGAAATAGTGACAATACTACTACTGGCCAGCTACATTGTTGTGCGACACATCTAGCACTTACGCGAGGCGCCGGACTTGTCGTCCGAAGCCAGCTCGGCCTTTTTAGGAGCGTCCACGTCGCCTGCATGTCGCCAAACACAAAGCAGCATTAGAACATTGAAGTGAACATACATGTATGATACAAGTAGAGAACTCATAACATAGCACCGAAAGCGAACGTTCGAAATTGTATAGGAATAGAAAACACCACGCTTCGGATTGAGACACTCACTGATGGTACGCCGTAGTTTTTTACAGAAAGTCGAGAGTCGGTCGCGCGCCCGGCTCAACTGTCCGCTTTTGTCCGCGTCGAGTAAGCGGAGTAGCGAGGGTTCGGACCGCACGGCCACTTCTCCTACGGGGCGGAGGCCCACCGCGGCAGGGGCTGACACTCCGAGGTTCTCCACGCATACCGGGATCGCGGCGCACTCCAGCTTGGTAGAGGATCGCTCGCGAGCGCGCGTCGTGGTAGACTGCCGGCCGGCGCGGCACCACCAGCTACGCGACACCTAGGGTTGCCATCCGCACGTACTACCCAATATTATTCCACTTTATTTTAAGTGACGCCATTAAGTTACAGATAGTTAATTTCTAGGTGTTGTTTGTTGTTAACATTCATTTAACAACAAAAACATTATATTAGATAGTTTAGGTAAGATTTACAGTGTACTGCTAAGCCTCCAATTTGCGGAAGGCGTCATTTATTTATACATGCAATCTTTTTCTTTCTACCTTCATCTTTGATATCCATGAATAAAGGATTACATTTCGTTAATTTTACATTCAAAAATATATTTAAGGAATATTTTTGTGACATTTTCGAATTTTCCAAGACGCTGGCAGCCCTAGGGACTCCGCCCCGCCCGCCCCGTAGAGGTCGCTCCGCCCTCCCTTGTCTCGATACTACACTAACATGTGCTAATACAAACTTCGCGACTCGACTAACTACGATTGTTACACCGTCTTGCCATTGCTGTCATTGGACACACACTACGAGTCATAATAAACAATGCATTCATTTCCTTATGGAAACGTCTACATTTTAATTTTAGTTTATTAAGAATAAAAGGGAAGAAACAAGAAAAAAACCTAAATGTGAGGATTGTTAGGATATTCTTTGTATCCATGCCGTTTTAATTACAATTTTTACACCATGGTAAATTATATATAATTGATATTAAGCTATATACATTTTGTCACTGACTAAATTCAGATGAAATTGATATTTTTAAAAAGCAGTAACAAACAAATTGGATATTTTATTTTAAGATTGCAATTTACAAATATAGTCACGTACCTGGTTTTGAGTAAATGGTCAAAAATCTAATTCGTCTCATAAAATGGTCTTTTCCGAAACAATTTGTCGTCGCAGTCGTCAGCCCTAGAAGCCAATTAAACTGGGCGTAATGAACACTGTAGGTAGTTGTAGGATAAAATAAATTGTAATTTATTAGACAATAAAAATAAATTTCTAGGAAACAGACCCAAGACCTCCCATCCACATCATGGTGATAATGTGTTTGTGTTGATAATATTACGTCCCCTGGAAGCTTAAAGATTTTAAAGACCTTCCTGAAACGCAGCGTTTCCCACTTCGCAATTATTGTTCGGTGACAATACAAACGTATAGCAATACATGACAGCATCACAAATATTTCAGACAGTTCATGGAAAACACATGAAATCTGAGTTTGGTTTACATTCAAAAATATAACATACATAATTCACGTCTTGTACTTCACAAAATGTAAATATATGAACACGACATCGGATATTATAAGGCTAAAACGAGGGATTTTGTTATAAAATGGAATATAAAACCTAAAGACAAAAAATAAGTTACTTTAACGTCACTTGTCAACATGACAAATTGTGAAACAAAGAGGGTTTACAGTTAGGCCCGCCAGGACGTTTCTTCAAAAACATATCTGTGTTCCCTAAATGCAACATTTAGTACAATATCCAGAAATATACGTGTTAGGTGGAATAGCCGGTTTTAACTCGTCCACACAAAGATACCAGATTATTTCTGCATACAAATCGTGTATTCGTCTGCATAATCAAAAGTTAGCGGAGCGGCGTCACACACATGACTCTGATGATCAGTATCAAACAGCGTGTCCACCTCTTTATATAGCCGGTGATAATTTCCCTAGACGTCACAACACCAACAGAGATGACTAAATAATTCACAACATAAATAGCTTGTTTATATGTAACTCATTATAACAAAGTATGAAGTGCAAATTACATAACCATTTCCAAAACTCCCAAAAAGTCTAATACAATAGACGCTGTTACGTTCCTGATAGAAGCACTCTTATAAATGTAAATATTCATTTGGAGTTAGTTACTCTTCTTAACCATAAGTATGGATTCTTTTATACTACCTAATGAGCCTAATAATAGCACCAATACATGATAAAAGAATTAAGGCTGTAGTGGTGAGGACTGTTACAATTGGATTAGCAGTTTTGACGAAGTTTGTTGGGTTCGCGGCACGCGAGACGACTCGCGACCACGCACCCCACCTGACATCGGATACGCTTTCACCTACTAGCATCGCACTGATTTACCGTTGAATAAAAAAAATATATGACGTGCATAACACTTACTCGTCGTCAATTAAGTAACCCGAAATAGTATGAGAAATAGCATGTCTCGGTTAAAGCAAGAATCGAATCAAGTCTGCGGAGTGGTTTGAATGGAAGAATTAATACGAGTACATCAATAACATGTAAAACGTACAACACAAGAGATAAACCAGAATAGGATTTATCCTATAGATTTATTTCTCACGCCAATACTGGTTTATCCTCCTTTTCTAACAGGAAATCAAAAATCCCTTCAATAGTACGTTATTAGTATTTAATAGTAGCTTATAAAAAATCTACATAACACGGGAAGGCAATCAATTTAAAGTAAGCAAATAAATACTTTCAAAATCACTTTTCACGACCCTTCTCGGAAATGTTTCTCGTTATTAATCTAGAATCAAGATTTAAAGTTTCACTTTTCTAATCACAGTGTATGATGAAACAGGCAAGACATTAATGTGAAAAAGGTCATTAATGAAATGTGTTTATGGTTGATTAATGCCGTGTTTTAAATATTTATTCAATCGAATCCTTATTTTTGTATATTAAAGAAATATAATTTTGTGGCATAAATAACACTAGCCAGTAGGAAAAAACCTTGTAATTTTAAGAAAGAAAAAAACGGATATAATTTATAATGTTTTATATAATTTATTTTAGCATCGCAATAAGATAGCGATATGGAAACGTACAAATCCAGAAATACAATCAATCATCCATGAGAATTGAAACAAACAAATATTGAAATCCCTGGCAAGATTATTTAACAATTGTCCTTGTATGAGCCAATTAATGTAGATACAATAGAATTAATAGAATTTATTAAAGTACTTGTTTACTTTATTTCCTCACATTAACCGCCTCGGTGGCCTAGTGGCTTGGTCATTGGATTCGAGCGCCAGAGGTTGTGGGTTCGATTCCCACTGGGAACACACAACGTTTTACAAGTTGGTACCGCTTGGATGTTATATTTGTGAATTATCATATACTTGTTGAATTCCCATAGCACAGGAGAAAATCCTAGTTTAGAATTAGACAAGTGTATTGTATATGTATTGTATATTTAACAATAAAAAAAACATTAGTCGTGAATAGCAAGCACTATGTATGCCTCGACGGTCCTTAAATATCGCTGTTCCCACCGAATAAATCGTAAATGCAAAATATCGGATTTTACAGGAAAAATAAAAAAAGTATTTTGTTAATATCTAAGGAAGTATCAATAATAGAAAATCCGTAGATATATCCAATGAAAGCTGATTTTTTTTTACAAAATTTCATGTTATATTAACATTTTGGAAGCATCTCGACTAAGCAATTCGACAAAATGTTTGTTACAGAAAATTTAACATGTAAGTTGAAACAGTAACAGCTCATTACGACTATATTAGAGTAAATTGATCTTATAAAATTATCAGTATTACCTTGTACTGCTATATACGCTGACATTTTTTGTCGAATTTATTGCTGGTAATTAGCTGTTACTACTTTGTTCGGTCTATTTCAGCAAGTTTGTCCATAATAGTTACAAATATTTTTGCGCCCTCAATGGCTATCATTAACTAGAAAGAAGAAATTAATATACCGTTTCTCAATTTAAAAAAATGTCACCCGAATAAAGCCATAATCGCGTTTACCGGCAGCGGCTTTTTGTATTAATTTGGCAATATCATGTACTACTTTTTTCGAGTCATAAAATTCGCAAAGACTATGAACCGAATAAAATATTTTTGCAAATATCTTGATAAAATCGAACAAGAAAAATCTGGAAAACATTAAAATTGTGTATTACGGCCTGTTTAATCTGAAAATGGAATGACACGAAAACAATAGTAAACGCACTTACGACTTTATTCGGTGGGGACGGCGATATGTACTGGAATTTAATGAATTTATTCGAAGTAATCGTTTATTTCCTCTTTCCTAGTTGTGAAAAGCACTATGTAATATATGCCTCGACAGTAAGTGCAACTCCTGGACTCGTATATCACTCGTCCATGAACGTACCTACCGTCCCACTGTAATGTACTATTTAGAGCGTCTGTCGGTCAACTCCATGTTAATAATATAAGCTAGGGAAGCACGACCATCTAGTGAGCTCTGTAGAAATCATCCACAATGTTTAATGTCAAAGAACTAGTAAACCATTGTTTCAGCACAACCACTGCGAAGTGAGTAGTAGGGATTTGTGGTGAGATGGTAAAGGGTTAGTTTGAGCCAGAACGCACAAATCCCTACTACTCAAGTGGTAGCACTCTGCGATGCATTTCCGCGCTAATAGCAGTCACAACTAGCTACACAACACTATTGTTCTTGAAAGATGACACCGCATGCGGCTCCACTACTAAGCTTGGCTTTGCCACTCGGACTCACAGCTTTAGAATAATACTAATGTCTATTGTTACAAGACTAACCGCAGATAATGGGGGAACCGGTCTCACCAGGTCTACGATGGACGACGCATCGCTATTCTCATAAAATGCAACACCCGGTTTCTACGCTCTCTTCGTTCGCTTAAACTGCTCGAAAAAGGTGATGTTTAATAAATAACAGAAGAAAATGTCCTAATTAAATTAGCTTTTTTGATTTGTGTAGTACATTTGCTGGACAGATGCCAATTACAAACCGAAACTAATTTATAAAATCACTATCTCACTTTATCATGTTCATAACTATGATACGATGCCTCAAAATGAATCCAAAATAAACATCTTCGCAATCTCCTACAAACCGATAACTTAGGTAGAATGCACGTGACATGATGAGATAGACAAACTGTTTCAAGTGTGAAGATAACTAATAATGTGACGCTTGCTGATGTAAAACCATGATTATACAGGGCCACATAGATCAAATAAAAATTGGCTTCTTCATATTCGGGTTAATTAGGTAAAATAGAAGATTTAGCAGCTTGTTAGCCAGCCCTGCACACGCCAACGACCTGTCAAATCTCTACAAAAATAACAAAAGCTAACGAAGGTACTTTGGAACGCAATACGACCCCGCGGTGGTGTGACCCTGTGAAATAAAACATATTCTACTGCCACGCACGAGTGAATGGGCGTTAAATTCTAACCTTAATCCGCTGGATGTTTAACAAAAGTCATTATCATGTGCGTAACCCTCACACAATTTTAGAAATACCTGGGCGAAATAAAGGACATTCTTGATGCATTTGAAAAGGTTCGCAAAACAAAAGAAACGGGGTCGATGATGAAATATACGTGGGAGGCGCGGCCCTGCGTTGACGTTTTCTAATTATAAAACATTGCTGATTTGTGAGCCCGAATATTATGGAAGGTGTGCAATGCAAATTGAAAATAATTCTGGGCGTAAATCCAAAGTCACTATGTGTGTGACGATAGCGTCGCGTGTTTACGCGAACTAAAAGGTCACATACTGACATGGCATACGTCGCAACTCGCACTTACGAACATGCGAGCACTATTCTAAATCTTTTATTATAATATTAAATAAATATTGTATACAGAAGTCATCCTAAAACACTGCAATCTTCTATGTTTAAACAATTATTATGATTTAATACAATTTTGAGAGTTAATATAACTAAATACATTTATTTAGAAGGA
Organism: Esperia sulphurella; assembly: GCA_947086405.1. NCBI lineage: Eukaryota > Metazoa > Arthropoda > Insecta > Lepidoptera > Oecophoridae > Esperia > Esperia sulphurella. The sequence goes on from OX352269.1 coordinate 10,106,046, forward strand.
TTTTCTATGCAATATTTTTCACCATTTTGGAATCCGGAATCTTTTAATGAAAATAATATTTATTCATACATAATGTATCCGTATTCTGCTTCAATTCGTGTAAAAGGTGAAGTTTAGGCAAATAGATGGCCACCTTTACGATCAGTGATTATTATTATAAGTAATAAGATGACAATATCCTATGAAGTCAATGATACAACATAAATTAAAATAATTGCAACTAAAATTGTACACTACCTTTGTTTTATTGTAACTGGTAAGATTGAAAAACTGGGAAAACCATTCAACTTTCAGATGGTAATCAGTTGACGTAGTATTTGTGTCTCCAATAATTAATAATAAAAAAAATAAGTAGGTTAGTATATATAAATAAGAAAACAAACAAAAAAGATTGGTAAAAATAATTAATCATATTTTAGGAAATGATTTAACACATTTTTTCTGGAAAAAATACGGTATACTTACAGCGGTTTCCTAAAATAAGTAGTCCAGTTTAAAGACACAGAATCAATGTTTTGTTTAGTTGAAAACACACTAGTTTCGGCACCAGCGTCCTTATTACTAAAACAAACCTTGCCTCGACTCGTTAATAGACTAAATGAAAAGCACATTTCAACAAGGTATTTGCGGTAGATAATTTAGTAAATGTGTAGATACAAACATGTGGACGACATGAATTGTGAATGAGTTTGTGACAAGAAATTAATGACCTGATTGACCTATACCTACGAGGGTTGACTGATAAAACTTTGTAGGATAATAAAATATAGTTATTGAGATACACTGTGGTGTTGAACTCTTTGTCTATGTATCTCTTTTTCAAAAAGAGCGTCGTGCATTTGTTTATTGAGGTTCGGTTAATTTTGACACGTCATTGTCTTCGAAAGGCAAAAGGTAAAATCATCAAAATTGAGCATCGTATGCTGTCATTCAATTTCTCACTAGATAAGGCAATAAAGTACGCCGTGACAGATCACATGGCGTATGTTAAAAGTGCATGGCGCATGCTTGCGGGGATACTTGTCCCTGATCGGTTGAAGCAGTTCCACCATGGCCGTAAGTGTCTAATAGACGATCCCCGTAGTGGTAGGTCTGTTTCAGCGTTCACGGGATGGTGGAAAATGGTGGATGGTGGAAATGTGGAAAGTCTTCGGCTTCGCTGATCGACTTCAAGCAGTGGTGATAGCTAGTGATGTTGGCATTTGCAAAGAATGAGTTCATAAAATTATAAACATTTAGGGATGACTATGTTTTTGTATTTCATATTTTATATGATGTATTTAATTTAATTACATATTCTATTTCATTTTATGTTTGTGACACTGTATTTGGTTTTTTATGAATACAATAAAAAATATATAATGAATACTCGTAAATAAAATATATTACAGGGTGTGCGCGCGTTGGATGCCGAGAATGTTGACGTCATCCAATTGATAAGCAAAGACATGTCGAATCTTGTTAAGCCTCTTTGGACATGGTCAAAGATAAAGAGGAAGAGGCTATCTCACAAATAGTAACTAGTCATGTTGATGAGACATGGATTGGCTAGTGGGATTAATCTATACATATAATAAATCAGTAGAAAAACAAAAGAAAAGCGAATCTGTACATTGACGTTAAAAAAAATTTCACTTCCCGGAAATTACTTAAGACTAATAGTCCAAAAATATAATTAAAAAATTTCGTGTCCGTCTGTCTGTGTGTATGTACGGGCTAATCTTGGAAACTACTGAACAGAATTTGACGGCGTTTTCACTGTTTAATAGCTATGAGTTCGGGGCACAATCTGGTATAAGTTATATCTCAATAAAATGTCAGGAGGCTGATCTATAAGAAGAACTCTCATTTCATATCATTTGTATGACAGTGTAGTTTAACATTACTGGTCGTCCCAAAAACTTGACAGAGAGGGACAGAAGCGTTTTAAAGCTCATTTACAGTTTTATTTATTTATTTTAGCTGTTGTATTTCTAGGTATTTCCACAAGTCTCGATACAAAAAGTTCGTTGTTCGAGAATTAGTGGCCCTGTATTAGATCCGTCATGGTCGACAATGTCAGTATCCAAGTTGTACAGGAGTACGTCTACCTAGAACAGACAATACAGGATCAATTTCGATAGGGAAGCTGACAGAAGAATCCAGTTAGGTTGGGCAGTATTCGGAAAACTACGTCAAGTCTTCACGTCGCCCATTCCACAATGTTTAAAGACAAAAGTCTTTATTCAGTGCGTCCTGCCTACGGTGCGGAGACGTGGACACAGACGGTGGGCCTGATCCACAAGTTTCAAGTCCCTAAGCGAGCTATGGAGAGGAGTATGCTCGGGGTCTCTATGAGGGATATGATTCGTAATGAGGAGATCCAACGAATAACGAAGGTGACCGACATAGTCGAAAGAATTAGTAAGCTGAAGTGGCAGTGGGTGGGTCACATCTGTCGCAGTACCGACGGCCGTTGGGGCAGACGAGTTCTAGAGTGGAGACCGCAGATCGCCACGACGCCCCGCCGACAAGTGCATTGACGACCCGAAGAAAGTGGCCGGAAGCGGCTTGATCGGTAGGGCAGAGGACCGGGTATGGTGGCGTTTGGCGTCAAGCAGTTTAACAGACATTTTGTTGTACATTTAATTGGATATGCAAAATAGGTGTCAATAAGGGAGGGGTACAGGAGGGGAAGGAAATCGGATGGGAAAGAAGAGAGGGAAGGGGCAAGTTGAGAGAAGGGATAGTAGGAAGGCGTAAGGGGAGAAGGAGAGGTAAGATGAGGTCGAGGCTAACAGGAATGGGAGGTGGTAGGACATAGAGAGAGGAGGGAGGGGGGGCAGTGGAAAATAAAGGGCGGAGGAAGGATAGGGGTAGGGAGCGGGAAGGGTTTGGGGAAGGGGTTTTCAACGTGGTGGGAAGGAAATGAGGAAGGAAAGAATGAAGGGGGTATGGAAAGAGGGAATGCGAGAGGAGAAAGGGAATATCACCTGCGATATTTTTTATAACAAAATAAATCTCATTACTTCTTGCACAATATTAAAAAATAAAAATATACAAAATTATATGATAATCTTTTAATTCATGATAAACATGAAGAATGTCAACTGTAAAAAAAAACCTTAATTCTGTGGTACAACGGGCGGAACCGCCGTCGGCACGCTAATTTTATGTATATAAATATTTTCAATGCATAACTACATTAATAGATTTTTTTAGGATTTAGTAATACATAATAATAATGTGTAATGTTGTCCACGCGAACGAAGTCGCGGGCAACAGCAAGTAATAATATAATTTCATTATATAAAAGGATGTTACCCCACTGACTGAATGACTACTAGCAGCTCTAAGTTTGGTCAAGAAACTTAATTTTTTTTTATTTAGTGACGATAAGGGAGAGCGAGAAAAAGATGATAGTGATACTGATTAGATTTAGAAAGGATTTTGAGAAGCCAAACGTTTATACGGATATATGTCAAAAGACTCACCCGTTATAGAGTACGAAATGGATTTTTCTGTCGACGGATATTTTTCGAGCTGCTTACGGAGTAGGCACCAAGAATCCGTCTTCCCCAACAGGAGTCAGTTTTGCAGTTTGCGATTTACCTAGCCCACTGCCACTAAAGCTCTCTAATCCTTTCGACTATATCAGTGACCTTAGTTATTTCTGCGTCGCAGGCCCTAATCTCTATCGTATCCTTCAAAGAATCACCGAGTATAGCCCTCTCCATATCTCGCTGAGCGCTTTGAAATCTTAAACTTGTAGATCAGGCTTACCGTCAGTGTACACGCGCCGTAGGTCATGACAGGCAGGACGCACCTATAAAAATACTTTCGTCTTTGACATACTTATCGTTAACATCCAGTACATAGACGGCGGTAGTGTCACGGGGGACCTATTTAATGCAGGCTACCTATCACACGTCATCTGCCGGATTCCCTTTTACAAGTCCTCGGTTAGTAAAGAGACCTAACACCCTAGCACGTGTTCGAAACAAAGCTAATCGAGCGTAGAGATATAGGGAGACACTTAATCATGCAATGATAGAGACAACAAGCGCATGTTTATTGCGTAAATGGTAGGTACTATTGCAGATGTTACTATCCGGCTAGCATATTGGCCGCAATAAAGGCTTGCGACTAGAGATAGAAACCAGCTATCTTGTTTACGATTTATGCGAGTAAGAGATATTAAGACACGACAAAAATATACTGTGTACGTAGAGTAAACCTTGCTCTTAGGGCTAACTTCATAACGGTGACACCAAATTACAGAGCCTCTAACATCGTCGCAGTGCGGCCTGTCACCGTACTACCAGACGTAGAAAGGGACGCGACTACGGGTCCTTATCAGGCCTGGTTCACTCCGGACTTTGTTTACAAAAATCGCGGTGCAGGGTCGACCGGACAAAGTCAGTCGGTTGCCGCCCGCTCGATGTGACGCACGCGCGAGTGGTGATACGAGTAGCCATTTACCTACCGCGCATGGATAAGAAACGAAACTATTACAGGCGATATTGTATCGCTTTCGGTTGTTTAAATACTAATTCGGATTAATTCCATGTAAAAAGGAATTTTCTGTATTAATCTAGAAAAGCTAAGTATTTATTAATAGTGATGGAAAGTTCCAAACTATAGATGTTAAGTAGGTGCCTACAGAGTATTCTCGAAAATATTAGTAACAGTCGAACATTGTAGAAAGTTCTAGAAATATCATTTTGGTGTGCTATGGAAGGTTCGAGAAAAGTCTGAAAGTGTCTCGAATGTTCTAGAACTTTTTAGGTACATCATATGGAAGGGTCGAGAATGTTCTAGAAGGTCATGGAAGGTTCTAGAAGGTGATGGATTTTGATGAAAGTTCGATGAGTCCTCCCCTCTGATCGGTTCTACCCCCACCCTCTTCCACCGTCCGGGGACTATAGTAAACCGCAAGCCTCGTCTTGCGATCATTCAGTCATTCAGTACAAACTCAGAATTCAATTCTCTCAGAACTCTAAGAAAAAAATACAAGTAAAAATAGTTAACAGTCAAAAGTTGTTTCTCTCCTGCTGACGACCAAGGTGTTGATAATCCGGCAGCACCACCTTCGAGTTTTACAGTCCACTGCATCTGCGAGCTTCATGTGGTCCCCAACAATAGTGAATTAGATACCTCCACCAAAGTGGCCTTCGTGAAAATAGATACAACAAAGTTGCCTACTTACATATGTAAGTATGCGGGAATTTGTAAAACAAATAGTTTTCGGGTCTAAAACTATATTTAAAAAGTCATTGTTTAAAAAGAGTAATAGGTACTTTTGTACTACCCATAAATACTTAGATTAAATTATGGGTTCGCAAAATGACAACCCTAACGTTACACGTGCCGCGTCTGAACGAGATAGAGTTATACAATAGAAAGGGAAGCATAGTTTAGGTATGTTTTTGGTACCTAAACGCCGCTTTATTCGGAAGAGAGACTTCTGTCCTACTATTTAGTATTCTGTGTCCTTATGTAGTTGATAAACAACGCTCCAGCACGAAGCGTTCTGCTTCCTCTTTCATAATGCAAATTGCTAAGGAATGGAACTCCCTGTCAGCTTCGGTATTTCCGGATAAGTACAATTTGGATCTTTTTAAAGGAAGAGTGAATAGGTATCATCTAAGAAAGCGCGCTCTACCTTAGGCATCATCGTCCTTACCATCAGGTGAGATTGAGATCAAGTGTAAACCAATGAGTAATAACAATTTAACGTTTAGACGATCGGTGACCATTTCTGGTCATACTACCGCAAATACCATTAGGTCACTGCTGCAAAAAGTACTCGTATAACGTTAGAACACAATCATTAAGAGTAAGACGTTATAACTGTATCGTTATCGTTTCATCGGTCGTTGCAACTAACTTTCAATAATTTGCAGTTGTAATAACCAATTCAAGAAACAAAACTATAAGACAAGGTTTATGAAAGTTTAATGGTTGACTACGATTTAATTGCTTTTTTTTAATGCCACATGTCGATAGTGAGCACGATTTTGTAGATTTTATTATAAGAATCGTGTATTATTTTAAATAAATGAGAATTTGCAACATAACTACATACGGAGATGTTGTTCACAACACATCTCGTCAAAGGGTATCACGGGGCGAAAAGCGGGCGAAGGATAGTCACTTTGCGACATTAGATAGCGCAAAGTGGCGATACATCGTCTCTGCCTACCCCTCTGGGACCTGAGCATTATGTATGTATGTACTTCATACTATCGTAAGCGTGTCATCGTCTACTGCTAGATATAGGCCTTTTCTAATACGCGCCACCATATCTGTTTCTCCGTCTTTTAACCACCCTACATCCAGTTATGAAGAAGAGTAAATTTCAGTTTATCGTTAACAGTTGTACAGTTGGACACTTCAAATATCGGAAAAACATACCTACCTTTGGTTTTAGTATCTAAAATCATGATAAAGTTGTGATAACACTGACAGAACAACGAACTTCTGTCATGCGCTCTGATTCATAGGCCTGAGGATGATCACTATTCGATGACAAGCGACAACGAAACAAAGAATAGAAGTTATTCAATCTTCGCGATAGGTTAGACAACTTTGATTCAATTTAACAAGCAATAGACAAAAGACAAACTCCACAATTACTGTTAGTGACATAACTATTCCACGGATTACTTTAGTTACAACAATTCACACCAAATGAGGACAAGAGCTAGAGAACAATTACGATTTCGCCATAAAAGACAAGGGTCTTTGAATAAACTATAGAAATGAAAGCGCAAAAATTAGAAACTAGGAGCATATTATGACACGTCGCAAAACTATACTAGGTATTGAATATCATGCATTTGGTTCCAGATTAATTCGTACCAATTCTATTGACTGCGACGGCAGCTGTTTCCACGGATTTGGTTCGGCCGTGTCTGTTGTCGGGATCGGCGTTAACCGTGTAGGTGCCGCGGCGTCGCAACATCATTCCTACATGGACACCTCCTTTCTTTCAGCAAAACGTTATCGACGCACTGCACAGAGCCGACCATGCTCGTTCACTGTTGCACAAAACCACATTGAAACTTACAGAATTTGCACCGACAGTGGTCAGATATGAGTTGACAGACTGTTTTCAAATTACTCGCGTGCCGGATTGTAGCTGAGGTGGCGGCACCGTACAGAGGATGTGGGTTATCGAGCCAATTGGTAATTTTGCAACATGCGCCGGTGGCGGAGCGGCCACACCGTTCGACTGTGACCGGGCGGCCAAGCGAAAGGCGAATCGAAAACTGAGAGTGCGTTGCCGCGGCTCTTCCGCGAATGGCAGGATGGGGCAGCGGCAGTCAGTCGTGCCGACCGCGAGATAGTCAGATCGCAAACTTGCTGATAACAGTGCGATATGCGTCGTACATGTGGACAACTATGTTAGATACGCGTTTCTAACTTTTAACTATGATCGACAACTGACATGAAGGACATGGTATTGAATTAAGTAAATTGGTAGAATAGTTTAGTACATAGGTCGAAATTATGTACCTCGTGTCCTGACATAAATCAATCAGGTACCAAGTACTAAAAAATCAAGCGACTTTAAAGCAATGATTTCGGATAGTTCAAAGAAATATCTAAGTTAAAATAAGAGCGAAAAAAATTGTTCAAGCCTACATTAACAAATCTTGTACGATCTAAATAAAAATAAATTTAAAATTATAAAAGGCAATGTTTAAATTATACGAACAATTAACTTAGAAGGTTACTTTCAATTTCATAACAAATGTTCAATGAAGAAAAATAACATTATCATAATCGAACGTGTTCCCGTAGAAGTGTAACAACGATCTCATTAGTAAGCCACGAATCGTGGTGCCAAGGTTGAGTTGCTACGCTATTAAAAATGCAAAACTTGCGCCCGGCTTGGTGTTTAACCGCCAAGGGCCCGGTTTGTGAATTTTTTACGCTTCAGCCACACTTCAACATCGGCGGCTAAATTGGCTACAAATTGGATTTGTTCTTACAACTTGCAGAATCGATCTTATTATTTGTGGATTTTACCGGTGTTTAGTAGCGAAAGGTGTTTCTAGGTAGTTTTTACCTAATTCTGCTGAGTTCCGATCAAAAGGATAAGACTATGTATATGGACAGAAGAGGCATACAGGGAGGCGTTTGAACTGTCGCAACAGTTCTCAAATACAGGTATTTATTAAAGACATTCGAAATAGATTATCTACCCGTTTGTTGCTCATAAATTATGAAGTTATAAAATTTATAACAAATATTAGCTTCGATCGTTAAAGAACCCCGCAAAGTGCGAGACGAGGACATTAAATAGTTTGCTTGCGCAAAAATCGTATACAGCCTGCAAAGACAGACAAATAACTGATTTGGGACTTTGAGAGCAAATGGGGGAGGAAATAACTTAGCGGTGACAAATGATGCCAAACATCACAAGTAATCATAGCAATCCCAGCGTGGTCGATATTTGTGCGTAAGTACTTTAAATCGTAGTAAATCTTGTTTAACTTCCGTTGGAGCTACAGTTTGTTAGCAGTGATTGTAGCAATTTGAACTTCAAAAATAAGTGTTTTTGTTTCGACGCGAGTATATTGGACAAGGTAAAATAAAATAAAATACGTTTAATAAAACATACTAATTACAATGTAGGTTATCACAATGAATTATCTCGATTTTGCTTATAAAAGTCATAGAATAAAATATATAAAAACTGCACAAATTAAGCCCAAGCATCTTTAACTGTGTCTTTAAGTTTACAATGTTTCTGAAGTCAGATTTGTAGAAAAGTTAAACAAGTTCCACAAGTGTGTACAATGTGGTAAGTAATTCCCATTTCTTAAAACTAAAACCACAGAGATAAGTAGTTTAATGCAAACAATAAATAATTATTACTCCCTTATTAATTTTATATTGGCAATTATTTCACTCATAAATTAACACCCACTTTTATTTTATCTTATCAGATGCTGATATGATATGGTAAGATACCAAGACAATAACTAATTCTAACATTTCTGACCTAGATACTAACAAACGTGTCTGGTAACTCTCAGGCTGGAACATCAAATTCAGTATTAGGTATTTATTTTACAATGTCGTACCATTATGTAGTAGATAAAGTACTCACTATTTAGTTTTCTCAAATGCATTTTGAATCAAACTTGTACAAGCAACCTTCTGTGAAGGAACTGATTAGATGGACCTATTTAGTGTCTAATTTCTACAAAATGGCAAATAACTTTCTACAAAGTAAAATGTAGTGATTTGGCAACATAAACAAAACTAGTTAATATATGGGATAAATTGCTTAAGACTCATAGCACCCAACTTGGCTATGTAAGAAAGTTAGAGGATTCCCTGTGCAGACACTGTATGTCATGAAATTTTACTCAGCTAAAGCTGTCTAAAGACATTTAATCAGCCAGGTTTAATACACACGGCATGGCACACCACTTGTCAATTATATGGCAACAGTGCTTATAAGTTTCTTTCGTGAAAAACATGACAGCAGCATAACAGCTCTTATATGAATTTTTTTATAGGACCCTATAATTCTACTGATACTACAAATTACCAAATGAAAATCCACAGAGAAATTAAGATAAACCAACACAAAATAAGTGATCTAATAAATAAAATCGTAAACTTCGCGTGTCTGTACAAAATTAGGAGAGGGGGGGGGGGGTCTAAGGATAAGCAATAGAACACATTTCGATAATTCTTGGAATATTTGTCTGTTAGTTTGGTGCACGCATCACTCAAAAACTTCTGAACGGATTTTGATAGACTTTTAGGAGTGGGCGTGGGCGTGGGCGCGGGTGTGGGAATGGGGTGGGAGTGGGACCGGGAGCGGAAGTGGGAAGGGGAGCGGATACTGTAGTTCACGCGAGTGGAGCCGCGGGCACAGCTAGTTGATTAATATAATTACTGAGTATAGCAGCTATATGACAACAAACAATCCAAGTAATAATGTTGATGTTATTGCAGCTTGCAATAAATTAAAACTCATTCTTAATATCAGGTTTCATAAAATTAAATTAACTCTGTAAATTATTATATTAATTTAAAATGAGTTTAAACCAGCTTCAAACAAGATATAAATTTTACGCTATTTTAACATTTAAATATTTAATATAAGATTATATGGTCCATATAAAAGGCTATATTATCTATTACTTAAGGTATATACATCAATAAATCATTATATTTTGTAAAAGTTTATCAATGGGCCACTGAGATCCCAATTCTGTACATAATGACCCATATTACATACTTCTATTTTCCAATAAAAAGAAATTAAATTGATTTTAACTGACAGCCTTTGGATAAGTTTATACATTTAAAGTAAGTATACCTGCCTGCTGATTAAATGATTAATGTGATGTTTTGTGCCGGGAAAGTTTATGTAGAAAATATAGACATTTGTTTCTGATCATTGTTAGTGGAGGAATTTAATAATTTTCATGCAGTTTTGCACTCATAAACTCTTTGCTTTCAGTCCTAGCAATGCAGCAAGAATTGTTTTTACCCAAACCTTGTCTTTGTGAATATAATTTTTAACTTTCTTAAGTGTTCAAAGTTCTAAACTTAAGTGATTAGTTTGTTAATGTTCAAAATATTACAAATACTAAACCAATATCCTACACATCTCATTCATTCATTTTTCTCAGTAATTTTTTTTATTTTTATAAAAATTATCAAAAACATTTACAAGGTATTCAAAATTACAATTACTCCCTACCACATAAATTTCTAAGGTTTATCTGTGGATGGTGGAGTCCGTTAGTTGGTTAGTATTTTTAATTATGACAATAACAAGTAAAAATTTTATTATTTATAAATATTAGTAAAATATTTTTTAAGAAAGTTAAATTTAGTTACAGCATTATACTTGTTGAATGTCCTCAGGCAAGGCTTTTACAATCTACAAATTATAATTTTTTTATTACATTATTGTGCTTAGAATTATCTATTCTTTGTCAGAAGATGAGTAAAGAAATTGGATATTCTTACACCCCTTTTTTACATTCAAGTTTTTTAACTCATGACAGAAAAATGTCTTAATTCTAAGCACAACAATGCAATAATATTTTTTTTTCAATTTATAGATAACTTTAATTACTTTGTTACTGTCAATATTATTGTCTATTTGGGTCACATTAATTGATATCTCATAAATAGGTTAGGTATCATACCACTGGACAAAGTAGCAACATTTACATAACATAGTTGTACAATCAGACAATAAACCTAACTCAGATGACATCACAATAATGTTAGGCAGTAATACATCCATTAGTATTTTATTTAAGTAGTTAAAATAAATATTATTACCAATACTAAGCTGGAAAGCCCTATTCTAAACATACACAAATTTAAAATTTGACAGCATAAAGAAGTTCTATCCCTAACTTCTTATAATTATCTCATAGAAGATCATTATTGAGCTGTGTGCCTTCAGAATCATCATATATAATGTTAAACCAATGGATTTATATGCTGCTGCGACAGCTACTTCTCTTACTCTCCATCAGTGGAATAGAATAATTTTTGGATTTTTTTATAACTAGAATGACACTGTCTACCTTGGTTGACACAAAAAGGGCTATTTACTGAAGTGGGCTGATAAAATCTGCTGATGACAAAGAAAAATACTAACACAACCAACTGACAAAGGTTATATGTTGCCAAATTACTGATTCAGATTCATGTTAAAGATGCTGAAAATTCATCCAGCACAGGTAAGTAATTCTATGAGTACTGTGTTTCCAATGGGAAATTCTACCATTAAAAATTTATAATTTTTTGACAAGGTCGGTTAGTCGGCTGTTAGTTTTGTCAATTTTAGTAATAATTACTATAATTATTATTACACCTGTTAATCACTTTATTACGTCATATAAGAGTAACCTCAAAAGTAATATTAAAAATAATAGAAATTCACCGACCTACTAAGATATCTATAAACGGTCAGGTTTCAGTCTTATGTTAGGGTTAAAGTGTAAAGAAACACGGAAACTACCACATGATAGCCACGAGATAATCACAAAATACGACGCATTTCACAAAAAAAAGTGGTAGTTTTTGACGTGATACCTGTCACACGATAGGGGCATATGTGGCAGAAAGGAAGCCTAGCCTGTGGCCATTTTTAAAACGCCTCTACGTACGTGTCTGTCGATATTGATTTAGAAATTAGTAACGTCGGATGGTTCAGTAAAAGTTGATTTGTGGCAGTTCGCAGCCATATTTAAATTTGTCAGTATCGAGATACGTCACAGGCGTAGGAAATCACGATGGCCGACAAAAGAATGGTTAGGTGGTACTTACTGCTAATTTTTACGCCTCCTAGAGGTGGTTTCTGTGGTTGATTTTCGAATGTCTTTCGAACGGATTTGCTGCCCTCGGCGAACGACGTGGTCCTAGGGCGTCCGCTCATTATTATAGGTATAAAATAAACGGCCTTAGAATCCTGAACTTCATAGATACTTCACATTTCTCGTTACCACCCTAGCACTCGCACTGAACTCTCTCACTTTGCCGACGAAATACAAAGTTAGGGATGAAATAGTCAAAACAATATCACTATGATACAATTAAAACCAAAATAAGACTATCTTTGCAGCGTTTTACAACTTCATTTTGATAATTTTTCAAAATTTACATCACTAAAAGTGAACGACAGATTTTTAGTTTCTTCAGACTCGTACTCGCTCTCTCATTCGGAAACTTTCGGTGGTCTTTCGGGCCTTCGATCACCCGATGAACGAGAGTGACGTCACAGAAATGCCAAAGATATAGAGGTACACTATCGCCATCTATGATTAACCAATCAAACTTGTAGTAATCTGTCGGTAAAACAGGTTTTAGTCTATGGATTTTTTTTTTTAATTGATGGCTCTGGGGATCGAACATTCTAGACCTCGATGAATGGTATTATAATAATGCAAGTACCCATGAACACAATATATCAAAATAGGACATAGTCCAACAATTTTGAATAGAGCAATGCCACTTGGTATGGGTGTCGTACACGTCAAGCTGAGCTCAATAAGCCTGGTAGGCCTTCATCTTTGTGGTAGGCAGACATCTACAACTCCGCGACAGGTGAGGGGGGAGGGGACTCACAATTTTTTTGTTGCGGTTGTATTTGGACTTCCGAGTCAAGTTTGGTATCGTTTTCAGGTAAATCGAAGATGGTCAGTTCATTCGTAATACTCGTTTTTTAGGGTTCCGTAGTAAAATATGACGAAATACCTAAAATAATAAATGTTCAGTAGTAAAAAAGTTCAAATAAACCCTTATGTTTTCAGATTTATACATGAAGCCAAAGAAGATATAAATCATGAAGCTTTATATAAAAAATACGGTCTGAAAACCCATCTAATGTGGATTGCAAAAACATTAACATTAAGTATCCATTTCACTATTTTCAAAGTAAAATAAAATATTGAACGTACTGCGGCGCTTGTCTGAGGCACCATAATTTATTTATGGTCCATAAAAGCTAACGCTAGTGGTCAGCCATGGAGCCAGTGGTCCGATTAAGATTAACAAAAAATAAATGCTCGTAGTTTTTATACTATACATTTAAATGTACTTAGGTATATGTTTAATGTTAAGTTTTTCAATGTTTTTTTTAATATTACTTAATTATGTAGGGACATATACATACACTTGTCTAATCCCTAATAAGGATTTTCTCTTGTGCTATGGGAATTAAACAAGGATAGGACAATTCACAAACTATGACATCCAGACTGGGACCAACTTGTACAAATTGTACAAGGATGTCTTTCTCCAGTATGTAATAATATAAATATGTATAGCTCGAACCCTGGGGAAGGAAATAGTATACTTTTTATGCCTCCACGTGAAGTCGCGAGCAACAGTTAGAAAATAAAGATGAGTACAAACGTTTTATACCTGTCAACTGTTGACCAAATACACTAAAAGGTCACGTGATTAGAGTAGTACGTAGATTCATGGATCTAGCATTAAACCAGCTAGTCCATGCGTAGATTACGAAATTGCCCCGTGTAGGGTACATCTTACAGGAATGCGTAAGCTCGTTTGACCCATGTCAATGCACATCTTAGATTAAATTATGGTACGTAGATACAAAACAGATCACTAGTCGCCTGTGTCGCGTCTGTTGCAGTTTGTTGACGCTGTTGGTATAATATACAGTATACAGCTACCCACGGCGGCGGACGGGGAACTGGATGTAGCATACTATATAGTTTGTGGACTGGATCTGGCAGTTGTGTTATTCTGTGCACGTACGATGGTACGAAGTTCCATCCTACCTCACAGCACCTCATTCTCCGAAGCTCACTACCTCGATATATCTAAAATGTCGAGGGCGCCATTTAAGAAAATAAAACGATAAATCGCCTGCGCAAAAATTAAACCCAAGTACCTACTTGGTACCTACTCCTTAACCCTAAAGGCAGAAACACATTTACCCCACTGTGTTTCTGGTCATAGGATTTAGTACGTTATCACGTTATGATTGACTCCACGCGCGTTGCGTCACGTGGGGATAATGTGTTTCTGGCCATAGGATTTCATAGGTTTGGATTTTACTACACACGCGTTGCGTGGCGTCGCGTCGCGTGGCGTGGGCGTAAAGGTGTCGGTGCATTAAATAAATTCTTATTTCATGATATATAATAATATATTACATGACAAAAGATAGTTTGGCTGTTTCAAATAAATCAACGCCTACCATAGTGAAGCGAGTGAGAAGTACAGGACAAATTTTGATCATAGTTTATTTAACTTTACACGGATATTTGCGGTCAGTACCTTTACGAAATCAGAAAACACTTCACGAAATTTTTCTCATATAATTTTTTGCGCCTACCACTCATTATCTGCATGACCTAAAGGTCAACTGGAAGAGAATGCCATATTGGCATTATGTTCGCCTTTTGTACTTAATGTGCAATAAAGTTTTTAAATAAATAAATAAAATAAAAACATTAATTTCTAATGGTGCGGCCGCACACTCACTCGACGCTAAAAACGAGAAACTTTATCAACAGAACACCGGCACCCGTAAAACTTACAGTTCTGATTTAGCACCGGTGACTTCTAAACAGTTATCATCGCGAAAGATGCGCCAGCTGCATTCAAGCAGTCGAAGAAGTCTGATGCCAACTGGAAGAAATATTACGAAAATTAGTTTAGACCAAAGATAATGTGTTTAGAAAGACGCTTGAAACTGTGTACCATACCATGAAGTAAAATAATTTTCAAAAGTTTCTACGGGTTAAAGCTTTATTATTATTTCTTGTTAAATAACTTTCCAGTTATTTTACAAGAAATAGTGATAAAGCTTTAACCCGTAGAATCTTTTATTTTTAATTTTCGAAAAACTTTGTTTGTAAAGACAAAGATATTGTCCCAGTATCCAAGTACTGGGACAATATCTTTGTCTGGGACTTCTTTGGGACTAAGTAGGTACCAACTTTATATTTTATTCCAAATCAACAGTCATATAAAAACAAACGCAGTTGCGTCGCTTAAAGCGATAAGACCGCCTCATTTGTACTATTTGTAACTTTTATAACTTGTAAACTGTATTTGTTTGTACAATAAAGTGTATTGTATTGTATTGTATTGCGTCTCGAAAACAATACGTACAAATAATAGACGGTGCCTAAGTGGACCGCAAAGTTTACATGGTAATACAAACCTGGTTTTGCTGCTGGTGTACCCTTTCGTGTACATGTTACCGAGACGCAAATAGCGTTGGTTTTCGTATGACTATTGGTTTGGAATGAAATATAGTCAGTCAGCAGGCAAGACAGTCCGTCCTTCTCATATTATTTGTCGGAGTACATACTTAACGGTCGATGGGATCGTATAAGATTTTTTATTCTACACGGTGCTACTTTTCATTCTTCATATATACATTGTGTAAGTATGTATATACTAATGTAATGATAATGACCGCCCCCAAAATAGGTACTGTAGTGATCATCGTCGTCACATCGTTACCAATTGGAAACATTTTGATAGTCAATCATATAATAGCAAAATAAATAACAAAATAGGATTTCAGAGAAAATGGTTGACCGTGCCCTGCTTGCTATATTAACTGTCATCAATTTTGATATCGTAATAGACTGTACCTTGACTGTGCTGTACAAAGTGTATGCAATCATTGCTTTTAATAAGACCCCAGCTCTGGTTATCTCTTTATCAACCTAACAAGAGCTACACTACAAAGGACGGACGCGAAATTGAGCGCGCAAAGTGAAGTGCGTGCGAACGCGAAGAAGCCGCAGTTGCGCGCGCGCCGCGTACCAGGCTAGCGGTCCGTCCGTGACTAGCATTTTCTCACACAATAATGGTGAGGACTAATTTCCTGCGTCTATAGTGTTACGATAATCACATTCAATTCAAGCGTAACAAAATGGAGTATTACACTTCAGACAGTTGCGACAGCGACAGCAGAGATCAGAAAACCCTCGACCTATCAGCCCAACTGCTCGACACTGCCGAGCTATCGTCGGAGTTGGGGAGCGTCATTGACGAAAAGGATTGCGCGGAAAATTACGAAATTATTCTTCTGCACAACAATCGCATCAAGACACTGCCGGACACTTTGAACAGGTTTAGCAACTTGAAGATACTGGACGTCAGTAATAACAGGCTAACGATTCTCCCTGATGTGCTTAAGAACTGCCCTCTCACATCCCTAATAGCCAAACATAATCAGCTCACAAATGAATCATTACCAAAGTGCTTCACTACGTCGAAGAACACGCTGAGAGAACTAAATTTAAGTGGAAACCAATTAAACTTTTTCCCTGAACAAGTATTTGATGTAACTTCGCTTAGATATCTTTATTTAGGCGGCAATAACATAGCCAATATACCAAAGGACATATGGAAATTAAACTAGTAAGTAAGCAAACAAGTTATTAATCTAAGTTAATGAATAGCTGCTGGTTGCTACCCATCCACAGGTGGTAAAATTTAAGGAAGTAGGTAGGCAATAAAACACCATTCTCTACAACGGTTTTTATCATATCAATGTTTATTATTAAACATACCTAGATAACTCTATTTTGTATGATTTGGTGTGGTAGTGGGTTCATCTATTTTTGCGTAACCAAAGTAGGTACCAAGGCGTGAGCATTATATATGTACGTAAAGTTAATTCTTCGGTGGGTACCAAGGAACCACTGGCGGTAGGAGTGAGGAATGAAGTTGGTTTGAGAGCAACACGAGAGCACGTTTATGCCGTTTGGGTGTGGTAGAATCGGGAAGCTGATGTTGTTAGGATTTTTAGGTCGCAGAATGATATCTTCGGCCATGCCGTCGTCAACTTGTAAAACTCGCGCCACAATAGATAAGTAACTCGGAGTAGACTGGATAGAAAACCTTCAGGTCTGGTGCCAGTAGAAAGATACATAAACCATCTAATAATTTAAAAAGTATCATATCACGAAGTATCATATTATATCACGGTATAAGCTGTCACTGTACTTATCAAATTAATCAAAATCTATTCAGCCGTTATAATATCCACATATTCGCATTTAAAATAATTACTAGTATTCGCTTGATTTACAGTGACAGCTAAAGAACACAAAACACATCAAGGTATATGGCCCAGCGGTTTCAACACCCCCAATTTATTTCCATAGGGGTAGCATTGCTCTCCGCCTGCGGCAGATAGGCGATACCTACACCAAATAAATTGCGTTTTCTCGTTCCTTACCTAAATATTTATCCCAAATTGATCCCAAACGTCAAAATTGATCCCCAAGAAAGAAAACCACGTAGAATATTTCTAAGGATATTTAGGTGTCAGGGACGTTGTACTTAATTAAAACGACCCTTTTACCTAATTAAATAGTTTATTTGTGTAAGTAAACAAAAACAAGACACTAAAATCGGAGCACACTGGAAAAACTCCATAATTCGTTTTGAGATCTCTGTACTGTCATCTTGACAGCTAGTGTTCGCGCGCGCAGATCTCAGCGCGGCAAAATTTAAGCGTGGCAGTCGCCACAGATACTTCGAAAAAGCAAAAAGTGTAAGTAACATTAATGCTGCCCAAAATAAACGATTAATTTTTTCCTCAAATTCATTCCAGTGTTATCTCCTTTATTCAACCTTTATCGCTTCAAACTATTATATGGCATGTCAATGATGGCCCCATTTATCACCGAATGGCTAGACAGCCAAAAAATGCGAAATCATACTTACCGCGTACAAATCATTTCCACTGCTTGCCTATTTCTTACCAATATTTGGAAATAAAAAGAATATCAAACTGTTCTCGATCGGGATGGGTTGTCAAAGCGACGTATCTGCCCTGTAGCGGGACAGTAAGCCTATACTTAAACTAGATAAAAAATAGCCTTACCTAGGACAACTGTATAAAAGTCTTCGGAACAAGACACTGACACCAGACCCGACATCCTCCCATTTATCTGCCCGACCGACTAGCGACTGGGCTAAGAAGGCTGTAGAAAATACCTTCTAAAATCTCATTATACGAACTAGAGCGCAAGGACTACAGTCATGGATCAATCAATAATACATTTTCGTTTTTTTTTGTCAGCTTGCAGATATTATCACTAGGCGGCAATCAAATATCCGAAGTGCCCGAGACCGTCGGCCACCTGACTTCACTTCAAGCCTTGGTGTTAAGTGACAACCTCATAGAACAACTTCCCGCAAGCATCGCTGCCTTGAACCAACTACGCTCGTTACTGATCCACAAGAACCGGCTCAAGACTCTACCCACACAAATTATAAAGCTGAGATGTTTGACAGAGGTAATAGACAATACAGTCGCATAAAACAGTTTACACGTCTCAGTATATTTCATTCCAACAGATATGGCAAATTAAAACAACGCCATATGCATCTGTGAATAAATCAAATATAATAATTTGTATTCCAAAGTGGACTGCCAAGTTTACGTGGTAATACATACCTTTGCTTTTGCTGCTAGTCTCCCTTAATGTATAGGTTTTTTGTTTGCGAGACACAAATAGCTTTGTTTTCGTTTGCCATTTCTATTGAAATGAAATATATTGAAAGTACCTAAGGGCCGCTGAGTTATAATTTAGTCGCTCACGAATAATTTTTAAGTCAATCGTTTTCCTCTCGGTTTCTTCGCGATATTTGAAAAACCTCATATGCTAATAATCCATACAAAACTTATTGCTATGTCGCGTAAATATTAAACCCTCAACCTCGCGAATGTAAAACTATTTGAACCCTCAACCTCAAGAATGTAAAACGATCGCACTCCAATCGCAGTTTAAAGATCATTCGTGACTAATCCAAGAACGATCAAATAATCAACGATAGTCCTGATGCCTATGATGGGCGATAGTCACCGCTATCACGCCATAACGGTTAAACCGATTTTGATGAAACTCTGTACGGTTATAAGGTCAATACGCAATTAACACATAGGCTATTTTTACTACGTGAAAATACAATTTATCACGTGAAAATGGATAAACTGCAAGTAGCACAACGGGCTATATACCTAGAAGCTGGTGAAACGATAAACCGAATATAGAAAACCAGCCATGTTTAACAGCGACCGGTGAACTTCACGGTGATTTGCGTCAATTGGTCTCACGCATGTGCGACTTTACCCAATATATTACACTGGTTACAAGATACAATGCAAAATTACGTAAGGGGGAGCGAGTAATCGCACTTTATTATGTATGATAACCTCGCGCTCGCGACATGATTTGCAAATTTTATATGTAAAGTCGGCCACCGACCATGCTATATATACTCCGTATAGCACCTTATGTCTTTGCACAAGAGTTTATAACTTTATCAGAGTACCTATGCAATGTAAAACGTACCAATTCACCAACGCAATTCACTAGTACGTGTAACTTTATGATGACGCATTGTATAGATAGATAAGATATCTGAACAACCGTGCATGTTAATTGTCACCATATTGTTCAATCAACGTACAGTAGACCACTCTTCCAGCTTCGCAGCGGCAATAGTGGCTACAATGCATTAGTTTTGTATACAGAGCAGTCGATCTTAACGTACATTATTTATACGCATAGAGAATAGAAATAGTTTGCAAAGCGTGATCCATTATGATAGGTGAATAAACTGTATTAATTTTTATAGACTTCTAGGAAACCTTGGCACCTTTATTGGCATTTTATCTAAATTACATTTTTACAGTTAGCGGCCTTTACTCGTTTTACGGCAAAAGTACCTATTTGTTTCATCCTTCCCGTATTCATTGAGAATCTCAAAAACCTTTCTATGATACATATAAAGTGTTTCATGAAGAATATATCGATCAAAGCAACATCCAAGCGGCAATGACATCCGTCATAGAACCCACCGATAACCTTTGGGGTAGACGGATCTCCTCTACAGCTCCACACATAAGGAGACGTGTGTAAGTGGGCCGACCGACGACCTGACAAAGGATAATAACTACGACGTGCCTTTGAAGATGAAACCTGATTCATCATCATCATATAGGACAAAATAGCTAGCTGATATCAGTGTGGAAATAATGTTGTTATTCGCACTCTTCTCATCGATGATTCTTCTACATCTACACTAATATTATAATGAGGAAAGATTTGTATGTTTGTAACGAATAAACTCAAAAATTACTGGACCGATTTTAACAATTCTTTCACCATTAGAATGCTACATTATCCCTGAGTAACATAGGTTATATTTATTACTATAAAAAAATTAGGGATCCCTACTAAAACTTGAATAATGTAACCCAAGGTGTAAAAAAATTAACCATAAAATGTCTTTCATCGCATGCGCTGCAGAACTATTGATAGAAGAAAATTTTTTTTACAATATTAAGTTTGGACTACATTTGGAGCTATAGTGGGAGTGGGCGTGGAAGCGGGGGTGGGAGCGGGAGTGGGAGCGGAACTGGGAACAGCAGCGGATTCGTAGTCCACGCGAGCGGAGCCGCGGTCACAGCCTTAGTATACTTAATAACAGCTATAATAAAATATTCGCCTAATCCAAAATCTGACTTTGGGCGAAGATAATATATTGGGTAATGAAATAAGTGAAAATGTATAAATATTTTTGAACTTTTCTTCGTTTCACTAAAAAAAAAACCGGGAATAGGTTGTAAAGCCTTCTATCTGTATTAGTTACTTCTACGACTAGAACTACGAGTATATACCGACAGCAAAAAAAACGAGTATCGTTAGTATTTAACTATTATTATGAATGATATAGGTATGATGAATTCTAGATGAGTGCACTTCGAACTGAACTACATACAGTTCGAAATGCACTCATCTAGCGACATGAAGTAGATAATTCACACCTATTCAAATCTGCGTAGCGGTTGGCAATGATTGGACGAGTAAATCAAAGATCAGGTTCAGTGTCGCGACTTGGGCTCTCCCAGCAGCTCCGTCCAGCAGTGGATTAGTATAGTCTGTCGATGATAGTTCATAGCATATCGTATCAATTAGTTTAATAAAGTTACAGCGAAGGAAAACAAACGCTATGTACACCTCATAATTTTTCGCACCTCGTAAGTCACCTCAAAGTTTTTACCTTCATGATTGACACAAATTAAGTATTTAAGTATTTGTTTATTTCATTAGAAAAAGTTACATAAAAATTCAGGGGCAGGTATCTCCTTTTAGGCTCGCAGAGCCTGTGTTAGGAGGCACCGCTCTTCTTTACAAATATTGTTTCGTATTGTAAATATATATATATATAGCATCGTTTCTTCTTATATTAACAGGTAAGTACTTATTTAAAAAAAAAAAGGTTATTAAATAAAATAACAAAGAACTTTAAAATGTGCATCTGTTATCTAATTTAATAACTAATTAGTGTCAACCATGAAGGTAAAAACTTTGAGGTGACTTGAGGTGCGAAAAATTATTTTACTTCATGGTATGACCTGTAGGTAGGTACCTTGCATTCCGTAGCCTGCATGTAATCTACAGCATGCTACACGGTTCTTTGGCCATATTATACTGGAGAAGGCTTATGTGTTAGTCCATCAATATAAACTGTAGTCGCGTAATGAACTAGGTGTACTTCCACTGGGAACAGTATATAATAATGGTTCGAATGTGTTACTTGTTACAGCTGAGTCTCCGCGACAACCCGCTGGTGGTGCGGTTCGTGCGAGACATGACGCTGCAGCCGCCATCTTTGCTCGAGCTCGCCGCCCGCAGCATCAAACTATACGACGTTCCAATATTGCTGGGCGAGGTCCCACTAACCTTGCTAAAGTATCTAAACGCAGCACAGTGCTGCGTAAATCCCAAGTGCAAAGGTCAGTTGCTAATAGAGTCAATACGTATTTAGTTTAAAATAAATTTAAAGTTTATTTAGTCACGATAGGGACTGCAATGTGTAGTAGGTGCTGTGTAAATATTTACGATTGAAAATCCCGCGAAGATCGCAGTAATCTAAAATTATTATTTATGTGAGGCAGAAAATATTGTTTATCAACTTTTATCTCTGCCATTGACTAAACAATGGCGGTAACCGTTGTATTTTTATTCAGGAATTTATGAAAATGCGTAAAGCTACTAACTGTAACTAGATGCGGAGAAAATAACCCAATATCAGGTCCGGTAACGCGCCATGGGTGTGAGATACGTTGGACAGTGGACTGAAAGGCAATGCTTTTATGGAAATTAATAGCAATAATAAAGGTTACCATATAAAGGGTTCCATCGTAATATCCTTCGTTCTGTCCGTTTGTCCGCCAGATAACTCGAAAACTACAGGACCGATTGAGCTGAAATTTGGAACATACATGTAAAATTGACTGGCAATGCTGGGACAGTTATGGAAATATAAGTAAAAATTTCTTCTCTAAAACCAATATTTTGTCAATACAAAAGTAAAAACTATATTATGATTTACGTTACCCGCACATTGCGAATGTACGTACACTTTGTTCACTTTCTTTCACTGCTATATTTGTTAACAGGTGTTTTCTTCGATAACCGCGTCGAACACATCAAGTTTGTAGACTTTTGCGGTAAATACCGCATCCCACTGCTGCAGTATTTGTGCAGTTCAAAGTGTATCACTGGCAGCTGGGAAAGTCGCGAAGAGAACACCAATCCATATCCACATATGATGAGAAAAGTTCTACTTGGCTAAGAAAGATAACTGTTCCAACCATGAAAGTGAAAACTTCATCATTCCACCATTATTAGAGTTAGCATCACGCTTATTTCGTATAGACATCTGTTTTTTTAACGATTTGGAGTGGCAAACGGACCCAGCCAGCCTGACGGTAAGCAGTCACTGTCGCCTATAAACCTACAGTCCAAAGGCCAGAAGTGATTTGCCACCCTGAACACTATGTTAGTATGCCTCCTGTACCCTGTAACTACATGCTTACGTTATCCTATGCTTAAAACTGGAACATAACAATGCTGTTTGGGGGCAGAAAAGAGGGTGGTACAATCATCCAGACAGATCCTGCACTAGAACCCTTCCACCTAAAATGACGATGATGTGATGGCTCACATCAGTTGGGGCAGACAGTTCTTGAGTGGGCCCGCGTGGCGCCCCCTGTCCGATGGTATAACGGACTGATGAAGATGGCGCGGAGCGACTGGGTGGCGTGACTTGGCGTGTGGCCTGGTGTTGTGGCACTTATTAGGAAGGTCTTTAGTCATCAGTGGACTTCAGAGGGATTATGATGATTATTCATGCTATCTCTATTGGGCCGCCCCCTAATTACTCCACCATTACCGTAATATCAACTTTTTTTTACCCATAATGTTAGATTTTAGGGCTGATTATGAATACACAATACTTGAAAGCTACCATTAGCTCTTACTCTATTAAGACCACAAGGAGAGTAATTTTAAGTGCCAACAGCGTTGGCCCTCTGTATGTATGTATTGTTTTGAATTGTTCATTTAAGTCAAAATGTACTATGAGAATAATTAATATTAGTTCATAATAATTAATGTGATATTCTGTTAATAAATGTATATTTACTGTTGTTTACATATTAAAAATGAAACTAGAAATATCTAAAGCCTATTTTATTATAGTACATCTAATCTCAATATTTATTAATAGCTTATTCAGTGTCTTGTAAAAATTTCATTCTGGCTTCCTTGCCCCTAATTATAGCAGCTTTGAATAAGTTACAATAAAGTTCTATAGCTACTGGTGTATCATCATTACCAGGCACTGGGTATGTGATAAGATTAGGGTTTGAATTGGTGTCAACAATGCCAATAGTTGGTATAAGCATCTTTGCACTATCTCTGACAGCTGTATGTTGATTTAGAATATTATTTTGAGTATTCAAAAATATACATAAATCAGGCAATCTCGTTATAGCGCCAAACTGGTGGTTAGCATTGGTGAAAATACCACCTCGCCAAAATCTGGTATGAGCATATTCCCCACAATCTTGTGCTGTCTTTTCAACTAAATGTGCATTTAAGGCATTTCTGTTGAAAAAGCAAATAATGCCACCTCTGTATGCAATGTGGGCAGTAAAATTAAGGGCTCTGCGCAAATAATCTGCAGTTATATCAAGATCGAATATCAATTGCCCTAATCTTGAACCATACAAGTACGGCCTCATGTAGTCATTGAGTGACCCTTCTTTGTGACCATAATGGACTCTGGCATCAAATAAATCTTTTACTGTAAATAAATTATGGACTTGAAAGTAGTCTGGGTATTCCAGTGGATTCTTCTTTGGTACTTGAGCATCTAGAACAAAGCAGGTAGATGTAGGCAATTCAGTCTAAATTCTATAAAAACAATCTCGGCCAACAAATGTTATGCCCAACAATCCACTCACCTGAGCTTTGGGAGGCTGGTTGTGCTGCTGTGGAAGTATTTCGAGTGAGTTTAAATCCATTTCTTAATGAACAGAATCCTGTAATTATTAATTAATTTATCTTTATAGAAGGACATAACTCAGTTTGGTCAGAGTGTATGAAAGGGGGAACTATGAAATAAGACAATGTTTGATACAACATGTGGTAGGTAGGACTGTACAAAAACTGATGCATTAAAATAATTTTTGTGGTCGAAGTCAAGTTTATCATTATACTGTTCAACATTCCAATTTGGCTTTGTCGCTGGACGCAGCAATGGCACATTATCCCAGCTCTCTCGCTGTGGTCTACAGAAACCTAACATGCTTAACAGCTCTCGCATAGAGATGCAACCTTTTTTTTATATTTTAACAAGTTACTCTTAGAAAAAATACAGCTTCAATAATAAAGTAGGCTGGACGGTATTACCGATAACAGCTATTTTTTCCAGACAACCTTTGGGTAGAGGATAAGAGTATCAAAGAAAGGTAGGTTATGCAGTTAAAAGTAGTTTAGTTTATGGAATATTTGAACATTACATAAAGCACATTACTTTAATATTTAATTATTCATGAACTAAGCGGTTGCGTGAAATAATAATTAGGTGAATTTCTATTTTAAAATAGATAATTGAACACATTAAAATGTGTTCAATTATCTATTTAAAATGTTGAGTAGAAGCTTCATATTTATGTGTTCAACATAAATATGAAGCTTTAACTGAACATTTTAACAAGAGGAAATATATATAATTGACTAATATCGATTTTGATGCTTAACTTACCTAAACTTCTAGATAACATTAGAACGTTTCAAATTATTATGTTGTGTAATAAATTAATAATTGATAAATCTAAAATAGTAAAAAGAACACAAACAACATTGACAGATAACCTCACTTACATATTTTTTTATTTGGACAGTAGGACACTGATAAAACCCATTTGTCCACAAATAAAAAATAAAAAAAAAAACAAATGAAATTAGCTCAATGTGAAATTAACTGTACTGTAACAAAAAAGCGCGGTAAACGGCAAAGTAGGCGGTCGTGGTTTTTTTATTTTTTTATTTTGTATTTAAATATAGGATCAGTTGAAGTGGTTTTGTACTTATAAGTGTATTTTATTTGTATTTAGTTTCTATGTATATCAATTTACTTTACATATCCTCTCTTCGAGTAGGTAATAGTGAAAGAAAAAGGATCCGTGCTAAGGAAACATTGCAACAAAAAAAAGGAGAAAACATCATAGCTCTACTGTTTCTGACAAAGATAAAATAAACTCATGTCAATGTGAAGACTCTACTTACAATAGAATTAGAAAACAATAATATTACTGAGAAGTCTCTTGTTAACTAGGTCCAAGCATACGATTGATCCTGAGGTGAGATGACATTGTAATAAAAAAATTGTAACAAAAAAGATACATGAAAGGACACTTAAAATTAAACTTAATTTTGTCCAACAGTATAATTTATTCCGCCGTTTTGTAATATTTGTACTTTTTAAGACCCAGTTGTCTCAGTCAAGCGCATGGCATACATCTCAAATATCTATCTTCAAAAGCCATGAACTAATTGACAACAACGTTAGACATTGACAGTTTGTTGTATTACTAATCTATGGTTCTATTGACTTATTTTTTAGTCTTACCAGTCTCACTAAAATATTTTCATATGCGTTACATGATTCTTTTATTTCATATTGTTTTGCAATAATATCATTTTTAAAATAGTTTCTTTTCTGTTCTACACGATCAAATCATGGCAAAGACGAACGTCGAAGATGTTGATTTATATGCCTTATTAGAACTACAAATCAATGCCACTGAATCAGAGGTAAGTCCAAGATACTTCAAATAGGTAATCAGTTTGTTCATATTTCCTAGACAACACAGTTTCAGTAGTTAGGTCCATCAAATTAACTAATAGTTCATTACTTTTCAACAGATCAAGAAAGCATACCGAAAAAAAGCATTGCAATGCCATCCAGATAAGAACCCAGATGATCCAAAAGCGGCTGAAACATTCCATGAACTTTCTCGTGCTTTGGCGATACTCACAGATGCTTCTGCTAAAGCCGCTTATGATAAAGTGCTCAGAGCTAAAGCTGCTGCAAAACTCATACATAAGGAACTAGACAGTAAGAGAAAGAAACTGAAAGAAGATTTAGAAAGAAGAGAAAAAGAAGCTGCTGTAGGCAAAAATCTCACAGATGAACAACAATTAGCTGCAGAGGTTGAAAGGTTGCAGAGAGAAGGCAGTAGCCGTTTACTAGAGGAACAACAAAAAATGAAAGCAGAAATTCGCAGAAGCATGGGGAAGCCTGTCTGGGACTCCAGTTTAAATAGAATCAAAATTAAATGGAAGGCTGACAAAAGTGACCCAAATAATGGTGGATATGATGAATCCATGTTAAGAAGGTTCCTAAAGAAATATGGTGATATTACAGTTTTAATCATATCACCTAAAAAAAAAGGCAGTGCTTTGGTTGAATTTTCGACTAAAGAGGCATCCGAAATGGCTGTTGATTTTGAAAAGGGTAGGTTCATAATGTGAGTGGCATGAAATGTACATAATGTATTTATACCTTTTTCTCTGCTATTTGAGGTAATTCAGTCCGGTACAGGCTTAACCCTTATAAGCAGTGGGGGCACTAAACACTGTTCAAGATTGTCTTAGGTTTGCTAAATAACAGAATAACAACTATAGAGGGTGGCCTAATTTCACAATTATTTTACACTATTGACTCAAAACTAGATATACCTGGATAAATATATAACTTTAACATTAATTTATATTATTTGGTAATAAGCATATTTAATATTATCAATTGAAATACTATATGTATATTATAACAAAATATATGTACATATGTATACTGGTATTCCATAAAAATTTTTATGCTTTGATTTTTAATAATGGGTCCATAAATTTTATCATCAAGAATTTTTTACAGCATATATGTAATACAATCCAAATTAAAATAAAAATCACTAATTAGGGTTAATTTTTTTGAGAGGCTAGTTGAAGCAGGCTTATAGCAGCCTCCCAGTAGATTCCTAAGCAACCCAGCATTTAAATGTATTTTGTTTCAGGTCTACCAGATAACCCACTAACACTGAAATGGGTTAATGAAAGGCCAATATTAACAATGAGGAAGGATTTAGCTGGGCCTTCACTAGTTTCAGATCGGGATTATGAATCATTAGTTTTAACAAAAGTTCGACAAGCAGCAGAAAGACAGAGATTAATAGAAGAAATGCAGAAGGAGGGTTAGGGGGTATAAGATTAAATTAATATTTTTATAATCACGAAATTAGTTTTATTTCACTTTGAGTAATGAAATTTAATTAAAAAGTTGAATGATCTTAGCTTATTACTGTGCTTTTAGACACAGTATCAAAGGGCTTCCATTCTTTAATAAAGTCTAAAACCTTCTTCCTCTGTAGATCTCCATATTCCTTTTTTGGATTTTTCCATAAGTAGTGGTCTAAATCTAATATACCAGCAATGATTTCCTATAAAAATAAAATGAAGTAAATAAGATTATAACAAAATAGCCATTTTACAAATATATATAACACAATTTTATCCAGCAGGAGTTACCTCTGCAAATGATTTTGGAAACAACTGTTGATCTTCAATAACATGGGCAAAGCCAGGATCCATCCCAAAATCTATCCAGAAATAAGGTAACCCTTTTGGCACACCTTTCCTTATATTTTTTCCTTTCAAATCGATAACTTTCTTATTCATAGACCATTCTGATTCACATTCAAGAATAGCTTTCTTGAAATAAATAGCTGCCATATCTCCAACATCTCTTGGCATGGGAACACAATTGATTACCAGGTGAGGGTACCTATGCAATTTCACAGCTGTCTCAAAAAATACCACATCCTTGTTCTGTGAGTTAAAGAACTGTGTAAGAGCCTTCCTGTAATTCTAAAACAACACATTTAATAAATTAATGTGCAAGAAATCTATACTCCAAACTTTAGTTAAGTCCAAGTGTTGAAAGCTAAAATATTGGCAAGCAGTACAGTAAGAAAATACCAATACCAATATTTCTTCCCAAACATCTTCATCTATGGATGTCACACAGGTAGAGTGCTGTATAGTGGTTATAATGCAATGGCCTTTGACGAGGGATGTCCTTGAAGGCACTGCTAAGTAAACTTTGCTACCACAGCTAACCATAAGGTGTTTCAACATATTTTTGGAATCTACACAATATTCACACCCTTCTAAAGATCTCTCCATCTTAACATGCTGGGTAATAGCTCGCTGTTTTTCCCTATCCTGATCTTTTGCCTCATTCCTTGTCTTTGATATTTCATCCACAAATATGTCTTCAAGATCATCATTTGGATTTTTATGTTTTGAAGCAATTTTAGCTATTTGTGCTTCATCATCATAGTTATTGCCATATTTTTCTTGTTGGAACTGAAAATATTACAAAAAATTATTGCTTATAGATGCAAAGATTCACTTCTTATATTCTCATAAATAAATAAATCAACCTACCATTTGTGCCAAATTATACTTATCATCACTACCAAAGTACTTTGTTCTTTGGCCGCTGCTATGTGTTTCAGCCTTGCGTTTGCCATTGTTACTTCTAGGATTCCTAATTTCACCTTGTGTCAGTGGTCTACAATTACCAGCACTGTTGGTTGACATTAACATCACTTTCCCATCATCTTCTTCACTAGCATTAGGATTCTGTTTCCTATATTCTCTTGCAGCTTCCAACTTTGCTTTCAATTCATCTACATGTTTAGTGTCGCCCATAATCTCTGCTTTAACAAGTTTGGCTGCTAATTTATTCATTTTCTCATCACTAAGATATTTGGTATCTTTTGGTTTTTCTCTCTCTTGCTTAAGACTTGGGCCAGGTTCAGGTTCTTCTCTTGACTGGCTTTTTGAACCACTGTCTGATTCTTTTTTCCAATTATATGATTTATTGTAGTACACATCATTTTTATCATACATACTTCTAGCTTTCCTGTAATCATCACATCTATCATAACTTCTGATTTCTCTCTCTCTTTGATTCCTTTCTGAAGCTTTAGTTTTATATTCCTTTGAGCTTGATGATCTTGAATAATAATCTTCTTCATCACTTGGTTTTATGAAAGGTTTTGATTTGCGAAAACTTTCAGGAGTTTGTGGTATTCCAGTACCTCCTTCTTTCCAATATGGATTAAGTTCTCTGGTACTAGTTGCTGGATTGTATGAGTCTATGTGTTTCTTGTCCTTTTCCTCTCGCTTGGGCCTCACATCATCTCTAGTGTATGTTTTTAACATTCCTGTCATTGACATCCAGTCCTCACGTTCTGCCATGTTAGTTTTATGTGTGGTTTCCTTTTCAACCCATTCATCTGATTCTGAACTGCTGGAACTTGATGACTGAGGAGGTAACATGATACTAATATAAATAAACATGGCAATGGTTATTATGTCATATACAGACCCCCTCCAGATGCATGTCATTTAATATACCAGATAATTTGGGGACACGATCTTGATTTGTGACGGATGCTATGACGGACGATCAGAGCTCAAGATTCGCGCCAGCAATTATTCAATATAAATATACTCAAAGTGGGTCAGTGTTACGATTATTTACAGATTTGGTCAATATAAAACAATATAAAATAAAAATCCTTACGCTCTGACTGTCCTTTTTTTGTTCGCGGGAATCCTTTAAACGTTTATGTTTTTTGCTATGCTTAAACTTCTTGTCCAGACGTTTTTCTTTCATTTTACTTAATTTAATGCTCGCTTTGAAAGTATTTATGGAAAGAAAATTATTCTAATTATTAACAACAATTCACAACAGTGAACTAAGAAATTCATTCAACAATGAATGAATGGAATAAATAATCAATAATGATGAAATTCAATCAACGAAATGATTGAGATGACATTTGAATGATGATTTTTTTTAAGACATTGGCAATAATGCCATCAGTCTAATCACGATATCTGTTTAATATCAATATCAGCGTGCCTCAGACCAACGCTGGTCCTGATATAGTCACCACCTAAGGTCACCACCACGGATTTGGTATATAAACAGGATTGCGCACTAGGGACACGTTGAACGTGATTCCATACTTCGGCGAGTTCGTTTCGTGTCCAAGCCTTTTATTGTTGTTCTGTGGTCCAAGCTCCCTAGTCACCCGTGGCAAAGAGAATACTAGCAAAAAGAATATAACTACCCCTAGTGCGCAATCCTGTTTATGTCAAAGAGGGTAGTTTATGTGTCAAATACAGGGGGGGGGGGGGGGGGTCAGCTTCCCTAGCAGCCAATGCGAAAAATGGCACGATTTGGGAAACTAAGACAACGCTCTACAAAAGAAAGTGATAGAAAGGTCTATATTTCGCATACCCGTTCCAATAGATATCTGCTATTTTGGTAGTTTTCTATTATTTGAAGGTTATCGATAATTAATTTAAATATGTTTAGTTATTTATAAAGTTGTATTAAAGTAATATGCAGAAACGCAGTTTACTTATAAATGCAATTATGAATTCCGATTAAGAGGAAAAATAGGACAATATAATTAATACCGATAAAATTTTATTATGAATATTTTTTAACCGATTGCAACTGGTTTTTTTACATATAAACCATCGATTTGGAAAGAAATAGATCACACTACATTAAGTGTTTGTTAGCGAACCAGCCTGTTCCGGGGCGGTAAAACAGGGGAAGAGGGGATCTTAGCGTCAACGTATTTTCTTCAAAGTAAACCTTATGCA
Source organism: Esperia sulphurella (assembly GCA_947086405.1). NCBI lineage: Eukaryota > Metazoa > Arthropoda > Insecta > Lepidoptera > Oecophoridae > Esperia > Esperia sulphurella. Next base: position 10,137,644 of record OX352269.1, read on the forward strand.
AAGATATAAGTTTGTCATATAATTCTCGTAATTTATGATAACATCTCGTTTTCAGTAGCGAAACCACGCGGAACTTAGATTTTATGCTACTCTTAAAGTGCTGTGGTGCTGTCAGATTTATCGACATTCATTCATTCGCAATTCGCACTTATCAAACATCATTCCACTAGTAGAAAATATTAACTAAAGATTTATAAAAGATTTTTCAAAATGAATTAAACTGCATTTTACTCGGGAATTACTAAAAACACCTAGCACAATAAATAACGCCGGGCGACAATTAAATATACACGTACTCGTACATTTATGCTGATAATGGAAAAAAATATAAGTATTAATTGGAACAAGAATTACCAGTAAAACTTATTCGATATAACCTATTATCAACGATATCTATGTTTATGTGAAAAGTCCATCAAAATCGGTTCAGTAGTTTTTAAGTGATGCGTGCACAAACAAATAGATAAACAAACAAAAATTACAAAAATGATTGAAATGTATTCTATTACTTATCCTTAAACCCCCCAGTTTTTTTTTGGCAAATATCTTCAATGTACTGACACGTGAAGTTTACGTTTTTATTTATTAGATTTAATAGCGCTAAAACTATTTCTATCTCATTCAAACAATATTAGGAAGATGAAGATGCGATGCCTGCAGAATTGGCCACTATTGTTCACTCAAATTATAATTACGTATATTACATAACATTTTTGATTGTCAATGACAATTATTTTTTTAACTCATCTTTGACTTCGTCCAAACCTTTCTTATGCCTATTTGTATCACACAAAGTACTTAATTTAACACAATAGTACTTAACTTCAGTGTTGGAATCGAATCTTTCTTTAAACACCTTCGGCCTTGATTTTTCATAAAACATTTATTGTCAAAATGATCCGAACAGATAGCCGCACTCATTGTGGGGTATAAATTTTCAACCTGACCAGAAGCTTTAATCCATGGGGTCTTTGGGACGATTTTTGATGGACGTACAAAAAATAAATAAAACGAAAAACAATTAAATTACTCAGTTATTTAATTATTCACTCCATTTTGTCGCTCGTTACCCGTAACGTCAATATTGAGTAATAAATAAATGTTCTCCGTAGTTTTTCACAAGTTTCAAAATGAATGTGAATGTGAATGTGAACGAGGTACGGCTCCTGGAGTTGGAACAGAGCGATTGTTTGGAATGCTCCATCTAGTAGTACATACAGATCGCTGATGGCCGGCCACCCTGTACGGGCGAGTTAGATGGATCTATTGCTTTCCAAATTGATGATATAAACTTGTCACCACGTGTTGTTTTTCTGATTTTTAATTGATGTTGAATGATAATTCGATGATGCCCCGGATTTTTTTTCTTGCCAATCAGATATTTTTTTCCATAGCGCCCCCTTTTGTACACTCCAACCAAAATTGACGCTTATTGTGTTGTGAAATCACTGATAGAGATTTTATTGTGTAATTGCCCTATTATCTTTGTAATTGCGCTTCTGTGCTGTGAAATGTAATTTACCGAGATAGATTTTCATCCTATAGTGCGATACTGACGCTTTTGTGTTGTTTTCTCCACCATGGTAGGAAAAGGAAGTGTGAACATAACTTCGAATGAAGATTCCTTGACTTTCCACGGGTTTCCTTTCCCGTAGATGGATTGAGGGGCTCGATATGAATGGCACTGAGTGGGCACCCATCCGAGAACTGATCTCACAAATAAAGTCTTTCTATTCTAATTAAGCAACTGTGTTGCTTAATTAGAATAGAAAGACTTTATATTTGGCGAACACAAATACAACACAGGACAACAATTAGCGAGATTGAGTACAATCAACGTAGGCAGCTAGGCTACGAGCGCCCCGGAATAAAATTGAATCCATCTTAATATGCGTATTATTGTCCTCACTATTCGCTTTCTATTAAAATAATGAATCTTATTATTAAAATCTTTTATTTCATTGCAGGTATAGAAAAAAGGAGCCACTTAGAAACCTTTTATAACAAAGGTGAAGAAAATACGAACGTTGTGTTTGCTCCATCTCTATGCGATAATTTAAATAAGGATTGACTGGTTAAAGGGGTGTGAGGAATATTACAAAATAAATATTCGAAGAATAATTAAAAGTACAATTGCTATATGTCTAGAACGGTTTTCCAAAATGACCAATTTGTAGAAGAAAAATAAATATAATAAAAAACGTTTAAAAACTTTGTTTCATTTTTAATCATTCTAATCTTATTGCTCTTATCAATCAACGAATTTTCCTAGTTATGTGTACAAGGAAAATTTGTTTATTAACAAGGGCTTTAGACTAAATTTAAACCATTTTCACCTGCTATTTAAATTTCCCGCGCCCTATATTAGTTCCGATGACATAAACTGAAGCGCTAGTGTGCTCCGTATGCGCATTTTTTTTGTACTGAGTTGACCTTCCCTTCGTATTGTTGTTCTGTGGTCAAATCCGTACCTGAGCTGACATGTTATTTTTACTGTTCTTCACGCACGACGTTGTTCGCACAAATTACCTACCCTAATGTTGTTTACCATGAACATGAAACAGTGATTCAGTGTTTTTCTCCGACGTTGACGATGGAAGTGAACCCTTTGAATATTTTTTTTGTGAAATCTGATTGTAAGGGCGATAGACTGTTGTTCAGGTATCCTTACACGACCGAGAATAAAGATGAAAGGAAGCAGAAAAAATGTGGCCGACAGAATCCATACGCGATCAATTCTACAACTGAAGACCTTTTACAGAACCCTCAGTCGCAGACATCGAATATTTGTAAAGGTTAGTCTGCCTTAATATTTTTTAGCTGCGGTTATTCGTTGTGCTGATGAAGGAAACGTCAAATTTTTACGCCACATTTTTTCCATAGCGGCCGATTTTGTACACTGACCAATCAATATTTGTAAATACATTTTTGAGATTATTTTCCGGAACAAACACGCCATTCACACATTTTTTTCATATCGCCCCCTTTTGTACATTCTGACCGTTTCAGTTAAAAGTTAATCATTCATTACTCATTATTACAATCGTTTTGTTCTATACTGTTATGTGGTGTAGTCTGCTTAGTGTTAGTTTTAGCGTTAGTTAGTTTGTAGGTACCCTAAATGTCGTTAGCCATGTGTTAAACATAATATTTTGTTTTAGGGCAGCTGAGTGGGTTCACAGATGAGATGCTATCAACATTGTTTGCCGTGAAGGCTGAACTATGCAACAGGAAGTTTGAACTGAAAGTCAATGATGTTAGGTTTGTTGGGCACCCAACACTGCTGCCATATAGGACAAACCAGGGTGACAGCGCTGCTATGATACTTATAAACATTGTATTTGCACTGCAGGCATCTGCAAGTCACTCTATTGGTTAGTAAAGTTTACTTTATATTTGATTTATTTATAGGTATGGTTTTTGTGTCTACAGGACCCACTAACTCAGATGAGATACTTGCAAATTTTGTTAATATGTATACATTATGTAACTACTGTGAAATCTGTTTTGTGGGGTTTTACTGTGAACTGTGTTAATGTTTTAAATAAAAGATTATTATTAATTACTATATATTTATATATTCTGTAAACTAGTTGGCAATAAACGATTCATTAATAATTTTTGTTACAAAATAACACCCCCAAAAGATGGGTAAATCTATAGGTAAACCAGATACGAGTCTTGATGTATATTTTTGAATTGTTCTGTTCTTGTCTAATTCTCATAGCATGTATAGGAAATCCTACTTTAGATAAGTGTCATGTATATTTAATTAAACATGTAAATGAATGTGTGTATTATTGTACAGATTTAAATGTACAATATAAAAAACAATTTGATTTTGTTTTCAGTTAAATGTTACTATGATCTGAGTAAAAGACTGGGCAAAGCACTGAGACATGAAGAAAAAAGGTGTTCATATTTGACTGAGGAAATGAAAATAATGGTATTTACTATTTTAAAACTAAATTTGCATTTATTTTCTCATAATTTTGAAAAAGCGAATAAATCACTTTCCCCTAGGAACCATACATGTTTCTGGGATAAAAAGTACCATATGTTGTTCTTCTGTATAATATTTTCATGATATAATATTTTACATCATTTCGTAAACCTGCGACTTAGGATACTAATTGTGATATGTTGTGAAGGAAATTTTTGTTTCAGTTGGCAACTCATGACGAAATTTCGTCACTAGATAGCGAATTAAATTCCGGTGAAAACGACGACGAGGAGGAGAACTCCCGCAACTCTGTCAGCTCTACTACATTCACCCTTGAAAATGTCATAGATGAACGACCTAAGTCTGCATTCCACCTTATTCTGCAGCGCAGCTCACTGGCGAGGTCTATGAAGGCTGTATTTGAGGAGCTCAGTAGTACTGGTTTGTACAATATGAACATTAACGCCAATTAATTGACGCGAACAGCTCATTTATTACAGTGAGTCCTGTTATGGCCATATCTCAGGTACAAATACTGCTTGAATAGTGTTTGAATTGTTCGACTTCATCCGTTTTCAGTTTTTATGAGCATTGCTGTACAAGTCATACAAAATAGAATGGCAGTAGCCGTGGTGACGTTTTAAGATATTTGTCGTTTTGGGAGTGATCATTATGAGAAGTGGCCATTAGGACATGGGAAACGTTTCTAAGGCGAGTGTTTATTCAGAAACTGAACAATGAGATTTTAAATCGTTTTTAATTATACGTGAATAATTCGCGTATAATTCATAATTAAAAATATTTGCCCTTTGGGCTTTTCATGCAGTTTGGGCAAAATACTTCCAACTTACAAAGTAGTTTTGAATTCAGTGTTTTTTTTCCAGGTATTGTACAAGTACGCATAAATAAATATGTGTTGTTATCCTTCTGTCTGCCACATAAAGCACACCAGATTCATAATAGGGGTCTTATCATAGAGCCAGAGACCATAGCTAAATGCAAACAGAAGCTAAGACCCTATCATGGTTTACTTTTGATGGTAAGTTGACAGTAAATGTATTTACTTTACTTTGTTTAATAAAGTAATAAGCGCTCATTATGTATGGTGCGAATATGAACAGCATGCATTTAAATATAGTACATAAAGTTTGGGAAAAAAATTCGCTCCAAAAATAGTAGTAATAGTGTGTGCTAAGCCTTAGGTGAAATGAAAAAATATTATATTATGAGTATATGAGAAAAATAAACAGTCATTTGAAGTCCTTAACGAACTCTTTTAAAATGTTTTTTTTTTCAAATTTACATTATTATTGTAAGTCCACTTTCGTAATGAACACAGGTGAATCCCAACGATCTGCTCGCTTCGATACCGCTGGACGGCAGCGCCGCGCTGCTGCGACTCATCAAGCTATACAGCCCGCTCAAGAGTCTGCAGACGCTCGCCATTGAGACTGATTTAACGCTCACACAGGTAAGTTTGAAACCCACTTTGTACTATATCATTATCATTACACCCGCTTCGCCACCTTCGTCATCTAGCCGCTTCCGACCACTTTTTTTTAGGTCGTCGGTCCTTATGTCGTCCCACGCTGCGCTTACAGATCTCCTTTCCTGTACTTGTCTATCCCAACAGCTATAGGGTCTGCGACAGATATCAGACCACTACCACTTCAGTATGTGTTCAGAAGCTTTTCATTCTTGTCTCGACCGCATATGTCACTCAGTGGGACGTGGAGCGGACAGTTCAGACAGAAGTGCTGCAAAGAAGCTAATAAATGATAAAGATAATCATTTACAGGTGTTCCACCTGACGGGCCACTTGGTGTACTGGGCCAAGGCGACGGTTATCTACCCTCTGTGTGAAGGTAACGTGTATGTTGTCGCTCCGTGCGCCAACGTGCACATACACTCGCCGCTCGTAGAGGAATTCGCCAAGGAGTTTCCGGGCCTCTGCTTGCTGCAGGTATGTTGGTTTATTTTCCCCTTGTTTTTTCTAGAAAGCTGAGCGAGACCAAACCAAACCTAAAAAGGAAAGAAAAAAAAATCTATTTTTTTAAATTGGGTCGACTTGACCACCACATAAAATAGCTAAATCCTGATAGGTGAAAACTCACCCATGCGTTATAATTTTAGCGGGTTAGTACCCACTACAATTGGCACGCGGCTCAGAAAATATGTCGTTAAAAACAGGTCTATTAACTCTGAATGACCACTTGTCTCAACGAGTCTCACCGCATCCCGTACTAGAAACGCGGTAAGATGCGTAAGCGATAAAGTGTATGGAGTGTGATACGTATCGTTTTCTTTCAACGCTAACATAATACTTTGTTGTGTTATTATTCTTTTTTCCGCCTGCCGGAAAAACAGACATTATAGTTTCTGCCCGGTAAATTGATATTATGCTTCAGGCGAAGATTCCTAGTTAAGCCTGGATCAGGGACACCAGAGGGAAATCAATATGACACATGACAGGACTTTAATCTGGTCCAGCTGTCCTCTCGCTGTTAAACAGCCAATATGGTTGGTTGCAGTTGCTGGGCGAGTTCTCGCTGCCGGCGCCGCTGTGGTACGTGACGCGCGGCGCGGGCGCGGGCGCGGCGGGCGGCGCGCGGCTCGCGCGCATCGTGGCGTGGCTGCTGCGGCGCCGCCTGCTGCTGCAGCTGCACACCTACGTGCACTTCAACTCGCACTGGGGCCGCGACCTGGGTACGTGGCGCGCGAGGTTCTACCCTACTCCAGTCGGTACAGGGCGCGGGGCGCGCATCGTGGCGTGGGAGCTGCAAGAATGTATTCATCAATCATATGTGGTTCCATATCCTTGGAAAGCGTTGCCGCCGAATGATCATTTAGCGGCCACGACTAAAACTTGATCGACTAATAGTTAGATTTATAAAATAAAAACTAGCGTTTCGTAAAAATCTTTCCTTTAAAATAAGATTACTTCTTTCCAGATGGAAAAGAATACTTCTGCGAGAAACACAACATTTACAACCAATCGTGCAGCGTTTCGTTCTCATCTCTGAACCACATGCAGCTGAACGTCCCTGAACCGGTCGAGCCGCGAGTCAGCTCCAATACCTTCCCTGATTCAGATGAGGAATATCCTACTGAGAACAACTTGAACCAGACTGACTTCTCTCATACGAAACCTATAGTTATCGAATCAGATTACTCCAAATATGATAAATACAATGTAGTGGATTCAGCTAACCACTCATTTGAAGACGGTATAGATGTTGTTGATGGTATTGTAAAAACGAATGGTTGTGATTATGACAAAAACGACAATGTTCCAAAGAATCATGGCAATTCTATAGACAGTGGTTTTTCGAGCAAAGTCAACGGCACCGTCAATGTCGAGAATGGTCACATAGTGGTTGAGAATAGTAATATTGAATTAGAAAAGAGACCAAAGACTTTACCTTCAAGATTGTCAGATTTGTCGTTAAAGGAGTGTGAAAGTACAATGAATAGAGATACAAGCAGTGACGAGGATAAGTTTGGGAGTGATTCAGATATATCGCCGCGGCTAAAACTCTGCAACGGATTCACCAATGGTGTTGAAAAGACTGGTGTTTCATTGAATTTGAGGTTGCAGAATGAAATGAGGTGAGTATTTTCTGTCTCAAAGGTCACCACTTCGATTATCTTTTTACCAATGTGTACCAGTATTCAGTACCGTCAATGTATGATAAAATGACCAAATTCGCCCTAATTTTAACTTTATCATAATTGAATAGGTGCTAGAACTGGTTACTTAATTCGAAACTATCTATCTATCAGATATCGCGTACGTGTACTATCAGAGCAAAAGTTTCGTCTTACCACCTTAGGTAGCTTATTATGCGCAATGACCGGCTGCCACCCCGAACTTTCGACAAATATTACAACTCCAGAAATTAGTAACAACTTATTATGCGCAACGACCGGCTGCCACCCTGAACTTTCGACAAATATTACAACTCCAGAAATTAGTAACAACTTATTATGCGCAACGACCGGCTGCCACCCCGAACTTTCGACAAATATTACAACTCCAGAAATTAGTAACAAAAAAACTTTTTATAAAGTTTTATGTCACTCTGAGCTGTTCGGTTTCTTGTAAAAACAAAAGTACCGATGTCCGATTCCCCAAACGAAGTTTTTTTTCAAAGTAGTCATGCCGAACTCTTGCTGATATTGCTTGACCAGATTCTCAGGAGCCAACTCATTCCAGCTTTCAACCGCCGACCGTGTGGAACGTGCCGGCCAGCTGCGACGTGGTGGACGCGTGCCGCGTGCCCTCGGAGCCGCCGACCACGGAGTCCCTGCTGGACACGTTCACGGGCGAGGAGCGCGCCGCGCTGGCCGCGCTGCCCGCCGCGCAGCACGCAGACGACCTGCTGCTACTGGCGCAGCTACATAAGAAAGGTAACACGGTGGTGACGTGACTGGCACCCAGTATCTTGTAGCACGGTGATTCCACTCGCTTCCGAGCTCTACACTTCCACAGCATAGGAGCGGGCTTCGCTTTCCGCCGTTCTTGCCGCCGAGCACGCCGACCACTGCTGCTGTTATATTTCTAGACTAGATGTGCCTGCGGCTCCGCTCGCTTCAACTACAACTTATTACTCCTTATTTATTATGTTACCTATCATAAAATATTTACTAAAACCTGGCCAGAGAAACATATCTATGAATTGAAGGACAGACTAACACACTAGTGGACAGATAGAGATACATTATGTTTTATATAAGTATGTAATATGCCGTTAATCAGGATCGCGCAAAGTGGCGATAATTGGTCTCTGCTTATCCCTCTGGGACCAAGGCGTGAGCATTATGTATGTACTCGTATGTAGGATAGGGAAAAAGTAAACGCGGTGATGTTACCAACTTTCTAGCGAACTGGTTACACGGTCCCCACCCCACCTTCCCTCCACCTCGACCAACAATATCCATTGCTGTTTATAGGCCGTCCTAATGCCAAGCCAATATATAATTATTAATTATAATGTCCTGTTTCTTACGCGCCCTTATTTTTTGCAGGCTACTTCCGCGGTGAGCAGCACTTAGAAGAAATAATGTTCATGGAGAACGTAACTCGTTCGCAGCTGATGCAGCTCCTGGACAAGTTCAAGGACATTCTCATCACGTTCGAGACTGAGGACCCCACGGTCGCCATGCTGTACCCCTACCAGTAGCCTCGTATATACGCTCTAACGTACTAACATGTTAATCTTTAGAACAAGCTAGAAATGTGTATAGCTAAATATGAGCGATTTTCCAGTAGGTAGGTATTTAATGTAGTTTGCTAATGCTGGCAATAGATGGCATTGTATTGATTCCAATGTTCAATTGTCATTGTCAATCAATAGTCGAGAACTCCAAAGACATTCGGTCGGCAGTTTTATTTTTGTAACTCCTTATGGAAGGCAAAATTAACTGAGACCATACAGCCTTGTCTTAAAGCAACCAAACCACGACCCTTATCTGTTTAATCATCAGAGCATAGTTAGTCCTTATCATAATCAGACAGTTGGTACCTAATTATTACTACCAACCCTTAAGTTTTGGGTTAGGAAGTTCTCTGCTTTATGATCTTCAGCTTAGTCTCGTTTATGCTTCCTTATATAGTGCACATACGCACATAGATTTGTTGAATTATATTCTATCACTATTAAATATCAAAGCCCGCGACAAATTCCTCCAAAAAACTACTACACTCAAACAGTTGTATGGTCTTGCTTCACGGACTTTTGGCAAACATTCTTGCATATTTTAACATTTATACAGTCATTGCCATCTATCGAGATATTACTATTTCTTTTTTTTATAGAGCTACTTGAAAACAGCTCATTATTGGGAATTCGGCAGTTGTAAATTATGCTGTGAAAATGCACCATTCACAACATAGATAATTAACAGAGCTTGATTATAGACCCAAAGTATATATTTTTAAAATGAGACAAGTCAGATGAAAATAACTTGGTTGTATTAGACACATCGCATTTGACCATAGAATAGAACTGCTGTAATTCAAGGGCTGCTTTGTTTTGATCAATCGTAATAATAATACATATTTAAAAACTATCAATAAATATATTTATTAAATTGCATATTGCTAAAATAGCTTGTACAGTTGCAGGAAGTTAAGAAATTTGCACTATATTTATAAAATTATAAGTTTTATTTTTAATTGGCTGGTTCCTAATATTGTATAGTAATAATATAAAAAAATTAGTGAACAAGTTAAAGGGATGTATATTTATTACGAGTACTTGTGCGTAGGAAACTCTTGATTTTGTTTTATATACTTATTTTATCTAGTCTATATACCATGCATTGGTCAATCACACGCCGTGAAAGTAATTTTATGATATTTATAATACACCAAGACTTAGGACTTAGGTTGTTAGGTTGAGAGCGAGACGAACTATATGCATATGCAATAGTGTTAACTCACATTCATTACTTATTTATCCAATATCTGTCTCGAACAGCTAAAAAAATACCCTCATCTAACACGTTTTCTGTCGGATGTCGACAGAATCTTTGTAGCGCATTCTATTAGGTTATTATAACTGACAACTGCTATGCGGGTTTCGCAGTGCGAGCCATACATTTTTCTCCGGTGCGTGTGATAAAATGTGTGGTACGTACTGCGAAACGTCTTAAGTATTTATGTGTGATTGATATGAGTACATGGATGCTCAATGAATACCCGACTGTTATGGCTTCACCATTCGCGCTTGTCGTACGATAGGTGGTGTAAATACTTAGTTAATAAATAATGTGTATATTTATTCTTTTTGTATTGTTTTTAATAAAACATACAACAGTTTTAATATTGTTTACATTAATGACATCTTATAATAGCCCCCTTTGGTTAGTTTGTTAGTGGGAAATATAAAGCAATGCTGGTTGCCATACCCAGGCGTTTCCCTCTGCCAAGGTACAAGACCACCGGTTATATGCCGTATCGAAAGTTGTCGACGTGTACCAGAGGTTATGAATATGTTAGGTTTTTCGTAGGATGGGCAGGCCCCCGTCATTGGTACGTCCCTATCGCGATAAATACCTACCTACTCTTGGGGTTAACACGCACTGCGATTTTTTCCGCGCGGATTTTTTTCCGCATCCTCGGTGCGGCGCGGTGAAATCTGCAGCAAACAATGATCTCTATGTACTACTTCGATGGCAGCAAAACACGTGTGCGTGTACGAAAGTGCGTGTAGCTTCATACAACTTCCATATGTCACAGAATTCTGCGGAAAAAATTAATTGGCAGTGCGTGTTAGCCCTTACACGGCGCCGGTTCGACGATATACTTGCCCCGCCCACCAGTAGGGTTGTCATAAATATGTGGAGTGAAGTTATCTGACAGAATGAAGAATTCAGTGATACGTGAGAAGTGTGGTTTAAAAGAAGATGTAGTAACGAAGGTAGAGAAGGATATGTTACGTTGGTTTGGACGTTTAGAGTGTATGAGTGAGTGAAAGAAGAGTGACAAAAGTAATATACAGTGGGAATGTGGAAGGAACTACAGCTAGAGGTCGTCCTAGGAGGACATTCAAGGATCAAATTAGTAACGTCCTCAAAAAGGCTGGGGTCCGCAGTGAGAAGAATAAAAGGAGGTGCATGAAAAGGTTGATGAATGTGAGTGAGGCTAGTGAGGTGTATCAGGATCGCGCAAAGTCGCGATCCATCGTCTCTGCCTACCCCTCCGGGACCAAGGAGTGAGCATTATGTATGTACTAGCTGTTGCCCGCGACTTCGTCCGCGTGGACAACTTAACATCACAAATTATTATGTACTAGCTGTGCCCGCGGCTCCGCTCGCGTGAACTACTCCCGCTTCCCTCTCGCTTTGCTGGCGCTTCCGCTTCTGCTCCCGCTCCGCTACCGCTCCAGTCTCGCTCCGGTCCCGCTCCGGTCTCGGTCCCGCTCCCGAGCTCTCTCCCGCTCCCGCTCCCCTCCCGCTTCCGCATTCCCTTCCCTCTCGCTTCCGCTCCCGCTCCCGCTCTCGTTTCCGCTCTCGCTCTCCCTCTTGCTCTCCCTCTCGCTCTCCCTCTCGCTCTCGCTCCCGCTTCCGCACCCGCTCCCACTCTCGCCCCCGCTCTCGCTCCCGCTCTCGCTTCCGCTCCCCTCCCGCTTTCGCTTCCGCTTTCGCTTTCGCTTCCGCTTCCACTCCCACACCCACTCTCCTTTTCCAACGCCCACTCCCATTCCAGACATTCACACCAATTATCCAGTCCCAAACTAGGCAGAGCTTGTGGTATGGTTACTAGATAACGGATAGACATACTTAAATAAATATATAAACATCCAAGACTTGGGTACAAACATTCATATTCATCATACGAACATTTGCCCCTAGCGGGATTCGAACCCGCAACCTCCGGCGTATTATTGCAAACTAACCTTACTTAACTAATGTATTTGAAAACTAAAAATGTCTATAACTTTTGATTGAGTTAGCCGATTGCGATGAAATAAAGACTAAATGTTAAGTTAAGTTAATCCCCATGTTTTTGTGAAAAGTCTATCAAAGCCCGATCAGTAGTTTTTAAGTGATGCGTGCACAAACTCACAGACAAACAGACAAAAATTTCAAAAATGATCGAAATGTGTTCTGTTACTTATACTTAGACCCCCCAATTTTTTTTTGCAAATATCTTCAATGTACAGACACACGATGTTTACGATTTTATTTATTAGATTTCCCGTAGGAATAAGATGTTTTTTTGGAAAACAGTTTGTTGTGTATTTGTTTTTTTCCAAACTAATGTATACTTCGGCTTTGGTGTTTAGTAGTGTGTTATGTACACGTACATGGCCAGCAAGTCTGCCCGCGTTCGGGTCGCGTGGGGTCGCGCACTCAGCGATGAGCGACTTCTTCCCCCACCTCACCCGCCGTGCATCGGACCGCCCGCCCCGCCCCCGCCCCGTTCGCCCGCCACCGCCGCGCCGGCGGCGCCCGCCGTGCCGCTGGACCTCACCGTAGTATCGCGCACTCGGATTGTCATTTTGTTCAAACGAAATGATGTAGCGTTAAATACATATTTTATCTACTTTAAATACCAGAAGAGATAAAGTATCTATTTTCGTTTAGAAATCAATTTACTACTACCAAATGTGCATTTGAAATAAATTATAAATTTTTATTGTAGTTATGATTCAGGATTTTGGCTATAATGGCTTACAAATAAGATATAGATACATACTATGGCGGGCTTTTTTGTAAGACTATTTAAGATAAACATTTCCATCATACATTATGTATGTGTAACTCTAGCGGTTTTGGCAGCGCACGCCAGAATAGCTCGCAGATGGTAGATTTTTTCCTACTTACTTGATAGTTTGGACAATTCACACAATATCTTTATAAATTGTAGCCTATTCAAATTCAAATTAATTTATTCAATATAGGATACATGTATCACTTATTAAACGTTATAAACTATACGGGTATTATGTTGGGAGTATACATTGTATACTTCCGTCGTCGTCACATTTCTTATAAATAAACAAATTAATAAACAAATACTTATAAAACTAAATATACCAAATTACACACAAACACAATAATACACAATACAAATAATAAAAGTACTGAGATGGACTAACACCATGCCGTTTTGTCGTCCAAGTAGTCACTGATCTTATAATATGCTTACAAAAAATATTTTTTACCTTAGTTTTGAATTTATTCTCGTTTAAGCTTAGGATTTCTTCAGGTACGAGTAGTCTATTGTAGAAGCGTATGCAATGTCCTACAAAGGATGTGCTTACCTTACTGAGCCTTAGGTGAGGCAGTGCTAGCTTGTTTTTATTACGAGTGTTAACATTGTGGTGATCACCGACCCTCTGGAACGTATTGATATTTTTCCTAACGTACATGATGTTTGCATAAATGTATTGACTTGCCACTGTTAGGATGTTAATTTCTTTGAATTTGTCAGCGACACCCGAAATTTAATATTATAAATAGCGCGGATTGCTCTTTTCTGTAAAATAAAAACTGCTTCTATATCAGCGGCTCTACCCCACAACAGGATACCATACGACATAATACTATGGAAGTAACTAAAGTAGACTAATCTTGCTGTGTTAATATTTGATAGCTGCCTGATCCTTCTAACAGCGTATGCTGCTGAGCTGAGTCTGCCACAGAGCGTATTTATATGTGGGCCCCACTGTAATTTAGTATCTATGGTAAAACCTAAAAATTTTGTTTCATTAACGATCTGTAATTTGTTACTTGCCAAAAAAATATCTGCCTCCGTCTGTGCAACGTTGGGAAGTGAGAATTTAATACATTTGGTCTTTTCAGCATTAAGAACCAAGTTATTTATAGTAAACCAATTTAAAGCCTCTGATAATGTGTTATTAACATCGTCGAGTTTCGTACATTGTCTTTTCACATTAAATATAAGTGATGTGTCATCAGCAAATAACACTATATCGGTCAGTTTCTGTATTAAATAAGGGAGATCATTTACATATATTAGAAATAAAAGTGGGCCTAGTATGGAACCTTGAGGAACTCCCATTTTCACCAAAGAGCCACCAGATCTTGTGCCATTTATATCCACCTTTTGAATTCTATCGTGGAGGTATGAATTCACTAGGGCAAGGGATTTCGCCTTAATGCCGTAGTGCTCTAGTTTGCGCAAAAGTGTTTCATGATTAACGCAGTGTTATTATGATGTATAAGCTATATTACTGTAATGTTTCATTAAAATCCAATCAGTAGTTTTTACGTGAAAGAGTAACAAACATCCATCCATACTTACAAACTTTTGCGTTTATAATATTAGTAGGAAGTACACCTGCATGGTGTATCTGTTACAATGATTATCTTATCTGTGGTGGTATTATGAGAAAAAAGCAATAATTTTTTCTGAGTTCGTATGTATGTGTTGTTTTCGTTCCATTCATATTTTGTTGTTGTTATATTAATATTATTTTCGATTATCTCTGTACGGAATCGGGAGAGTAGTTCGGATTAAAAAATATAAACTATTATTTATGAAATTACATGAGAATAGGCTGCATGAACATTGATATCTTTACCTTTTCTGTCACTGACAGTTATACATCTTGTATATTTTGTGCAGTTTACTCATTTGTTTGTTGATTTTGCTTTGTTCTCATTTTCATAAACCAAAGTGATGATGAAGAATTTTCCAGTTTTCGTTTTTCCAGTTTCATTGGAGTTTTATTTAAACGCAAGACATACTCATAAACAATTGTTAACCGTTTACAATCCCTACGATTTCTCAGTGAATTTTAAAGGTGATATTTCGCAATATATTCCTAAAATGTTAAACGTCGCATGTCTTAATTTTTGTTTATAAGTAAATTGATAAGCCGTATGGTATCCGGATCCGAATAGCACAACTCTCAAACTTTTTAAGGATGTCGTACAAGGCAACTAAAGGTTAAATCCAGGCCATTGGCAGCAATGTCCACTGCATTAAACTCCATTTTCTGCGATAACCAACCCGCCGGTTATAGCGCCACCTTTTGTACACTCTGACCCTATTATAGACTGTTGTTTTTTGTGAACTGACTAAATATATCTTCTTTTTAGTATTATGCACGTCGCCAAACAAATTCACAGTGATAGACCCCGAAGGAGTGATTGCTCCGCAGAGCTGCATCGATATTGTGGTGAGATACACCCAACCATCGGTGTCCCATTGCAACACAGTTGATAAGTTCCGAATTACGATGTATGATCGGAATACCCAACAGGTTAGTCTAAAAACATGCTTTACATTAAATAACTCTCCTACCTTCACTCTTTGGGCTTCTTAAGCTAGTAAAATATTGAATATCGGCTCTGGCTAACACAGGCCAGGATTTCCCTGGAGTGTGTACCCTAGCCATGGTAAAGGTTGTTACCATCATGCTATCTCTCATACACATATATACGGAGTCACCAGCTGTTCATAACACCACACTCGCGCACCAACCTCTACCGGCACTCGCCCGTCGCGCGCGCACTGCAGTTGTTCGGCTCCCTGCTCGCCGAGGCACCACACTGTGACGTGTTCGTGGACGGCATAGGACGGCTGATGACGGAATGTAAGGGAATGCTAGAGAGAGGAATGCCTGTTTCGTCTATCACTTAAAAATTATTGTAACGCAATGGAATAATAATCTGTAATGTTTCAATATTTTAAATAAATAAATGTCTAAATGTCTAAATCATAATAAACTATATCTGTGACATCACTTGACCTGACGAGCGCTGCAGTTCTCGTAGCATGCTGCAGCTTTATGCTGAGTCAGCGTCTGTTTATTGCTGTAAGATTATTTTTCAAATGTAGTTTGTAAACTTGTATGATTGTTTCTCATATTATGTTTTTTGTAGCTATGAATAACAGCCTTATGTATTGAGATATATAAGTCTTTTATTCATAGCTACAACAAAACATAATATAAAAGAGATACAAAAGTTAAATATTTATGATACTGTTCCAGGCTTTGGGTAAAAGGGATGTTCCTACAAAATTGATAGAGGGTGAGCCATCTAATGCTAACCAAGAGTGTATGGGGGATAGTTTTCACCCCCTAGCCACGAGACCTACAACAACTGCAGCAAGACCAGTGGAAGATCTTACACGTGTCACATGCAACCATCACTCGCATCAAAGGTTTGTTCCAGTTTGTACACTATATGTAGGACTGCACCACCGCAGGTTGGGGGTCGAACCCCGCTAGGGGCAAATGTTTGTATGATGAATATGAATATTTGTACCCAAGTCTTGGATGTTTATATATTTATTTAAGTATGTCTATCCGTTATCTAGTAACCATACCACAGGCTCTGCCTAGTTTGGGACTGGATAATTGGTGTGAATGTCTGAGATATTTATTATTTATTTTATTGTTCTGTAGTCTTCTAGGGTACCTATGACTGTATAGTTGAATCATGCTGCCTCTCACAATTCTGTCTTGATATAAAAATATGAGTTAGTGTATCACTGGTTATTCTCCTAGCTCGTCATTATAGCTAATTCACCAGTTTCCTTATCCGTCATTTTCGCTAATATGCCAGTTTCATCAATTCGTCAGTTTCGATTATTGGTCAATTGCCTTATTAATTAGTAATTTTGGCTAATTCATCAGTTGTATCAATTTCGGTTATCGGTAATTTCCTTATTAGTCACTAGCTGTTACCCACGACTTCGTCTGCGTGGACAACTTAACATTCCTACAAACTATGTACATACAGGTGGAACCGAAAAGTGTCACCAGCCAAAGTTCTTAACTACTAAAAATATCCACAAAATTCAAATTACATATAGCTACTAGGTGGCCTAATGCTAATTTTTTTTTATTACTGGACCGATTGTGCCGAAACTTGGATGATATATGTAAAATTGCCCAGCAGTGATGGGAAAATAATACCTATATATATTTTTTAATATTATTGATCAAAACAATATAGCTACAATGTTAAATACGAAAATATCTTGTCTTCTAACAAAACCAAAATTGAGTCATTTTGAAAGACATTATTTTATTTAAATTGAAAAGCAGCTTATAGCTGGTGCTTCCATATCATTAGTCAACTTGATTATTTTCCTTTAAGAAATTATCTAGTCTGTTCTTAAACATGTTTATTGATGTAGCAGTTACAACAGATTCTGGCAACTTGTTCCATCTGGATACAACCCTGTTGCTTAAAAAATTTCTTTGAGGGTTCAGGTGAGCATTTGATCTTTGTAATCTCATATTATGTCCTCCGAGTCGTTCAGTGGGGTTTGAGTTAAATATTTCTTTAACTTGGATGTCTTGTAGTGGTTGTTCAAAATCTTGAAGGTCTCAATTAGATTTCCTCTTTCTGTGCGTTCTTTGAGAGTAGTAAGGTTCAGGCGCGATAACCTAGTTTCGTATTCCAATCTTTTGACAGCATGCCGTAGTTTTATAACTCTCCTCTGCACTTTGTCAAGGAGAGTGATATCTTTCTCGGGGCTGGAGCCCAGATGTTTTAGAAAAAGTAATCATTTCATAGTGAGAGTCGATGTTGTCATGATAAATATTTGCTGAGGATAATTGGTATTAATACATCATATAGTTTCTCAATTTGCCTTAAATAACTAGTTCTTTAGAACTTGCTGGCACAAACATGCATTGATCTCTGCAACTTTTGGAATTCCTATAATATAGTATCGTAACTGTGTTTTACTATTCCAGAGAACAGCAACCAGTGAACGTAATAGCGGTAGCTGTAAGTATATGCTGCATTGCAGCATTACTCCTGCCTACACAACCAGAACAGGTAATCCAGAACCAGTGGCCAGATTGGCTCCACATTGGTGCCAACCTCAAACTAGTGTTTTCCTTTGTACTGGGATTGGTAAGTATGTTGGTATTAAGACCTTAGTACTAAATTCCAGCGTGCTTAGTATACTTATCATTTATTTGAAAAATAAATACTTACCTGTGTAAATAAAAAAAATATAAATAAGCAGAGAAATTGTAGTCATCAAATTGAATTTATCTTTTTTATAAATAAGCAAAGTATAAGTTTTTTGTTTGTTTGTTAATTCCTTAATCCTTTGTTCTGACTTCAGTGTAGAACTATTATTGTTGTTTCCCCATTTAAGAACCTGTATTTATTTGTGGGGTATTAAATCAGAACAAGTCTTGTCCACAATTCTGAAGTGTCGCATACAAATCATGTATATTTTACAATACATTATTATTATGTGATAGAGATCTTAGTTTTGATATGATACAAAGTGATCTGTATAGTATTAACAAATAATGCATTTTCTTGACAAAATCTATCAGGGTGAAACTGGACTAGGATTTTTAAACAAAACTGTTTTTATTATTATTAAGATTAAGTACTATTTTTTGGGGTATTTTTGGATTGTTTTTCCATTGTTGGTGAAATTGGGGTAAGGATGTATTCCTTTTTCCTGTCGGAACGGAATTTCTGAATTGATCAATCGACGCGATCGAACCTCGCAGCCGGAGGGGTATATTGTGCTATCAGAAAACACTGGAGGAACTTAATATTAAAAGGTGATGGTAAATTACATTACTGGTTTTCTAAGCCTTAGTTGCATAAAATCTCTCTGAAGTCTGTATTAAAAGTTAATAAATATACATATACAACGTTAGTCGGAAAGGGGGTATGAAGCCGAAGCAGGGTGAAAGTACCCATAATACTGAGTAATGTTTGTTCTGGAACTTTTCTCAAAGCACATCCGATTTCGAGAAAAACCTCATTGAAATTTCCAAAAAAACTATGCTGGTAGCAACCCTAGCAATTAGTTTTGTTTACATTTTGAAGTCATTCGGGTGAAAGTTCATTAACCACAGGCCTCGACTCTGATTGGCCGCTGGACTCTGATTGACTTTGCCGCCTGCGCCGCCATTAAAGAAATGATTTCCCACGTACGGTCAGACAAAAATGTACTAAGAGATTTTTTTTAATTAGAAACTTGAACTAACTACAAGATTAGATAGTTTATCGACCGAATTGGTAGAAAGGGTTAAGAATGTATTTGGGATACCTACCTAAACTTTAAAAAAAAAGGTTATTTCGTGCGGCCAACCTTGAGACTCTTGTACAACGAAAGAGGACAAAACATACTTTCTCGTGTAGAAAAATCTCTTAACCTTCTGTTCAAGCTAGATATTCGACTTTAAATTTTAAAACTTTAAATATCTTGCTTAATCAGGAGATTAGGAGATTTTTCCAAATGAGAAAGTAATTTTGTTGTTTTAGTTGAAAGTAATGTTTGTAATTATGTCGTCTTTCGATATGCAGTCTCAAGGTTAACCCACAGTACACTAAAGTTACTTTAGTGTACTGTGGTTGGCTGCACGAAATAAAAAAAGTAAAAAATCGCTACAAAGTTTTGAAAACTTTAAAGTCGAATATCTAGCTTAAACAGCAGGTTAGGAGATTTTGCGAATGAGAAAGTAGGTTTGCAATTATGTCCTCTTTCGATATCAAGGTTGGCCGCACGAAATTAAATAAAACAAATTGAAATCAGCACTTTAAAGTCTAATATCTAGCTTAAACAGCAAGCTAGGAGATTTTGCATAATGAGAAAGTATGTTTGTAATTATGTCCTCTTTCGATTTGCAAAGTTTCAAGATTGGCCGCACGAAATATTAAAAAAATATATTTTGTACCCCAGGTTTCATACAAAAATGTTCTAACCCCTTTCACGGGGAGGTGCACTGAAGCCAAGGTTGAATAATTAAACAATTTAGGTTTGTAATGTCGGCGTTGCCTAAAACCAATGCCAAAATTCGGTCAATTCAATTCATTTATTGTGGTTCGCCACCTTTATTCTTTAATTTTGTAATTTTTTATTTCTGTACACTTTTTTTGCCTACAGTACTGTTGTCCTTTAGTGGCCTATGCTTAGTCGCTTGCAATGCTTTCGCGCGTGACGTTGTTTAGCTACTAGCCATACTAGTTTCGTTCCGTTGTTTTCGTTGTTATTTGTTTGTGTTGTTATTATGTCGTCGTATAGCAACCACGAGTACTATGACATGATGTTATGTGTAGGAAAGTGTGATGGAGGTCTATCACAAGCTCGGGCACTGTACCGCCAACGGCATCCTGAGCGTCCTTTGCCGTCATGGCGCTCGTTCCAGCGAATGACTCACAGGCTCTACCATGATGGGACGGTACACCCGCCTCGTCCGCAAGGTCGACCCGTGCCCGCTGGTCGAGCACGGACAGAATTAGAAGAAGACATCTTGGAGTACTTCGCCGAAAACCCAAGACGAAGCACCACGCAGGCCGGGTTGCACTTCGGCATATCACAAAAAGCGGCATGGCACATCATTCGTCGAGACGGTCAGCACCCATACCATTTTCGGCGAACCCAGGAGCTGATTCCCGCTGATTATGGCCGAAGAGTAGAGTTTTGCCAGTGGTATTTGTCCCAAGTGAGGGCTAATCCCAATATTGCCCTAAAAATTTTGTGGTCTGATGAGGCGTCGTTCACCAAAGGTGGCATTGGGAACATACACAATGAACACTACTGGGCCCACGAGAATCCACATGTATCCCGGGAGGACAGTTTTCAGCATAGGTGGCGGATTAACGTTTGGGCAGGAATAGTGGGCACACGCTTAATAGGACCCATATTCTTGCCACCAAGACTTAATGCTGAAAACTATTATGAATTTCTTTCCAATACTTTGGAGGACATCCTCGAGGACATTCCGTTACAGGAATACTCGGGGATGGTGTTTCAGCACGACGGCGCCCCTGCTCATTTCGCTCGCCGTTGCAGCGCATATTTAGACGGCCGGTTCCCATTGTGGATAGGTCGTGGTGGTCCCATTAGCTGGCCTCCACGCTCGCCGGATTTAACCCCGCTGGATTTTTTCCTTTGGGGGCATTTGAAAAATGTCGTGTACGCTGACGAGTGCACCGTACAAGAAGAAATGCGGGAAAAAATTACAGCAGCTTTTGAGGATGTTCGACAATCGCCGCAGATGTTGCGTAACACCATTTTAAGCATGAACCGGCGTGCTACATTGTGCATCACTAGAGAAGGCCGGCATATTGAGCCTTTCTTGTAAAACCTACATACCTAATTTGTGAAACTGTTTATCATTGCTTTAACTTTTCCACTTTGTGTTATCATACCTACTAAGGATTGGATTGCAGTGTTCGTTCATTAAAGTGTATGAATTGCTAAAGTACCTACTTACCTACCTATCTAAAGATTTGTGAAATTTCGATATGTGAAATTGTGAAAGTGAACATTTTATTGAAATGAAATGTACAACAGAGAAACAGGTGAGTGAGTTAATTTCACTAATTTAACCCTTATTGCCAAGCGGCGAACGTCAAACGATCGCGACAAAAGCGAGCCGCCTCGCCGGTGTTACGCAAAGGACAAGGCTCCGCCCAAAAGTGGGGGAACAAGTCGCCGCCATGTTTTTGACTTTGTTAGGGTTCCCAATTTCTTTTTATTTTTTGTATGGAACCAAATAATTACGCTTTCAGGTTTATAACACCGTTCAACACGATCGTTGTCAATGACCCTTTACATGCTACTCGGCTTCATACCCCCTTTCCGACTAACGTTGTATATAAAATAATACCTAAATATACAAAAAAATACCGTCGAATTGAGAACCTCCTCCTTTTTTGAAGTCTGTTAATAATACCTACATTATGCAATCAGAGTTAGGAAAAATATTTTAAAATCATGACAAAATTGAAAAAGAACTTAAAAGTGGTGTTAAATGCTAATAATTTTCATTATTCTTATTTCCACACTTTATCCCTTGGGATATAGTGTGAGGATATGTGGCTGGTTCCACGTCAAGTTTTATATATCAATGTAATAAGACAAAGGAATAGTATGTTTTATTGTTATATTTAGTGATGTTTACATATTTGTAGCTTCAATAACCTGACTTTAATAGTTAAAGTACTAGGTCTAGATGGAGATTCGGGAATGATTTTGAGCTATAAGTATTTGATTGATTTTTGATAAATAATACTCGTACCTCCCACCAATCAAAGAACAAGACACAGATATGTGGCTCACTGTCGGGAATCTTAAAGAACTCTATGTCGCTTTTAGGTTTAAGATAAAGTCAGTGGGTGAATATTCGAGCGTTTCAACAACCGCATCCTCACTCCCAAAAGTTATGAAAAAGAATATATTTAATTTAATATGTCACCAATACAGAATGAATCTCTTGTAGGATCAGAAATTTATTGTATAATCAAAACGATATTTAACTGGTATTGTCTTTAACTTTTGAAGGTTGAGGATAATAACGGCGGTTCAAACGCTCGCATATTCACCTCAGTGTATTGTGTAGTGTTAGAACTCTTTACGCGTATAAGATTCAGTAGATACGTCGGGCGGAGACGTGACGCGGACGTGTCAGCGTTCAGGCCGGCGACAAGCCCGTGGAACGTTACCTCTATTAGTTTAGCGCCAAATGATGGCATGGAAGGGGTGCTGCGTCCGAATCACATCTCCTTCCTACGTACCATGCCTTGTTCCTTAGAGGAAAAATTGTCGTACAGGAGCTCAGAGAGGTCAGAAGCATAGCGAGGTCGTGTTCAAGATGAGAATTTTAGGGGTTCATGACTATAAATTTCATGCTGGAGAGTGCAATAACGTGCAGCTCGGCTATAATAATATCATAGATTTAAATGCGACTCTTTTTTTCCTAGACAAACCTTATGATAATAATAAATAATATTTTTTATTATGAGACGTGATTTGTCTGACCCGCTAGGCTACCGTACCATAATATTACGATAATTGATGTCAGTTCAGGTCTACTATTGGTGTAAATAAACTTTAACTACCTACTTGTACCTTACTGTGTTTGAATAATTCATGTAATGTTTATAAATGTGTATATTTAAATCCCTAGTGATTTGGGACCACCTATTGTGTGTTGTGACAAGCTGTTTGAGCCAAATATATCAATCATCAATTAAGACTGGATTTTCTTTTATTATGTCGAGTGAGCATTTGGTAAATAACAGTAAATACAAAGTCGGTATAAAAATACCTAAATTTTATTCATAAAGCAAAAACAAATAGGGCAGGAACAGTGTATCTTGAGCAAAGGTGACGACCGCCTCGTTGGCCTAGTGTCTTGGTCATTGGAGCGGCACATGTCGTGGGTTCGATTTCCACTGGGGATAGACAACTTTGTATACACAATTTCCACAAGATGGTCCTGGTCTGGATGTTATATTTATGAATGTTCCAATCTTTGTTTGGTTCCCATATGTTGGGGATACCCCAGTGACGGAGATAAACACTACGAATAGTAAATTGAGTATATTGTTTGGTATAAAAAAAAATACATACCGTCGAATTGAGAACCTCCTCCTTTTTTGAAGTCTGTTGAAAATATATCGTACTACATCGTTATTTTCACAGAACAGATAAACAAGAACAACACGTTTTCCTGCGACACTTACACATGACAAACCGCACAGGCTGCCAGTACCTCATGAACGAGTATGGAACCTCTATGTTCTAACACCATAGCACAGGAGAAAATCCTTGTTTGGGATTAGACCAGTGTATCTATGTATATTATTGTATACTTATATAATATTTATTTTATGTAAACGTTTATAAAAAACAATTTGTGGGATAGTGGTTCAATGTTTAAGGTCATAAGTTAGTGTTGCAGGATATTTTACATCGATAGTTGCAAAACCTATCGATATCTGGCAACACCATTAAAAGTAAAATAATGGCAATAACTCAGACTAGATACATACATAATGCTCACGCCTTGGTCCCAGAGGGGTAGGCAGAGACGATGGATCGTTACTTTGCGCGATCCTGAGACACCTCACTAGCCTCACTCACATTCATCAACCTTTTCATGCATCTCCTTTTATTCTTCTCACTGCGGACCTCAGCCTTTTTGAGGACGTTACTAATTTGATCCTTGAATGTCCTCCTAGGACGACCTCTAGCTGTAGTTCCTTCCACATTCGCACTGTATATTAGTTTTGTCACTCTTCTTTCACTCATACGCAGACTCAGACTAAAAACCAAATAATCTAAGTTAACCATTAAATAGCTAAATTAAATAGTTAGCCATTAAATAAATATTACACATATAATTACAGGTTCAAAATATACACTTGTCTAATCCTAAACTACAACAATGGGAATTAGGCAAGGATTGGCCCATTCACTAATGTAACTTTTAGACCAGGACTAACTTTTACATCACTGTTAAACTCTAATAAACTAAACAAGGAAGTAACAACAACTACTTATTCAGTGATAAAAAAGATTTAAAAGGAAAATGTACTTGCACCTAAATAAATACATTCTATAATTGCGAGATTTATTGCGGCCAGCGCGTGACAATTAAATATACCAAAATTACAATGGTCCCTATTTTTAACTATGAAGTCCTAAAATAGCTTTAAGCTTATCTAGTGACTAATATAAGATAGCAATAGTCATAATTATTGTGCTTATTTATATAAATACCTATATTGCCTAAAAGCTTTAAAGCTGTATCAATAACAACAGTGTCAGTACTTGAGGACTAAAACTACTATATGCCTGGACTATGAAGCAGAGTTATTTATTAAACATTAATACTATTTCCTGTACTGACCATTAATACTGAACAATAATTCAATAACTTTGTTTTTACTAAAAAAAAAACTTGAAATTCAAGTGGCAGAACTTGGAATGGTATTCTTGAACAAATCTGAAATAATGTTGTTTCATTTCAGAAAACATGTAGGTATGCCCATTTTTTAATTATCTGATACCTTCTTGTGGGCTTTTTGTCGCTTTACTGATGAAAGTGATACTAAATTGACAAGTAATAATTTAATATCTTTGGTGCATAACTAAACCATGCGTTAGGTAAGGTCGATTTCCAGAAGTGGATGTTAAAAGGATAGTGACAATCAGCATGCAGAGCAAATCGAATATATTGAAGAAATTTAAGATTTTTTTCTAATATCACAGAACATACTGAAATTAAAAAATGCGTTAGATAATCGATATCCATAGATGAGATTCCTTCGTTGACGGAATGTTTCCTTTCACCCTGTGCTATGATAATAAATCATAATTAAAACTATTTAATTCAGGAACTGGCGTCCATTTCAGTTTCTGCCACTTAGAAGTCAAGCGCCTTAAATTAAATAAATTATAAAACAAAAGTATACGTGTATGTGTGCCTAGCTAGATTCGATTAAGTTGTTGTAAATGATGCTACAAGTCCACGACGATGTGGGTGAAAAGTGGATGTGGAACAGTCACTACCTCTGTGTAGTGCACAGAGTTCAATCCATCGGCCTTCATTCTGTTCTTGGCAAAGGTTAGCAAGTCCTTTCTCTGCTCCCTGAAAATAAAATACAGTTATTTCTTACACCTAAGAAATATTGTGCTCAGGAAGGCAGAATTATAATATGAATTTACATGAACCGATCAAAAGTCAACAAAGCGTACGTGTCGTACAAGTTTTTTCGCTTTTCTGAAATACCTTGCTCAGTAATTTTTTTTTCTTCTGAAATTACCGGTAAATTGTACGGAACGTTAAATATTAAGTAAAGCCACCCCTTATATGGGTGGGCGTGGGCGTTTGCGTCGGGGTCTTAGTCGAAGTCAGACTCTCAATCCGACTTCGACTACGACCCTGATGCCAACGCCCACGCCCAATCCCACTTCTAATAAAAGTAATCATATTAACGCACATAGCATAGCAGTTTTTTCCTTCTGTGTTAAAATTAACCATAGACTACCAGAGCCGTTGCCGCCTTATCCACTTACTCTCCATATTAAGGTATCCCATGGGGATTATCATTTTTCCCACAGTAAAACACAGACAAGGTAAGTGTCGCTTACTAAGTGATATCATGTTGTTCAGTGGTTTTCAAGTAATGAGCATTCAAACTGCTAGTCAGGCAATAAGGTAATGTAGGATGGAACATAATTTCCTTACCCTTTTGGTTGTAATCCATGATTGATCATGTGATACAGACTGGTCTGGGGCTGAAATCTGCACACCTTTATATCATGTGATTCCAAACGGGAGTACAGGTCGTCGTCCTCGCCTCCCCACCCGTAGTATTCATTGCTCATACCGTTGACAGCTTTATACTGTTTAGAAAGTATCGCTGTAGCCCCTCCAAATAGTTCTAGGTAAGGTAATACGAACCTGGAATTGTTGTTTTAAGCAAACATTAAGTTAGCAGTCAAGTCATTCGTGGTGGCTTAGTTGGGAGTATGCTTGGTCTTACTTTCATGGGGTTGAAGGTTTAAACCTGGACTCATACCATGACTATTTCGGAACTTCATCAGTATATCGCAGTCCACGTTGTAAATAGGCCTTCCCCAATACACGTCGCCACACGATTTTTGTAAGGGGTGTAAGGGAACGCAAAGACATCCGGTGCTCCAAATGCAAACCTCACCTGCACGCGGTGCACCCTGGCGATTGACCAACTAGGCTCTGGCGACCGATAATGGTGGTACAATTATTCACTAGGCCATAAATACTACAGACCGGTGGCGGGCACCAGCGTCACAGGTGTGAGGCCTAGTACTGCGATGGCCAACATGTCTGCCCAGCATGGTCATTATGGGCAAAACTCCACCATGACCGACAATAGTAATTTTTTAATGGTTGCCTACATTGGGGAAGGCCTATGTCTAGCAGTGGACGTCCCAGGGCTGATATGATGATTATGACCCCCTTTTTAGGTCTTCGGTTCATTTGGCAGAGGGCGTCCCACGCTGCGCCTACCGGTCCACTCCAGTACTTCCATTGATGGACTAGTGGCGTATTCTAGACTGTAGCGCCCTGGGCAAGTGTTCACCTGGCCCTTAGGCGAACACGCCACTTTGGGCAAGCCAAATGAAATTCTAAAGTCTGCCAATGTGCACTGGGCTTGCATAGACCATGGCCCACCCATGTGCTTTTATTGTGAGGTTATGCCTGAGCCCTACAATGTAAGTATATAATGATTCACTTTGCATGCAGAATGCAATATAAGCTGTTGATAGTATTTTATTTATAAACTAAAATGGCTACATAAAACATGTATAAAGTGAACTTTGAAACCTACCTCTATCATCCTAACTAATTGATCAGTGCAACAAAACAACTAGCTGCAAATTGAATTCTCTGGTCATCTATAAATAAAATAAAACCATGAACATTCAAAAAACCAAACACAATGAAAGTGAAAATTAACAAAAATCAAACTATGGAGTAATATAAAATTTGATTTGCTTCATCACCTAAATTTGTCAATGCATGAAGACATATGTCTAGGCAGTTTAGTGCACGCATACAGGTTCGCTGGTTTCAATGGCAGCAGATCAACATCGTGCATTATGAGGCATGGGTAGCCGGCACGCATGGCTGCCTTAGCACCTATGTTCAATAACTTAGCTCTGTTGAACGGCCGTGAGTCAACTTGTTCCACCACAAAAATGCGGTAGTGGATACGCTGGCGACGTAGAAACGTGTGCATGTATACCAGGAAGCCACGTAACTGCTCAGCTCTGTCTCTGGAAAACAATTTTTTTAAATTGATTAAATATAGAATGGAACTTGAGCTACTGTTATCAAACACTGAATTTAGGAGGATTAAACCACTTGAAACTGAAGTACAGCTGAGGAAATAGATGGAACACTTTAAAATGGAATCATAGTCATCATAGGACATCCAAAACTAATGTGGCATCACTACATGCTAATAAATTCACTCCTCAATACCAATTTTTGATATTTTTAAACAAGATAATTAATGTACAATAGAACATTTATCATATTTATTTTTGAATGATTGTTTTTTGCCAATGAAAAGAAGCTACTAACTACATTCAAATTAAGTATTCTAGTACCTAGTAATATATTATATTTGATTTTAGTAAAACACTTATTCTATTTGTAATATAAATTCGGTGTGTTTTTGTACAGCCCTACTAAAATAAACCCTCTACTCAACAGTAGGCAATAAATATGATTAAAATATGTTTACTTCAAGCTTTGGATGGATATGTACAGTCTAGCCAATTTACAGCAAGTACAGCAATGTACAGTCTAGCCAATTTATAGTCACTGGTATGAAAAATAGTGTAGCGACTAACCTGTATGGAACGATTATGGCTGTGCTGAACTTAGGTTTACAGTGTGACGGGGCATATTCCCCTCCTTTCCATATCCTGTCTCCCTCGATCAGGTCCTCGTCCATCAGGGTTGGGGATAGCGTAGTCTCATCGTATATTGTGTCGTGATATTCACAGTCCGCCACCGCACTGCTACTTAAATTCTTAGTTATTTCTTTATGCAAATGATCCAATATCAACTCTTTTTCTATGTAATCGTAAGTTCCTCGTGCATTCATTTCTGGATGTAACAGTATAATTAATATGACAATAACTAGTATTGTGTACACAATTTTTTTCCTAAATGAATGTAGCATATCTATAACTATTTCTCTCTGTTTTAGTTCAGTATAAACTATATTATTAATTTATTATACAGAGGTAAAGTACGTGAGGTTGTAGCGGGTAATCTCTCGATCTACGGAACCGATTTTGAAAATTCTTTTACCCTTTAGAAAGCCCCTTATTTTTGGGTGTCATAGGCTATATATTAACCCGAAAAATAAAAAGCGTTTTTCGTGGTAGTCGGAAAATGTTTACCGCTCAACGAAGTGGGCACAGGTCAGCTATGTAAAATATAAATTCATAGTATCGCCGAATAACAAAAAACAGATAAAAATATGAGTCGTAACAAACACGCAACCCTTACTAGCGTAGCGTTATATTATCCACAAACTATTTTAGTGATTTGCATTTGCATTGCACGAAACAGCTGATTTTTGACGGTGCTTTTTTTTAAATATTTTACGGCTCTGCCTTAACGGTCTGAGGTCTGATTTTTTTTTAATAATGTGTTCTACGACTCTGGATGTTTGAGGTCTGATAAATGACAGTGTTGCCAAGTTCCCGCCAATCGAAGTCAACTAGTCATGTAGTTTAGATCGAAATGGAGTTTGCAAATGGAATAAAAAAATGAAGCATGAAAAAAAAATTCCTTGAATAAAGTCACTGTTGTTTGCCGTCTCTTTCATGATAATGCGAAATATCAATTTAAATAATTTACCTGTGGAATTTCACTGTAGATTTTGGATGCCAAACATTTCTGCAACCACGAGCTATACAACTCATGACGAATATCACCACAACGCTGCATGAATTGTAAAAAAAAAATTAGATGAACTTTCGAAGAGGATGAGTAGTTTATAAGGGTACCATTACGAGATTGACCGGGCTCTGGATACTCTGGGAGATTGACATACGGTTTCAGCTTTGCCAAAATACGTCTTCGAGAATATCACAAAATTAGGCAAATAAATATGGTGATTAAAGTTTATAAATTATTATTATTGCAAATTATTGATAGCTACAAGAATAAGATAACTAGTCAAATACGATCACAATTTTAATTATCTAAATTACTGACTGGTTCGCAGTTGAAATATTATATTGATGAAGACAATGTAAAGAGAACAAAGTAATATCTATTGCTTGGGAAAAATATCTTGAAGCCTGGCTACTCCACCTATAGAGTAAGTGAGACAGAAGACAACAGTAAAGGTCAAATGGGTTCATTGATTTTGGCTTCAATATTCTTTTAGTACTGCAAACTCCATTTGGATCTAAACTTCTTGCAACTAGTCCAAAAATCCCCCATTTTATTATTATTCAAAGTAGGCCAAACTCGCTTGGTTTAATCCAAAATTTGAATGGTTTCTTTATAGTATAACATATTTCACGATTTTAAAAGGAAGATGCCTCAACCTATTCCTAAATAGAACAATCGGCGACTTGACGATTTCTAGTAGTGATACTTGATTTTAGTTGCAATGTTGGCAATAGATGGCGTTGCATTGAGCTCAACGGTTATTATTGAGATTCGAAAACTTCAAGGACACCGTCACATCACATTCGGTCGCTACTGTGGGTCAGTATAAGAGCTACTTGATAATCGCTCATTAATTTTTTTGTACACATTTGACCTAGAGTAGAGGATAGCCCAAATAGCCTAGCCTTGATAAATCGTGTATCTGACAGCCCTGATTGAATAGTAAACTTTTAGATTATATACTATTAGGTACTTAGTGAACGTAGTCTGAGAGTAAACTATTGAAAAGTAAACTGCGATTACGTGGTTAATAAAAACTCATGCTTAGAAAAGGTTGGTAAGACCACAAAGTACGTAAAGCGGCGGTCGCGCGCTAAGACTTTGATAAGACTATACAGTAGTATACAGCGACTTGGTATGTCTAAGTGACTATATTGATTTCTTAGTTGGAAATAGTTTTTTTTAATGGATTGTGACCAAATCCGTGGTTGAAACACGAAGCTGAAAGCCGGTCGAAAGATTTAAAAAATACCCACTTTTCTTTTATAAATATTTAACGAATGCCGTCTTTGCACACAGTAATTTGACAATGCGTTTCTAGTAATCAAATCAACGTAGTAAACAAAATTTAAATGTTATACGACCTATGGAAAAAATAAAATAAAATGGCTAAAAAATACGAAAAAGAAATTGACGCTGTCAACGATTCGACGACAAGTAATAAAGAAGATATAGAAAATTTTGTTAATTCTGTGGAAGCTGTTAGGAAATGTTCTGAACAGGTTTCGATTAACAGTTCTTGGGAAAAGAGTTACTATTCTTCTTTTCATGAACGGAATAAAGACGACTTAAATGAAACACCTCCATTCGTGAGCATGATGGTTATTGATGTTCCAAGTCCTGAGCATGGAAAAATTAATAGTTCGACCCAGACAGAGGCGTCAATTGCAGTTAATTGCAGTATTGTTGACATGAACCTATCGTTTACCAAAGACTTCAATTTACAAGATTCCACTTCCAATGAGAACTCGGAACATTTTTTAGGTAATAAACGTTATAGACGTGACTCTTTTGATACTGACAACAGGGAAGTGCGACCCTGGAAAAAGCCGAAATGTACTGATTCGTGTAGTTCAAGCAGTTCAGATCTACTGGCAGAACCCAAGCCATCCCTTGGTCTGTCTGTTTCCTCGAGTCAGTTATCCAGCTCCTCGGAAACTTCTTTTAAATCAGTTGGTAGCAATCTATCCTTTAAAATACGAAAGAGGCGGTTGAAGTCAGACTCAAATTTAATCAGGGACGCCCTCCAAAGGTCGAGGAGAACTAACTTGAACAAACTCAACAATTCTGAAAATAATACACCAGGTAAATTTTACACATTAGCTGTTTTTTTTAATTATACTTATGTACGTATTATTTATTGGTTTGGGTACTTCTAACCGAGTAGGTAGGTAATACATATTTCTATATCTAACTATACTAACACGTAAGAAAATATACCTACTTAAAAAATAAGTAACTTTTATCAAACAGTAATAATAAGCTAGTGTACCTAAGCAGCAATTAAAGTCGCTGGATCGTTTGTTTTCGGTTCGGCCACTTTCAGGATTTTTTCACAAACTTTTACTCTTTTGGTGTTATTGGCTGCAGAATATATAATTAAGTCAGAGTTGAGTTACAAATACTATGGGTACTATACAAATGATGTCTTATCATTATCACTACATTGATTGAGAAATTAAAGAGGCTATTAACAAACAACCGTGCGTAATAAGTATTGCGATAAGGCGAAAGGTCGCTTAAATATGTGAACTAATCTTCTCGCATTCATTGATAGGTATTTTCTGTTTATTTTATTGCAAACTTGCGTCTCGAACTCAGTCAGCAGTCGAATATAGATCGCTGACATCATTCGCGCTGGGTTCGATACTAATTTCAAGTTTAGATTTAGTCAAACTGTAACGGTTGGGTTTAGTTTTAACTAACGTTCTTTAAGGGCAAATCTTAATATTAATTTGATGTGATGAGAATTTATAACTTACATGAATAAAATGAATGTAATAAAAGGAAACAGTGTAAAGTTAGAAATTGAAATAGAATGTGGTTTAGACACTGCATTACTGAGTGAAGTAGAATGGTTCATGTTGTCAGGTGGGACACCGCGGAAGGACAAACTTCATCGGCGGAATGCCGCCAGGACTAGATCTTGGCGGATTATGGATTTATGCACTTGGATTGGTAAAAAGGTAAAATATCTAAAATATAATTTGTTTACGCCGCCGTTACCCGGACTTCAAAACATCAGGGACGAACTCACTCAGGTGGTTAAGAGTACCTACCTCAATGTCGTCAGAATTTTTGACTCGTGCGATACAGACTGATCCGTATAATTAAATGATTTTATGACACAGATCAGACTTTTCCTTTTATAAGTACCTATAATCTAATAAATAAAATACTAATAATAATAACGGATTTTGATGGACTTTTCACAAAACATGGGGCTTAACATTTAGGCTATATTTCATCGCAATCGGCTAACTCAATCAAAAGATTTTTAGTTTTCAAATATATTAATAGGTAAGGTTAGTATGCAATAATAGTATTTCCGTACTATTCAGATTGCGATGAGTTTGCATTACATTTGGAGCTGCGAGTGGGAATTGGAGTGGGCGTGGCTGTGGGCGTGGGAAAAGGGGAGCGGAAGCGGAAGCGGGAGCGGGAGTGGAAGCGGGAGCGGGAGCGGGAGCGGAAGCCGAAGCGGGAGTGGTAATGGGAGCGGTTTCTGTGATTCACGCGAGCGGAGCCGCGGGCACAGCTAGTTAATTAACAAGTTTGTGTGTATGCCTACTAAATCAAAGATTTAGCTTTGTATTGCTATTCCACAGGGTTATCAGTCGATTACAGGCCTATATTCCGATATACTTCGAGAACCTCGTCGAGAACCCCTTAGGCGTAAGGAAAGTGAAGATGTCTGGGCAGGCGATATGAAAGAAATGAAAAAGTTTTTAGTAGAGTTGGAAAAGAAATATTGTCGGTTAGAAAGGGAGAATGATGAGCTTCGTGACAAAATGGAGAAAATGATGATCAAGATTGAAACATTCGAGGGTCAGATAAGGTAAACTTGATGTTCAGAGTTTTAATTTCTTTAATTTAGGTAATATTTACCTATATTAGGTATTGATTTACAATTTTGTTTAATAAAGTAGTTCCGATCCAGATTGTTACTTTGTTTTCAAAGTTTCTTAAATTGACACGAGTATCTAATAAATAAAATCGTAAACTTCGCGTGTCTGCACATTGATGATATTTGCAAAAAAAAAATGAGGGGTCTAAAGATAAGTAACAGAAGATATTTCGATCATTTTTGGAATTTTTATCTGTTTGTCTGTTTGTTTGTGCTAAAACTACTGAACCGATGTGGAGTGAGCGGGTATTTCATCGTAATTGGCTAACTCAATCGAAAGTTATGCGAATTTATAGGTTTCAAAAACGCACATCCATATACATTAAGGGTTGGTGGGAGGGTTGAGGGGAGGGTTAAGGGGTGGGTTGAGGTGAGGGTTGAGGGGAGAGTTGAGGGGAGGGTTAAGGATAGGGTTGAGGGGAGAGCGGACCTGGACTTTGACCTGGAGCCGGAGCAGGACGGGAGGGTGAAGCGGCGGCGGAAGGGATGAGGGACGGAAATTAACTCTTAATAATTTCCAACTTTTGTAATACTGTAGTCCACGCGAGCGAAGCCGCGGGCACAGATAGTAAGAAATATGACTATAATGAGAAATACGACGTTGGAAAGCAGGGTTCACGCCAGATGTTAAAAAAGCATTGCCAGGCGAAGTCCGGGTAACGGCGTAAACAAATTATATTTTAGATATGTTACCTTTTTACCAAACCAAGTCTACATTGCAAAGCACATATTATGTTTTCTCCTTTCAGTCGTCAACCGGAACTCCCTTATACCCTTCTGCAACCACCGCCTCCGCCGCCACCGCCGCCACCGCCGCCACCACCTCCACCTCTTCTGTCGTCCGCCTCCAAGCAGCTCGTTCGATCACACACCATCCCGAGATGTGGTTCGGCTCCCCCCAGGATAATTGGACCAAGACTGGCGATAACACCGGAGGATATAGCTAATGTGAAATTAAGGAAGACTAAGGTAAGGAGAGTTAACACTCTTGTTTTACATAAAATCCTATGCTGAAAAGGAATCTACAGTTTATATTTTGTGTAATTGCAGGACAACCCAGTTCGTTCAAAGCCTTTGAATAAAAGCTCACAGCAACCGCTGGTAACGCAGCAGATGCTGCAGACGACGCGTGCGAAACTCGGCAGGACCCGACCAGTCGCCGCATCCACGCCGAAACAACAACTTTCAGAGCTGGAGAAGTAAGTGAAGTTAGCCGGAAGCTATACTATGCCCATGATTTTTTTGGTTTAAATAACATGTTATTATAATTATATTAAACACTTCTGAACACAAACTTAGATTTTCTTCTGTACTATGGGATAAGAAATATCAATGACTAACTTGCACAAGAAGTTGTCTTTTCTCAGTCGAACCCACGGCTTTTGGCGCTCGAATCTAGCGTTCAAACTAAATTCAACGAGGTGGTTATGTTTAGCTAGATGGACGCATTTGATTAGTAAATTTCTTCTATTCCAGGTGCCTGTTACAAGAGACAATATCAGTGACATCTTTGTACCGGCGACGTGCAGTAAGAAATACATTCCGAAGCGCAGAGGAGTTGCGCGTGCGGCCGTACCCAACATCACGCGGGTCGCGCTCCCCGCGCTCCCCTTGTTCCCCTCGCTCGAATTCACTTCCCCGGAGAACACCCTTATCACCTCTTAAAGTTCATCAAAATGGTGACATTCCTTAGATAATATCTTAATACATATAATGAGATTAGAAATAAAGTTTGTGGAACCCCAAGATCAAAGAGAGATGTAAGAACTACGTCCTAAGATTATTAATTTAAAACTATTTTACTTTTATACTAAAAAAATATAAAGGGCCTTTATACAAAAATATGCATGTAGCATTTTCATCAAAATCTCACTGTTAATATAATACTGATCTAATGAAAAATCACAAACTCTGTTAATCGATTCAAATGTGTATAAACTATATACCTATTTGTAATTGCTTCTTTTTAAGGAAAAGGTTGTAAAACCTTCTCTGTTAGGGCATTCTACTACTAGAACTAAAACAGTTGAGTTCGGTTAGTATTTTACACAGACAAATGAAGTAATAATTAAAATAAAATAAAAGTATTTTATTAAGAGTGCGCTTATATTAAACTAGCTGACCCGTGCCCACTTCGTTGGGCGGTAAACATTTTTCTCGCGTATTTGATATTTTAATTAAACTATGCAACTAAACTGTAAGTAATGAATTTTATCTAAATAAAATTTCCTTAGATCACTAAGGAAATTTTATTTAGATAATTCGATAGCAATTTATTTCTAAATAAATAGATTGACATTATCATCATCATCATTATGTCAGCCTTTAGACGTCCACTGCTGGACAAGGCTTTCCCCAATGAACACCATCACACCCGGTCCTCCGCTTCCAGCCGCTTCCGGCCACCCTCTTTAGGTCGTCGGTCCGTCTGGCGGCGGGGCGTCCCACCTTGCGCGTACCAATCCGTGGTCTCCACTCTGCCCCAACGGCCGTCGGTTCTGCGACAAATGTGGCCCGCCCACCGCCACTTATGCTTGCTAATCCTTTGGACTATGTCTGTCACCTTCGTTCTTCGTCGGATCTCTTCATTACGAATCATATCCTTCAAAGAAACCCCGAGCATAGCCCTCTCCATAGCTTGCTGAGAGACTTAAACCTTGTGGAATTTTGGAAATCTCTGGAGATTACCCCAGCTACAACGTCGCAAACTCACAAACTTTACATCTTTATAATATTAGTATAGATGAGACGAGATTGTAATGTAACAGACTCCTTAAACATTGTTCTCTCGACACTTTAGAGGGTTCGAGACGATTACTTGAAGAATATTATTAAATAATGAATGTAGATTATAAAAACTTTCTTGAATACATTAATATATTTTTGATGGCTTTACTATTCTGATTTATAGTTAATAGTGATAATTGGTTATAGAACCAGTTATTGCATATTTTAATTAACTCTCGAAAAATGTACTTATCCAATTTTATGTTGGTCATGTTTTTCTAAATACTTCCCGGACACACATAAAATATTTTTTTGACGTTACATTACTAATTAAGGTACGTACTTGTTAGTGTTTTAATAATTTTATATTATTGTAAAATGTGTGTACCTAAGCATACACAATAAATATTATTATTAATTATTATTTTTTTTAAACGAAATCCTTGAATTCCATGTTTTACGAACCTATTAATTTTATAATGATTCAAATCAAAATACTATTTTATACGATCTGGTTATGAAAGGACGGCTACCCCGCAGTAAAGGACGTAGTATTATTAAGTATTCTATGGTAAAGGTAGGTATGTGGATTCGTAGTCCTCTATTCCCTTCAACCATGAAGGTAGAATCTTATTGGTAAGATTTTGAAAGTCAAGATATTTGCATTAAATGTTAGAACAAATGGAAGGGGAAGAGTACCAGAGTACCACTGAACTCTTTGCAGCTGGCTGGGGTTGGTTTGAAATATTTAAATGATATAACATCCACATAACTTGTAAAGAAGCAAGCACAGATATGCAAACTGCTGCAGAATTTCAGGACAAACTCCAAGAGCTAATAATCATAGAAATACCTTCAGTAACAAACCGGCTACTTTCCCATAGTGTATGCTTTCCTAAAATGACTACTTTCCAAAATGACCAATTTCCTAAAATGACTAGGTACTTTGTCAGGAACATTTTTTAAGTAAAACTTATTCCTTTCATTGAAAGTGGACATTTTGGGAAAGTACATCGCTTGTTCCTGAAGGAAGAAAAATTATTGCACGCAAAAATCTTTGACTAAACCGGGATTCATTAGAAAAAAAATTACAGACTTGGTGTACGTCGCCGTAGTATCTAAGGTCGCAACTATGAAATAGTAAAAAAAAAACTACTATTTGTCTGCCCACTCACGGGGTATGCTCAATGAGTGTCGTTTTCGCACTGATCCTGTTTTACAAAATTTACATACTAGCCTGTATAGTTTACAATTCTTTAGCTAGAAATTAAGTAAAATTGATGGGTTGATTGATTGACAGTGATAATTATCATTCGTTCCGTTCGCAATCACATTACTATTTGTTATTAAAAAAATATAGACATGCGTAAAATTGCATTTTAATCATTTTAAATTCAGAGTTATGGTGAGAATAATTAACAGCGGTCAATAGCACCTTCTAGTATTCAATTTAATACAGTTTGGTGGGAGAAAACAATTGCACTAAATGGATTTCAGCTCTCTTAATCCAACCACATCCAACGCTTTAAACCTTGCTGCAAGGAACAATGACGTCGATGCAGTGCGACGGCTTCTGAATACGATGAATCCAAACTGTATAGACAATAGAGGATGGACAAGTCTTCACGAAGCAGCTAATAACGATAGTTATGAATGCTTACAATTGATTCTAAAGCACCCAGATTGTCGACCCCTAGCCGAGACTCACGAAGGCCATACAGCACTTTATCTTGCTTGTCGCCACAGCAGCTCATTAAATACTATAAAGGCTTTACTGAATAGTGTGAAAGACATAGCAAATTACGGTAGTACAGAAAGTGTTACTCCATTGCATGTTGCCAGTGCTCAAGGGAATGTAGGAGTGATCCAAATGTTAATTGATTATGGCGCCATGCTAGATGTACAGGACTTTGATGGAGATACCCCTATGCATGATGCAGCCCTATCATCACAGCATGAGGCTGTAGCTGCATTATTACATGCAGGTGCTGATCCAGAGATAAAAAATGATCCGAGTTACACACCGTTTCATTTAGCTTGTTGTAAGGGCTGTTATCAAACTGTCCAGATCTTGTTTCCATTTGTTACTGATATAAATCAATGCACATCCAATGGTGATACTCCACTGATGTTAGCATTACAAGGCTGCAATGATGATATTATACATTTCTTATTGGATAATGGAGCTGATCCTCATATCAAGAATTTATTATATGACGAATTAGCTTTAAATATGGCTTTAACTATGGGATATAACTCTATATTTAAGACATTTCTAGATGTTACTGACAAGGATAAAATAAATAGAGATATAGTTCTATTAGCCTGTAAGCCACATTACTTCAAATTTGAAATATTAGAAGACCTCTTGAATTATGATCTGGGACCTGAATTTTTTGATTTTATTGAACCATTTCATGTTACTTTGGAGCAAATTGGTGATCTTAGACCTACATACCTTACAAGTGCACCGCTTAACTCATATTTAAACATTTGTGAATATATTTATAATCGTAATCCACAAAAGTTTAGGGATTTCTTCTATTTGTTCCTCCTCAGAGGTGTTTCAGTGAATGCTCTGGATGTAAATGAATGTCCACCACTTGTCTACATTCATTATACTGCACATAATGCATGCTTTGAAGAAGTAAGTATTTTATGCAGGTATTATGCATCACAGTAGTGGCCAAACATTGGTTCTTGTTCTAAGGCTATAGGGGTATGACAATCCAGACATGGTTAATTATGCAAATGTTGGACTAATTAGGTGATGAGTATTGCCATCATCGCATTATTTTAGATAACTAAAATTGATTAGTTTTATGGGTTTGGTTGGTGGGTTGGTCTTTGGACTCTGAGAGAGAGAGATTATGAATCTCACTGCAGACAACTTGTATAAGTTGGACCTGGTCTAGGTGTATATATTTGTATATTTTCTTATTATTGTCTAATTCCCACAGTACGTGAGTAAATCTGCATCTCAGTGTAAATATATCAATCAGGTAACATACAGGTAGGATACTTTTTATTACCGGATATAAGCTGTCACTGTTCCAAGTTCATCATCAACATTCATCCAGCTATTTTGGCAGGATTGAGCAACAAACATCCACATTTTCGCATTTACTTGTATATTAGTGTGATTTAATTATCTTAATTTTATTCTCATGCTGCATGAAATTACTAATTATACAGAGACTCAAGATATAGAATGCTATTTTCCCAGATTTTCCAAGTGTAGTCAATGTTAAGGAATTTCATAAGATTTATTTTTGCAGGTGTTTCAAATACTCAGAGAACATGACTGTAACATTGACCACTGTAGTGCATCCCAGTGTAATAAGGACAAATGCATTCCTGATGCCTTCTTAGCTTCCCTGACTTCAAATCCTATTACTACGCCTCTAATGATACCTTACAGCCTGCACTGCGAACCAGGATACCTGCTAGAGTTTGCATATGAGAACGGTGTATTAGGCAGGATACCACCTCATGTAAGTTTTAAAATCTTTTGCCAATCTAGACTGTCATAGTTACACTAAAAGTGCGAATATCTGAAACCTAATGTTTCTCAAATTATACCCCCTAATATTATGGCCCAAATTGTGTCTTAATGGCCAAATGTATCTTAAAGAAGATACAAAAATTTTAATAAACAAAATTTCAGGCAAATTGAAAAGAGCAGGGATTGTCAATAAGATGAATGTAGAATTATCTGATTCCCATAATTGCTTATTTCAGGAATTGCAATATCACTATTTATTATATTGGAACTTAGTGTTTTTGTCCTCTTTTAGCTTCCTGGTGTTTTGTTTTCTTAATTTCATATCTAAATATATAGTACTAGCTGTTGCCCGAGACTTCGTTCGCGTGGATAAGTTACATATTATGGTGCGAATTTTAAGGACTCGCAGATAGCCGACATGGCAATTGATAGCTTTCACAAATCGTCGCTTTTCTGATATAACATAACTTCTTAGATCATTCTTGAAATTTTGAGAACAATCTAGAACATTCCGGACCAACACTAGTCATACATTTTCATAGTTCATTTAGAAAAGATTCTAGAATACTCTGGAAAAATCTGGAATATTCTAGAAAAGTTCTCAAAATTGTCACTCACAAATGCACTTAACAGCATTCAGCACAATTTCGAGTTTATATGAGCCGTACAATGTGTTAGAAAAGGATAGAAGTATCCCATCACACGTTTTTACCACCCACATCTACCCACTTCCACAGACTTCCACCCACCATAACAAAACTCCCTTACTTGCAAGTGCATACCAAGGGCTGTCTACCACTGCAACCATGAGTGGGTGGCAGTGGGTGGTTATGAAGAAAAGGCTGGACATACATACACGCACTTTCCTTTTATATATAATAGATTGTATTATCCATAGTTTGAGAATTGTGTCAAATTAGGTAAATTTTAAATTTTTTGTTGTTGATTTGATATTGTTAGTTACATAAAATTCTAAAATTAAATAAATCAAAAGGAAGTAAATTTTTACTGCCAAATACAAAGTATACTTTGTTTACAGGTGCAGTCTCAGATGTTATCAATGATAGATAACAATTATTATTTTGATGGTGTCACTACTGAAACACTTCCCTACTTTGTGCCATCTTTGAAGCATTTGTGCAGACTGAGGGTACGGAGTGCTTTGAGAAACAGACCAAGAGGTGTGAAAAACACGAAAGAATTCCTTGATATTATAAACAGACTCGCATTACCAAACATAGTGAAAAATTATTTACGCTACTTGTAATATATTTAGTGTAAGTGTTATTTATATCTTTCGTTGACCTTAATTTTAATAAAAGATAATTATGATTATTATTATGCTTTATTAAACAATAAATATTATAAAAATATAATATGCATATATATTCCTTTTTCAATTGAAAAAAATATCATAAAACTGTGTCGTTCAGTTCTGGGCGCACATGACACAGATAAATCATGTAATGCCAGGATTCAGTGCCCAAAAAGAGATGATTAATTTAAGGCTAACCCTCAGATTTTGTGACATTTAAATGGTTATTTATTAAAATAACGATGGGCATGCTGGGATAGGTGTTATTGAGACTGAAAAAATAAGCACTAAAGAATAAGATTTAATATATACTACGTGCCCAAATCCGATAGTTTGGCTTCTGAGATGAGAACATTTTGGGTACTAAATCCTGGCATGAAAATTATTGCTTTACGCGTCATGTGCACAGGACGTGGACATGATAAAATTATGTACTTATATAATGATTTTAACTTACACGAAAAGTACAAAATATAGGACACAATATGTACACTAATAATATTATATATGATACAATAGATTAGTTTAAGCAAAAAGTACATTCACACTGCTTTTTAAAATTAGCGCCATTCGCCATGAAGTCTTCGATTTCTGCCACACTGTAATGTAAGATAATGTACGATAAACATAATAAATATTATAATTATAGGATGCTCTAGCTAATGCATTACAGATTTTGATAAAAAGTTGTTGGCGACCATCAACCGTCGCTAACCAAAACATATTTTTTATCAGAAACGTAAACCTATGAATTGCGTGAGTGGAGTAATTTTTAAGAGGACGACATGCGAC
Organism: Esperia sulphurella; assembly: GCA_947086405.1. Classification (NCBI taxonomy): domain Eukaryota; kingdom Metazoa; phylum Arthropoda; class Insecta; order Lepidoptera; family Oecophoridae; genus Esperia; species Esperia sulphurella. Next base: position 10,179,509 of record OX352269.1, read on the forward strand.
CTAGGTCGAACATAAGTCGCAAACATAGCCTAACGAATTAGTAAGCTGAAGGGCACGCCACATCTGTCGCAGAATGCTAGTTGAGGCCGACGAGTTTTTAAAATATACGTTACTTTTACCTTTAATGAATATTCGCATACACTGGATAGATCGTTTGGTTCACGACGACACGCCTCACTCTCTAAATCGATTGCATTTCATTGTATCCGTTACACTGTTACTGTGTTAGTTCTATCCTTACACACTAATCATCAATGTGTGCATACGTACACTAAGATAGTGACGTTCGGATTGAACACTATACGTCCATGTCATCGTGGATAGGACGATCTATACATTGTTGTTATTATAAATATTTATTTTTTCTATTGACAGCCTGTACACCATCAATTGTATTTCTTAAGACCAATGCCTTTGATATATCAATAGCATTGGGCCGTGTCATGGGTGCAAAGTAAAACAGGTATAGACACACTCCGAATTAAGTGACCATCATCATCATCAGGTTATTTTTGTCTCCACTGCAGGAGCACAACCCTCTCTCATCTGCCGGAGACAGACGGAGGATTTGGCCTACACTCCCCGCGCTGGCCAGACGCGTCGGGGAGGCCTGATTGATGTTTTATAATGTATTCCCTTAGTTGCCTTGTATGACATCCACGGGAAGAGTTGGAGTGGTCCTATTCTACTCTACCGGAAACCACACGGCATGATGTTACCATGTGGCCATGATGATAAAGAATAGAATGAACATGGCCATTTATCGTAGCGCACTGACTGTACTCACGTCCTGGGCACGAAGACGAGGTTCTCGACGCCGTCCTCGGTGACGAGCACGTCGTCCTCGATCCTCACTCCGCCGAACCCGTAAAACCGCTCCATGGCCGGCCACTCGAAGAATTGCGCCTGCGCGGGGTTGTTGCGGGCCGCGGTCAGCAACTGTCACAAGGTAATGTTATGCATGTGAGTACTTATATCGAGGGCATCAAACTGAAAGGGCGTAATAATCATTACATAGACGTACATTGCTGGACATAGGCCATCCCCAATGAACACCCGGTCCTCCGCCATCCAGCCGCTTCTGGCCACCTTCATCCGGTCGTCTGTCCATCTGGCGGCGGGGCGTCCTACCCTGCGCATGCCGATCCGCGGTCTCCACTCCAGAACTCGTCTGCCCCAACGGCCGTCGGTTCTGCGGCATATGCGGCCCCCGCCCACTGCCACTTCAGCCTGCTAATCCTTTTGCCAACGTCGGTGATCTTCGTTCTTCGGATCTCGTCATCACGAATCATATCCTTCAAAGAAACCCCGAGCATAGCCCTCCCCATAGCTCGCTGAGCGACTTAAACTTGTGGATCAGGCCCACCGTCAGTGTAAAATTTCATGACAAGCACTGATTTAAAACTTTTGTCTATATGATATTAAACAGTTCCAAGTTGACGAGCCACATCTGTGGAGGTATATGCCAGTGGAGCTGACCCTCTGTATGAAGTAGCAGCCGGGCTCGACGGTGAGCACCATGCCGGGCTCGAGGCGGCGCGCGGTGCGCAGGCGCGCGAGGGGCCCGGCGGGGCGCGGGGGGCAGTGCGCCAGGTACCCGCCCACGTCGTGCACGTCCAGCCCCAGCAGGTGGCCCAGCCCGTGCGGCTGCAGCACGCCGTGCACGCCGCTCTAGCCACCACGAGAAGAACAATGAGGAAGATGGAAATGAACAATATTCGCTATTTCTTAATATAAAAAAAAAATCTTTAGGTAATTATAATAACAACTGCGAAAAATCATGACGATATCTTGAAAACTGTTTTTTTTTAATAAATCAATTTGGCCACTTCCGAAAACTACTTGCGTCTGCTCGGTAAGAGCCAATGGGTGATGTGACGTCACATCGCTCATTGGCTCATTGCACTTTGAAAAATTGTACAAAATACAGTTTATAGGATATCGCGAAAATTCTTTCACCAATATTTTTCTGAACTTAAGTTTTATTTTTCTAGATCATAAAATAGTTACACTCATCTTCCTCATTAAAAACAAAGACAATAAAGTGTACGTCGTACCATGTCGATCGAAAGATGACATTTCATACCAAATGTCATTGCTCTTTTAGCTAAATATTACATTTTTTACGTAATGGTGACTATCCTTTTAAAATTCTGCCAATTTCAAGTGAATAATGGGAGACACACAAATATAAATGCTCTCAAAATTAAAACAGGACGAACACAAATATATAATAATATAGATACATATAATAAATATTAGACCTGATTCTGAAGTACAGGGTTAAAATTCGACAGCATTAAAATAGTTTCGCTTCATCTACCTAATTCACATATTGATTGATAGAAATAGGAAATTTTTTTGTGATGTCAAATTTTAACTTTGCGTCTTTTTGTGCCTCCAGAATAAGGTTCATTGCTTAGTTATACATAAACTTGTCTGATATAAAACTAGTTTTTTTTCTGTATTATGGGATTTAGACAATGACGAGACAATTTCACAAATATCACAACACTCAGACCAGAACCAACTTGTACAAAGTTTTCCGTCTCCAGAGGTAAACGAACGACCTTTGGCGCCCGTTTTCCTTCAGTATCTCGGAAATTACATGCAAGTCATCACGGTGGTCACTTTGTTGTAGCATTTAGGATGTTGCGCTCAGCACTCAAACAAAGGCTTCTTTAACTTCACGCCCATTTGTGGCTCATTCCATAAAAATATCCAGGTAATACCTCCAGTGAAATCTATCTTAGAAAATGCTATTTTCAGGAAACCAAATAAGTAATTTTAATCAATGTTTTTTCTTTTATGGTTTTTATGGGAGTTGACATTAATACGAAAGAATATTGAACCGTTTTCAAGAAGAAAAAAAACTATAAACATTAAAAATTATTTGGTTTCATGAAAATTAACATTTTCTAAGTTAGATCCGTTTTCACGAGAGAGACAGAATTAAAATGTAACTATGGTGTCAGCTAGATTCGCTTTGCGTTACCTTGATCATGTCCTCGACATCGCCTTTTAGCAAGTGTCCTCGTTTCAAATGTTCAAGCATCGCTCGATTTGCGGTCAAATGCATCTCATCCCACAAGACGCCAGGCTTTGCTGCCCTGAAACATGAAAAAAAGTAATTAAATGGTCAACTTCAGAGTTGAAATAGCCGGTGAAAATGATTTTAACGACAATTTTTACTAAATAAATCCAGTATTTTTTTTTTACTCTACAGGCGTCATCTAGTTTTACTTAACCCATAAGCACATATAAGGCAGTCCATACAAGCGAACAGATTTAATTACCTACTTCCGTAAACGTCTGTGTGTGCGCGTAAATTATTGTAGGGCTGCTGTCTGCCTGCACTGCGCGTGAGCATAGTCGATCGAGAAGGACGTTATATGTCAATAGCTTAAGTGCTCCCCTTCTAACTTATACCGTCGATCTTTTAGCGCCGATCTATAGCGCGCTGGCGTAGTAATTTTGTATTGGCGGGCGGCGCGGTGCGAGCTAAACGGCAGCAGTCCAGTAGTGCGTACTGCCAACCATGCTCTATTTTGTGGGCAACGTTAAACTGGCGAGGGGAGGTGAGTGCCGTTGGCCGCTACCATATTTAAGTTCTCAAAATAGTTGGTACTAAACTAGTATAATTATACGAGTTGGGGCTATTTCAACCTTGTATCACTGCGACCATATCTGGTCTATTGTGATTGCTACCATTCTATAGTTCCGTGTTAAGCTTTGCAGCAGTTAGAAATAGCACAATGCTTTATTGAATTGTTTTACTTCGTCAGGGCGAATCAAGTAGAACTTACCCAGGTGTGTATTCCTTTTACGCATCAGTGGGCCACACTCGCACAGGAGGTGCGTGAGGGTTTCCTCTGCTTCCTCACAGAGCCTGCACACTCCTGTGGTTCGGAGCTTGAGGTTGCACATGTGTTCAGTTTGTAGATAATAGCATGTGTACTGTGAGCGAGACGATAGTTAAAGAGGGTAGTAATGTGTAGGAGTTGAGGTACATATAGCAGCAAGAGTAACCTTAGCACGGCGTCGCGGCCGGCCAGCACGGCCTCGTACACCAGCCGCTGGTCGGCCGAGAACCTGCCGTTGGCCGGGAACGAGCACGTGATGTCCGCCGCGTACCCGCCGTAGTTACCGCCCATGTCGTACAGGCTGCAACACGGAGGGCGATAAATTATTCTGAATTTAACAGAGCCTATAAATAAGAGAAAGAACCTAAAAAGATACTATAAATTAAATCCAACGGGTTCCGAGTTCGATTACCCATTACCTAGATTTCCTGTGGTTTTAGATGTCGTACAAGGCAAATGAGGACTAAAGAATAAATCTGGCACCAGCATCTGTGCAATGTCTGGTGATCTGTATGTACAGGTTACCTTTGTATCCTAGTTCAGGCAACAGACTTCACTAAATTACTATTAAGGCAATTTTGTGAAGTAAATAAAGAAATTTGTAATTAAGTATAGTAGTTTTTAAATAAATTAGTGGTGGTCAACTAAATCTAATGCTGATCAAACATATCGAGTTAGTAGAGCAAACAAAGCAAACTTGTTGAATAATAATTAATTTAAGCTATGGGAAGTGTAGGTATTTGAAATAATTATCGTAACTTTGATTTTAAACAATAACATTGAGACTTGTTAAAAATAACTTATAATGTTATCATCCACCCGTCTACCCAACGTGGTGAATTACATCACCGGTCCAAATCCCATGACAAACCTCCCATTATTTGGGAGAGATCTCTTCTAACAGTGGACAATGGGCAGTTGTTGTTTGTTGTGGGTTGAGTTTTGTGTATCGTCGTCGCCGCATTCCAAATGATGGTTCTTGTATATACATATATTTCATTCCAGATTAATAGTCCTATGAAAACCAACGCTATTTACGTCTCGGTAACATATACATGAAAGGGTCACCAGCAGCAAAAATAGGTTTGTATTACCAAGTAAACTTTGCGGTCCACTTAGGAACACCATCTATTGTGTATTTTGTTTTCGAGACGCAAATGCGTTTGTTTTCATAGGACTATTAATCTGGAATGAAATATAGATGGTATAATTCACGATGGCTCGCCCTGCGACTTTGCGAAAGATAAGTACGGGACCCGGGGGATGGAGTACAACACTGAGAGAAATGGCACTTTGCTGTAATGCAAAATTATCGGTTAGATGAGGAATTAGATCGGTATCCATAATAAATTGTAAGCTCTACCATGGAACTTTCAGTATTACTAACAGTTTATCAGGACACTGATCTTGTCCTTGAATTATAATATATTGTTATCCATTACCATGCTAATTTGTGGAAATTTAGTAATACATCACCTATATATCAATTATCCCTGTATATCAATTTCCTGTTTAATCTTACGTTTAGACGCCTAGTCGTTGTTACCTGATAAATTGTTTAGAATTCCTATTAAATCGAGGAGTACATTTCTGACAGTGAATGAAATTAAGTAAGCGATTTAGAGAAGGAATGGGGCGTGCCGTCGTGAACTGTACGATCTATACCGCCGCGTTGCTAGCGCACTACCGACCATATGTCGCCGTCGCGTATGAGCTTGCTGTTGGGCTCGTTGGCGTGTCCGTAGTGTAGTGTGGCCGCGTTGCCGCCCGAGCCGCAGATGCACGTGTAGGACACGTGGCGACACCCGCCCACGCGGTACGCGTAGTCCAGAAACACGGCCTCGCACTGGTACTCCATTCGGCCAGGCTTAGCGTACAGCATCACCTTTAACATTGAAAAAGTTGCTTAGTGCATCAACTGTTGTTGATAAAAAGAACAACAAATTAATTAATGAGATATTCATCATTATCAACATGAAAGAGTCCACTGCTGGACATAGGTTTCTCCCAAGGCGCGCCACTGAACCCGATCCTCGGTTCGTCTCATCCAGCCACTGCCAGCCGCCTTATGCTGATCGTCGCTCCATCAAACCAGGGGAGCCCTACACTACCTACGCCTGTACATTGACGTTTACGACTGGGCAGTCGTAAAGTTGAAAACTTCAGACGCGATTGCGATTTGAAACCATAAAAATAGAATCTGTTACTCTCCAGATCTATATAATATAGGTATTTAATGTAAAATATGCATGCATCTGTGTCGGCTTCATCATCAGTCTAAATACGTCCACTGCTGAACACAAACCTCCTTAACAGAATTCCACTTATGATGGACTGTCCATTGGGTATTTCTGGTTGTCTTAGTGAAAAGATAGCAAGTAGCTCGGTGGTACTTTATGATGGGACTTAGGGATCCATTCTACAGGCATTCAAGATATTGGTGGCAAAGAACTTCTAGCTTCTGATTTGTTTCAGGCAGTGATTCAAAGGCTGCGAATTTCATAGGTGACAAATTCTGTCTGCCATTTGATACCCGACCACTAGATAGCGCAATTTGATTTAGTGAAGAATAAAAGTTACCTGTTTATGTGCGTCGGATGATACTTTGCACACATAGCGCATCACTCCGATTTCCTCCGGCGTTTTTATCACGCGCCTGTTATAATGAACATAATTTATAATTGTCGTTTTGCATTATCATCATCATCATCAGCCTGAAAGAGTTCACTGTTGGACGTAGGCCTCTCCCAAGATGCGCCACTGAACCCGATCCTCGGGACTACTCATCCAGTTTTGCATTATAGTGCGTCATAATAACATCTAATACGTTTTAATACTCGCTGTGTCGGTAAGTAAGAATCAACGGCGAAATCCTGATACTCATTACTCACGTTCAAAAGCAACGTGCGAGAAGGAGGTCGAGGGTTTAAAACCCGAGTCTGGCCGTTTATTTTTTCACTGTCCGCCTCGGCTTCACAAGGTGTTGCAAATTATATCCGGAAATTGCCTATCCAATGGTTAAAATCGGATCGAGATCCATTCAGAAGTTTGCGAGATTAGCCCAAAGAGACAGAAGCAGCCAGATAACTTTGTTTAATACTACCATATTTTGGTATTGATACTACGCGCTTTTTGGTGAAGCGAAACGTTGAAGAAACCTAACCTTTGGCATGTGCCAAAAGAATAAATTCTAAGGGGAATGTGAAGCCTACTAACCCACACTGAGCCAGTATGGTGGACTATAGCCTGTATGCCGTCGTTATGAGGGTAGCCTTCTGCCCAGCAGTGGAACGTCTGTTGATTTTCTTTCAAGAATATAGGTGGATCCAGAGCAAGAAACACCAACCAAACCAAAACCATTGTATAGAACTAAGATCACCGACTGAGATAATTGGAAAGCTGAAACATAGATTATGTAATAGGGCTGAAGTGACAGACAGGCTACATCTGTTGCAGATATTTGCAAAATCGGTGTCCATTGGAGCAGGCGTGTTAGTATGTGCCCGACAACACAAAGAAGCCTGGATGAGGAAGGCATAGGTCTGGGTGTGGTGCCAGCTGACTGATGATGGTGTTTGCATTTTTCCTCAGTAGGTAGAAATTCTAGTTAATTTTTTTTCGCCTTGCTGAATAGACAATGGCTTGTTTTCAGGCGGTTATTCGTTTGATCAAATTACAATCCACGTGGTGATAGTACCGAATAAAACCCAAAGATAAACTAAGTCGATTATGATCAACTAATCATTTTTTTGAAGGCAATAACAATCTATTTCTATTAGCCTGATAAGTAATGGTCATAACTTTCATATTAAACGACAATCTTGTACCTAAGTCATACATATCTTATGTTATGCTTATGATAATCAATGTATTTAAATAAATAAGATACGAGTATGTAGTACTTACAGTTCAGCAATAATTGGAAACAGTGTTGTGTTGTCCACTTTGAATCTGAAAGTTTATAAACAACATTTTAACCACCTGACATTTAAACCAAAATTCCTGTTATTTAATGGGATTTGTTTGAACAGCTTTAAAACAAAAAGGAAAGGTTTCAATTTGACGCATATAGAATTGAATTGAACATGATACAAAGAATGGATTTGATATCACTCACTTTTACATTTTACGTATTTTGAAAAAGCTGTGTATTCAGTATAACAACGCATTCAGGGTGCTTTTGGGGCTGCCACGTTTCTGCAGCGCATCGGGAATGTTCGCGGAGGCGTGCACTGATGATTTTTTCACAATTATTCGCAAAAGAACCGCGTCCCTGATGCGCCGTGTGAGGGGCAGCTCCAACAGTCTCCCGTGCGTTGTTATAAATAAAACTGAGTGTCCTATTATGAGACACTGGAATCAAACACATGTGTTCGCTTCCGGTGTCTCATATAGAAAATAAGTATTGTTCTTGTCTGTTAATGTATCATTGATTTATTACTAACAAAGATTACGTTTTATTTTTTGTATTACTAACAAATTATGGACTTGTCTGAAATAAATTATAAATTAAAAAAAACTGCATTATGGTGCGGTAGGCTGCAAATTCATGTCTATTTTAGTAGTCTTGTCTCGTATGAGATAAGTTGTATACAATACTTCATACACACATAGCGACAAAACCTAGCGATCGTGCATGCCGCATCGGCGGTTTGTAGTATGATAGATAACACAGTGGCGCAGACCAACATGCATGCGTGGAATATCGGTTGACCGCATTTGCGCGTACAATTATCGCAATTATGGTAAAGGCAATCATATTAATATTCTATATGTATACTAAATTAAATTGAATGTTATGTATAGCAAATACCAGGGTGTATAAAAGTGTCTGTAACGTAGTAAAATAGCCGTAACAGAGGCATTAAATATAACACTTAACAGCTTTTGTTCCAAAAAGTTTTGGTTCCCATACACATTGAAAAGCTTGACAACTCCCTACAGATATTCTGTTACATCTATAATCAATTTGTGATGTGATTTTAACATTGTATTACTTTGTATAACATAAGGCTAGTAACATCACAAAGCTCCAGTGCATTTAACTTACTCATTGATTCCTTCAAAGACTGCTTCCTTGGCTGTCAGACCACTGTCTGTATTGGGGCCGCACTAAAAAGATAAGCAAAATATTGATTTCGAAATAAGTTTTATAATCTAACTAATTTACTATTTAACTTACCAGTGTTAGTAGGGTTTCTGGGTTTAAGCTTTTTAGCACATCCCGGAGCTGTAATGTACAAAACATATTATGTTAGGAATTTCAATAGAAATATAATATTACCTAGTTTTCTTTCTATTTTTACTTTCCACCTATTATTATTTTACAAATGGTATTGTGCAGAAATAAAACTTGTAATGGAAATCTTATATAATCTGCATGCAATCAGACTGTGATATTACCTTTTGGAGCTGAGTTACTCTGCTCATATAATTTCTTTTTATTACAACTAGCCAAATAGAATTTTCGCATTAATATGCCAATGTAGCAAAACCCACCTGGTCTACATAATGCACCTCATCAATGGCATATATATTTTTGAACTCCTCACAACTACGCAGCTTGCCCATCCACACCTCATACTCTTCGGGTAATCTCGGAATAAACAGGTGTCCCTTCCCAGTGCTCACATCAAGGGCTAAGAAACAGCCTGGTTCGCGAACACCACTCATCCATATGAAATAGGGTTCCTGGGTAGTTAGAAATATATATTTATTAATTAGGTATACAAAACAGATTACAGTCACATTTTTTTTCTTAAATAAATTAAAATGAATTAACAACGTTTTGATTCTGGACGGCAGCCCAAACTATGTATACATATATCAATCAGTACTGTGGAAGATTGTTGCAAATGTTTAAGACATGAAATATATCTATGAAATATACATAAAGATAAAAATCAAAGGTATGTTTTAGGTAAAATAAGAACAGAAAAGCAAACACATAATAGCTTAAATACATCCTATTTAATCTATTATGTGTTTGTTTGCTTTTACTGTGTACACAACATTACATAGGGTGTGGGATCCAGTAGATTGAGGACTGACTGAGGACCAGCAGTAATGTCTTGGCCATTTAAAAAAAAGCTAAAAAAATTTTTTAGTAATATAGTGACCGAACTAAAAATGTGGGTGTTTTTGTTATAGGATTAGTATGACCTAATAGAAGAAGGCTTTACAATCTAGTCCAGAAAGAAATTGCACTTTTTCTTAAACAAAAATTTTCATCCATTACCAAAACTTTGTGATTTGGATTAGGTCAATAATTTATTAAAAGTGTGAAACATTGAATTGATAATACCAGTTCAGTTTCAATGTTTACAATAAGTTTCAGGCCCTAAAAAAGATTCTGCATTGCTGAAATATTTAATTAAAATATATATTTTTATTCATCGACTTTTGAGGGTTATGTTCATAAATGACACTATTTAATTCCGATAACTGGTTATAAGTTATAACACTTAAATATTTATCTACCCATGTTTCCATATGAAAATTTCATTTCCTAAAGTAAAAAGTAGCTGAATAATGCATCTATGCACTGTAAAACAAAAAAAATTGTTCAGCTTGGGTTCAGCAGTTTCCAAAATAAACAGAAACAAATAGGAAATATATTTTCACAAGGGGGGGATCCCTTAACTTATAAGCAAAAAAGTTCCTGTGCAGTGTTACTCAATATTGTATAGCATACTCAAGCAAATAGACGACCCAGATTAGATAGAAACTGTACAAATTATCTGATGGAATTAATATCTGTAAATATACATTGTTGTGGAAATTTTATTTGCAATTCTATAATTAGATGTTTTGTAATAAATTACATTATAATTTATTAGATTCTGCCAACAACAGAAGGGAAGCCAGTCCTAACGCCACTATAGGAGCTCTTCAATACCGTCGTTCACAGCGGAACAACGCCAGAGGCATGAAGTAGGAGCATAGTGGTATTATTCTTCAAGATATTGCACTTCTTAAGAATTATAGGCCGATCTTGCTCCTGAGCCGTGTCTACAAGCTGTTCTCGAGGGTTATTACGAACCGTCTCACCCGAAGACTTGACGACCAGCCTCCGGAACAGGCTGGGTTTCGAAAAGGATACAGCACCATAGACCACATCCACACATTGCGGCAGGTTATACTGAAGACCGAAGAGTAAGAGCCCTTGTGTCTTGCATTTGTGGACTACGAGAAAGCCTTTGACTCCATCGAAACATGGGCTGTTCTGGAATCCCTGCAGCACTGCCAAGTCGATTGGCGTTGTGATGCCAGAGTCGCGAGAGTGAGGGCTATGCTCGGCGTATCTTTGAAGGATATGATTCGAAATGAAGAGATCCAACGAAGAACGAAGGTGACCGACATAGCCGAAAGGATTAGTAAGCTGAAGTGGCAATGGGCGGGCCACATCTGTCGCAGAACCGACGTTCATTGGGGCAGACGAGTTCTGGAGTGGAGACCACGGATTGGCACGCGCAGAGTGGGACGCCTCGCCGATGGACCGACGACCTAACGAAGGTGGCCGGTAGCGGCTGGATGCGGAGGACCGGGTGTAGTGGCGTTTATTGGGGAAGGCCTATGTCCAGCAGTGAACATCTAAAAGCTGACATAATGAATTAGATATTTACCTGTCTAAACACATATTGTACATCAGTATCATAATGGTTTATGTCCTCTCCACCCTGCAGCACAACTATCTGCCCACTTTTTAATTTATTTGAGAGCCTTTTTCTGTTTTTTTCAAAAAGATTTAAAGGCACCTCGTAGGTGCCAGGACCCATGGACCAAGTCGCCATTGTCGCTTGTAACGAATGCACTACACTGAATTCTGGTTTTGTTGTCACCCGTTTTATATTATCGAGAGAAGATAACAAAGTACTACTACTAGTCAAATGGTACTGATTACGGCGACGAAGTATGTTTGTAATTAAACAGTTATATTTTTTGGCGCCGAACATACACTTTTTATACATGAATTGAACCAAAATGATTAAATGCTTAAATGATTAAATTCAATGTAAAAATTATAATTTTTTTGGTTCTACATCGATTCGTTTCTATGGATTCGTTCTTTGTTTTGATTTTATATCCTCTTTGGTTTTGATTTCAGTTGACGTTTGAGAGTGAGAGAGAAGAGTGGATGACATTGACGTTTAGGCCGCGTTTGTTTTGCTAGGTAAGTAACAATAACTTGACAAAGGAGTGACTTTCTAAATTTATGAACAATAACTTCCCAGTGAGAGCGAGGCAGCTAATTCGATTTTGTGTACCTACTTTTGTGATCCAATTTCGGTTTCTATTTACTTTTAGCATCTTTTTTAGCTATAAAAATGAAGAGTATTTAAAAATTCGAAGACGTTACCGAAGCAAATGCTTTAATTTAGCTACTCCACGATAGATGTCGCTGTATAAAAAAAATTAAAATGCAGAAACTACACAGTAAGCAAAGCCAGGAGGTAACGAACGAAGATTCCAAAGTTTAGCCAGATAAATACATTAGTATTTAATTTTGAGATTGGTTTCATTTAGTACGAACCCCGCGGTTTTCAGAGTTACCTGTGAATTTATTTTTCAGTTGGATAAATTTCAGTTATTTTTTAATTTATAGTTAATACAAATAAATATGGTTAGGATGTGATAAGTTGTAGTAGTAATTAATATATTATCTTTGGTTGTTGATCCAATATTAGCTTTAAGTAATTATTATTTTAATATTATTTTAATGTAAAAAATTATGTAAGTGCAGATATTTATTTTTAAATCTCAAACACGCCATGAGTTGATTGATGGAGTTGACAGTAGATATAAATAGGTACAAAACCTTACAAGTGCAAAATCTGGCTTTATCAACGTTTATCTATGTATTATTATAGTACTTAAATACTTACTAAAATTGCCTATTGTATGTTTCTTTATGTCTCATTTTATTACAGTATATAGTACACAAACATGCATCAAACATAATATCAAATGGTAATAAGCCCAATCAATTTTACCACATATATTCACAGTTTTTAATATAAAACTTGACATAAGGTTTATAAATCTCAAACATGCATGTTTATAAAACTCATGGTTGATTGATTGAGTTGATATAGGTACAAAAAACCTGGGTTTGTCAACTTTTATCTAGGTGCTATTCTAACCTTAACCGTATTTATCTAGGTAAATAAAACATTAGTTTACGTATATTAAAAACGTGGCTAGGTAACTCGGTCAAGTATTATGTAAAATATATATAGTAATTGGTAAAGCCAAAGATTAATATATTACTAGGTAGTAAAGGTTACACTAAAGAGTTTTATAACATGAGTTTGTGCCTTGTCAATAATCAAATTTTGTCATTTTGTATGTCTAATATATGGAGGTAAAATAGATAGAATTTATATTATATAATTGAATTACCTATTTGTTAAACTACTGTGTCACCACAGAATACCTAATAGTGTAATATCATAAGTATCATCACATCACTAACAATAAAAATCGTAATCGAAATCTTGTTTATATCTTTTTAGTGGGTTTTATTTAGGTCTTGTTGGGGGTTTAGTTCTTATGTTCCTTTTTATATCAATTGATAATACAGTTAAAATTAGAATGATCTTGATCATTTATCGTAGCCCAAGCCCACTGATTGTAATATTGTATATTCAAATACTTTAATATTGAAATTTATTACATTGTAATACCAAAGATAATATATACTAGAGTGTAATATTAAATGATCACCTATATAAATGACAAGTAATTTATGGCAAAATAAACAAATACAAAATTATATTTCTTCATCCCATTTATTTATAACTTATCTAAATCACAAGATCGACAATAAATTAAACTATCTAAAAATCACAAAATGCACTAAAACATGCACTGAATGTATTATAATAAGTTTTATTACCCAAATTTGGTACCTTTAATGTTCATTAATTATATAGGTAAGTATTTCAAAAGATATTAATTAATATTGCCTATGATAAACGACTTGTCTAGTTGCATGAAGGTAAACTTATACGTTGTTGTAATGTTTGCAACGACGAAGGTACCACATCGCATTGTGCGACAAGACGTTGTCCTTATAAGTTATAACTTATAACAAACTACATTATTATGAACATGCGAGGAAGGAAGTAATTGTATTTTATACATTTTACTATGTATTATGTACTGTTATGATGACTACAATTATTTTTAAAAGCGGATAGGTATTACATTAAGTATTATATGAAAACCTTGACTAATATTATCTACATACCTACCTAGCCTACTAATATTGATTATTAAATAACAAAAGTATTGCCTTCCTACACTATTTTCATCGTGTAAAGATTTATTAGGGAAATTTAAGTTATAAGAGCATTTCAAATAATACAATACAGACTACCTATGGATAGCTTATGCGTATATAGGAAAGTATAACGACATAAACAAAAGTTAAAGCTCTTGAATACTTTACATTAGGTAATTATTTAGTGTAATTAGCTGGAAATGTCATAATCATAACGTGACCAAAATGATCACTCCACATAATATTAAAGACATAGGTAAATGATAAGAATTTAACAACAATAAACGCTAGTTACGTCATTCAGTACTTTGATCGGTTTAAGGTCACTATAAAACGAAGAATAAATATTATGATTGTGGAGTAGGGTCGGCCATTTTGGTTCGTTCTCGTGATTCGTGTCGAGCGTGACACGTCACAATTGGCCATCTCGCTCTCTCATGCTCTCCGCATATAGCACCATTGTAACCCGACACGACACGTTACACACTAGCGATTTCACAACACGTTCCACACTTTCACAGCTAAAATGTTTTGTATAGGTAATATAAATTACGAATCCACAGATATCTCGTGACACGGTTGTTTCTTTTCTTGCAATCTCCGGACAGCCTCGGCGACAAGGGCACGCTGTTCCAGCAGCCTCTCGACGAGATCCACTGGCTCTTGCTTTCTAATGTAATAAGGGGCAGCACGAGCACGAGCTTGTAGGTGTAATTTTTGTTTCAGGCCAAGGGTGAGTTCCTCAATAGCAGGTAATCTGGTATTTCCTAGTGGGCGAGATTCTTCCCCGGCGGAGTGACGTTTGTCAAACCTCGAGTTCTCTTTCAACATAGTGAAAGATAGCGCGATTAGATCAAGTGTTCTAATGAGCGAAGGACTAGAAATCTCACCAACACAGCGCGCGTCAACGTTTGCGAATGTCGAATGAATGAGCGAGCAAGCCGACGCGACCCCAGCCAACGTAGGAAAACGGGTCTCCGCGGGGACATGGGAGGGAGCGGGGTATGACGTATACAGATGCGCAGTCGTGCCGGGCTGTATACAAACAATACGATGGACGTAAATAAACATAGACCCACCGACTACATGCTTGCTCTGAACGGTGTTATCTGTGTGTGTAGTTCAGACAGTTGGGTAGCACTTGAGCAGAACCGACCGACTGGCGACTGACCTGGCAATTGCAGGTAGCGAGCGTGTCTAGAGATTTTGAGAAACGGTACATATTATTATTACTTTACTTACATAGAAGGTGATCTACTTTTTCAACATAGCATGTGTACTACTGAGTTTTAAATTAGACCCAGTTTAACTAGGTCATTAATTTAGCAGTACATAGTAAAATCACTTTTTCTCCTTTTGCTATTATGTATGTTTATTAGAAATATTTATTATATCTACTTTCTGTGTTTACAACCAAGTATTATCTATTGTTAACCATTTAAACATAAAAGTTGGGTGGATTACCTACACAATTAAATGTAACTCGAAGAGGAGTACTTATGCAGGTACATTCTTAACTAATATTCGTATTTTATAATAGTAACAGATAATACTGAACATAACAATAAATTAAATGTTATCTTAATGAACAATAGTCGTGAAATTCATATCGTACTTCCTTCGTAAGTATCACTACTCATTATAAGTACTTACTTATATAGGTTGTAGGTATAATAAAATAAGTTTTAAACCAATATCATAAATGATTAAAGTACATACACATAAAACATGATACTATACGCTTTGCTATATCATCTTACATCTATTACTATTATTGATTAATTTAGTGTGTATATATGAATACAATGTGTAAATAAACTTTGCTATACATTACTCATGTCAAACGTGGTAAGCAAATATTTGCGTTGTATAAAATATGCCTTATGAACTCGGAAATACAGTCGCTGATTATTGTTATCTTCCATGACTCTATCGGTGAGTCAATGTGTTTGTAATGATTCGCGTGTAGTTGGCAGAATTCTGTCTGTTTCGTTGAACCAAAACTAAATACGGACAATGCCCTCACTTTTTGTGTGATTTTTTTCCTTGATATGAACAAAAAGTACATATTTTGATTGTTCTTTCTTTTTAATTTATACAGGTTTAGAAATTTTGGGGTCTTCTTACAATATACGAACATTATAATATGCGGTTATTAAATGAAACCGCAATCAAAAACGTAGGTTATTGTGTCTAAACACTGTTTTATTAGGAAGAGAGACTTCTGTACGAATAATACTACTTATTATCTGTGGTTATACGTTATACGTGCTAGTTGATGAACTACTTATACCTATAATACAGAAATACATACATTTTAAAGTATCTCTTTCAGCAAGCCACTATAAACCGACGATCAGCATTTGAAATGTAAACAATAACATTTTATTATTGTTAAGTTAATTTGGGAAACCTGTTTTGTTTGGTTGATTTTATTCGCAGGTAAAGTAGATACACAATATACATCGTGCAGGTGTAATAATACTAATAATTACAACATGGCGACTAGGTACCGAATAAAGTCGTTGACTCATAAATGGCGCGACCGTTGGAGAAACAAGAGTTTTTTTCCACCACTACTGGTAGGTAATATTATTTACTTACAGGAAGTCCGGATGCCGGTCACCGCAATGAAACAGACATAAAATAAGGATAAAATAATGTAAATTATAATATGTAATCAAATGATATGTATGTATCATACGAGTAGGTACATAATTCTTAATGGCTTGTTTACATCGATTAATTATAGTTATACATATTGTCGAATATGGTTCCATATTTTCTTTTCGTTCATCCTCTTAATATATACATATAAATATATATACCTCATACCATGAACCAAAAAAAAATATCGTAGTTCATAGTTTCACCTCAAAGTGTTTTCCTTCATGATTGACACTAATTGGTTATTAAATTAGATAACAGATGATTTTAAAATGTGTATCTGTTATCTAATTTAATAACCTGTTATTTAATTTAAGTGTCAATCATGAACGAAAACACTTTGAGGTGAAACTATGAGCTACGAAAAAATATTTTGCTTCATGGTATGAGGTTGATGAGTTGATTGAGCAAATAGAAAATAATTAATGTTTACAAAAACAGCTTATTTGAAAACTATGTTGCTGTATAATGTAGCAACTGATTGACTGATTGATTGACGTATCCTTAACCATTCTACCCCCTAAACGTTTATTTTTATTATATTATAAGATATAACAAAAAAAATAAGTAATAAATGCTTTGATTAAGGTACAAGCACCTAGCTAAATAGGTAGGTGCAGTTCAGAAATTACAATAAACTTATATTAATGTACGAACTATTATATTTACGTAGTACCAAAGCTAATATATAGGTAGTACCTATGTGGATACAAATGAGTTCAAATGCCTTACACACGATTGTTCGTTTCTTTGGGGTACCTTTAACACAGTGCAGTCAGTACGCTAAGATAAATTTACCTAATTCATTCTAATTTTAACTTTATCTTCATTGGATCAGGTGCTACGGCTAGTCACTTAATTTAGAATGTGACTGTAGTACATAGGTAAGGTTATTTAATCTAATCTTATCTAAAATTTACGGAAAACTATGTAACGTCCCGAGTTTGTAAATTGCGTACTAGTATAGGCCACAAAAAATGTATTTGACCTTCTATTCGTGCAAGCTAAAGATAAGAGAAATCTTTTCAATTTTCAGTGCAGCCAGCGGCACCTAGTGTTGAGTAGAATTTTGTATCTAAAAATATTGCGAGTTGCGTGCCATCTAGTAAGAGGTAGCTGTACTTTTTAAGAGAAGGTTACATATATTGTCAGTAGATGGCGCGGCAGTACTATCAAAATGGTTGTCTCCTCCCAAGTTCTACTAATCACTGCGGTCGTATTTTCACCGCTGGCACAGTTATCCCATTTCTTTTAACTTCGAGTTTACTTTGCCCGTAGAACTCATAACAATATAGCCAATTAAATGCTCCGCCCCCTATAACTCACTCCGGTTATTCATTTAAAATTAACCGATGACGCTTATTGTAACAAGTGTTTGTCAGTCAAGAAGGTATTGTAGAGGCGCGTTATTCTGGCACGTTTGAGTTGAATCACCGAATAATGTAGGTATAGGTCGGTACCTTTTATTAACTGGATACATGCAGTTTACATTGACCTTAACAAGTTTCTTATTAACCACACTGGAAAAAGACTATCCCTGCGAGCTGCTGTCCGTCAACAGTATGTGGCATTTATGGCTCGGATAGTTTATTTTAATACTTGTTGCTTGGTCGCTAGGCCAAGGTGCACCGCGGGTCAGGTTATCACTTAGATTAATACATAGGGCCAAAGATAATATATTGCATAGGGCTAATGACTACTTAGTGCGTATGATCTACAAACCTATACAAAACCAAGTCCATGGTACAATGCATTGTACTTACAACTTAATGATACTATCTAGATATAATGGTACCTACTTCTCCGTTTTATCTGTGTTTTAATCACTCAATACATAAAAGCAAGAGTTCATTAAGTAGGTATTAATAAGTATATTAATTTATCAAAAAATCAAACTGTTTATCTTCCCGCCGTTCTGTGAGCGAAGTTCACGCTACCGCCCGCCGCTGCTGCCGTCTTACTCTTTGTCCGTCCGAAAGCAATTACAGAAAATACAAGTACAGAAAGTGTACTCCTAAGAAATAGTCGCACTCCCTAGGAAAGCTTGTTAATTTTTTCTAAAATTCAACGCCAGCCATATTAATTCCTACGTCCATGGAAGTAAGACAAATGTTACGCTGAATCGCTAAATCACGCACACTTGACATACGTACGCGATTCGCCTGAGGCTGGTGCCTACTCTTTCGGATTGTGGAGCGGCGCGGGGCTTTATTCAAATGCGTCACCTGACCGATTGGCCCGGCAAACGGGGCCGCGCCCCGCATAGGTAGTTATATTTTTATACCTAAAGTGCGCTTTGAGACAGGCCTGACGCAACTTTGATTTCGTATGAGTGTAAGCGCACGAGTCGTGCACCGAGTTTAATGTAAGAGAGTTACCGATCTTCCCCTTTGCTTTAATCTAAGGGTTGGCATTTGGTTTGGTACATACATGACATAATTAACATGTAATATAAGTACAAGTTAAATAGTGTAGTACATGGATCATTTCAGAAAAACTGAAATCGATGTTTTTTCAAATTATTATTACAACTGTTTGAGTTACGAAATATTATAGATAATACACTAAAGCTTCACTATCCGTAAGAAAACAGATATTTTTTTAACGAAATATACGATTTTTGGATGGAAACAATGATGGAGGCCGTCGCCGGGAAATTCCTATCAATTTCTTTAACGTCAATTAGATGTGAATTATTGTACACAGACGTGTTTTCTTAACAACGTGAATATATTTTATGGGAAAACAGGAATAGACAACTTAAATTGCGTGAAATCTGATAAGAAATAGTACATATGGTTACCTTTTTTCGTTCTCTATCAGTGACTAGTTGGGTGGTAACGACCGTTACATGAAACATGTACTTTTTAACTTTGTGTGTTTTACAAACAGCATATAATAAAATCAATTTTATTCCAACATTAAAATATGTTTTATGGTCCTGTAGGGCTATTTCCGTATGACTGCCGTGCATGGTCTTTGAAATATTGGTGTAACGGTCGTTACAAAATATATGGATCAGTGTAAAGTTAGTAAATTGAATATTTTAAATCAAAAATATGTAATCAGTGATGACGGCCATGTGGTAACGATTATTTACTTTTTGTTGACTTTTCATGTAACAGTCGTTACATGGCGATTTATTTGGCCTTTTATACAGAGTCAAGTCAATGTTTTGACTTTGATAGAAGCTATGGCACCGCCCACGGAAGGGATAATAAAGTATCGTAAGAACCTGAAAGAAAACGTGGAAATACATAGAAATTACCTTGATTAAGAAAAATAAATAAATGAGAGGGGGGGGGGGGGGGGGGGGTTAGACAGGAGGATGTTATATCGCGAAACACTCACGGGGCATAAGTATACACGGCCAGCACATCTCACACCTGAAATTCGATTTGAAAACTACATAATTTTAGAGTCGCTGCAGAATCTTGAGGAAATGCTATCCAGCTTCAACTGCTCTACTTTACGTCGCCTATTCCACAATGTTTAAAGACAAAAGTACCAGTGGGAGTGCAGTGAGACTCCCTGCCGCCAGATGGACCGATAACCTGAAGAAGGTGGCCGTAAGCAGGTGGGTGCGGAGGGCAGAGGACCAGGTATAGTGGCGATCATGGGGAAGACCTATGTCCAGCAATGGATATCTAAGAGCTGATATGATGATGATGATGAATGAAAAAGAAAGGTCTTAGAAAAGAAGAGAAGCCTTGAAACCATGTAAAAGGCGTTTCTGTTATCTATTAGGTACATACAACTAATACAAACATAATTCACAAAATTTACTTCTACAGGCGTCCGCTCGTAACGACCGTTACGCTGGAATGACCCACATATTATCACAACAATCAGACCTATTTGCTACTTGCAGTGTTTGGCTGAGCGTGAAGTCGGTCTAGGTATTACCCTGTGGTCCGCGGCAGTCGTGGTTACCTCACACCTGTATCGTCAGGTGTGAGGTAACCACGGCCGCGGTACTTACCACCAAGTTTAGGGGTGTTCGATATGTGAGCGATTCAGTTATCGATAAGATCGACAAAACATTACACATCGATATGATTCATTATTTATACTAAAAATAAATAGAAAGAGAAAGTTTGTGAATTTGTGTTTGTTTGTCAAGGTTTGATGCTTGTTTGCTTATTTTGTTCGTTCAAGGTAATTTTAGAATGTCTTAACTTTTAGCTGAAATTAAAAGCTGAGTCATCGTTGTTGTTTTACTGTCTATCTACTATATCTCGTTTCGCTCAAAATTAGATGCTGTGATGCAGTGAAACTTTGTACATAGTAAAGTTAGCAGCACGTAACTTGAGCTGTGATTTGAATGTGCGCCCCGGTACAAATTAGACTTTAAGTTAGGTACGTGCCGCCGACTATACTAAGGGCAGAAACGCATTTAACACACGCGCCGCGACGCCACGTTGATAATTTGTTTCTGGTCATAGGATTTCATATATTTGCGTGGCGTCGCTTCGCGTTGCGTGTAATAAATGTGTCGGTGCCTTAAGTTACTTCGCACTGGAACAGATGAAGCGGGTACCTTTATAGAATCGTTTTTGTCCCACTGTCTGCTGCCAGATAACTAAAAAACTACAGCGGTTCAACATATGTGTAAAGTTATGAGAATTGTATACCTTAAGACGTACATACTTACATACACTTTACTGACTTTTATCTTATTAATGCCCATCATGGTTTCTATTACCAGAAAAATGTGTAAAACAATGGTGGTTAACATTCTATGACGTGAGTGCGATTATCTTATCAAAATATTGTAACTGATGATACTTATTATCAGAGAGTAGCCATAGTCGTATAGCGATAACACCGTGTATATGTATAGTTGCTGACTGATGAAGGTGAATTGAGAGCGTTTTGTACAACACTAGAGTCGCGTTGCGCACACCATACCACTAAAATGTCGAAAGAAAGTGAGCGCAACTTGAATTGAAGCGGTCGTGGCCGGCAGTGTAGCTTCGATACCCGTGCCATCAACTCAGTTTGAATCGCGCCTAAGAATTTATAAATAAATAAAGAACGGCGCTCGCGGCAATAGTTATTTTAAAAAAATGTTGACTTTAATATCATTTAGTTTCAGCCAGTGTTGATTAATATTTAAAAAAAATGGATTTATTAAGTGAAGCAAGTAGTGGGGCACGAGTGCTTACAGCTCGTCATATAAACGCCGAAAAGGCATTATTAGCTGAAGAAAATGAAGCTGTAAACACGACCCTATCGTGCTACAGCTATAGTCTACAACCCGATATTGGATCGTATATAGCAGGTAATTAAACTGCCACAAACAGAGCTGGAAAGAAACTTCCTGTGCGGACCCGGAAATGCAATGTGAGGCAAGCAACTAGTGTCGGCTTTTTAAAAACTCAATACCTTTATTGAATACTTACAAGGTTGTAATTAACTTATTGTCCTTACAAATGCCATCTTGCTTGTGAATGAAATTTAAATTGAATAACTAGATTTCGTAACTAGTTACGAGGGTACGGGGCGTTATTAGTGCCCATTGTGGCCTGGCATATCGAGATTAGGGTTTGTGAAGTCTCGAGCCAAATTTCCCGGGACTTTCGAAACATTCGAGACATTTTAGTTTTGTAAGGTAATTTATTGAAACTCCTAATTTCGAATATAGATTTTGTCTTTTTACATAGATATACCTAAAAAGAGCATCTATATTTTAATGTTATACAGTCTTTAGTAGTAAAAATTAATAAAAAGTAACCATAACATAAACAATCCTTTTTTTTCATTGTACCTAATTAAACAATTTGATAATTCAATACTTATCTATAAAAAATTAATAAAATATTTAATATAGGTACCGCTGCTGCTGTGGTAAAACTACAATTACAATTAAAGATTAAAGAAGTCTTACTTTTCTTGTGCTCGGAACTGTTTAGATAATTAATTAGTGATATAAGGGATGTATTGATTAAGAGAGGTAAATAATGTCTGAGCCAAAGGTTCGTCCATACTCGCCATTTTTTTGATTAGTCTTAGACTATCGCCTCTCCTGTTAACAAATTGGTATCCTGTCTGCTCAATGTTTCTTTCACGAGTTTTGTTGGTAAATTTTTTAAAGTTTTTTTTATAGTGCAATTTTCTACTCTTTCTACTTGCTAGATTATTTCAAACAAATAAGCTCCTTTTTAATAATAAAAAAGAATTGTTTCAAAAAACGTCTTACGAAGTATTATATAGTATTACGAAGTCATGAATGACTCGATGTCTCGATTGTCTCGAGACACAAACTCTAATCGACATGTAGGTATTTTTAATTTTATTTATATACGCATTTAGTGGAAAGAAAGCTAAAATCACAATTTAAAAAAATGGTATCTATATATTATCGCCTTCATACTTAAGCCACCCCGACACTGGGGTGGTGGCGGCCTGTTGTTATTTAAGAGATGTGTAAAAAAAAACTACACTGACGCCGGCGAGGTGCGTTCTGCGTGCGGCACAATTTCGTATGAAAACTAGGCGCACCTTGACCTCGACCCAGGACTCCTCACCGCGCCAGTATGGGGGAGGCCTTATGAATAAACTATGTACACCTACGTTATGTAAACAAATTCCTATTAATGCGGAAATAACTAGCACCTCCTGAGTTCTAATTCAATATACTTTGAAACAAAGGCCAGTTCATTTGTCGTTATCATACAAAATTCGCATGGAGTACTTTACGATCAGTAAGTATCAAAGAGATTTAGATAGCTTTGAACGGCGGTGATGAACTATGACATTTATTTGAAAAAACCGGCCAAGAGCGTGTCGCGCCAGGGTTCCGTATAGTCAGTGCGGAATATGCACACCTAGATTGCGGCTTTTTTAAATCACTCAGTATTTACACAACTACAGTTATGTATCCTGTATTATATCAAAGTTATTTTTGTAGTTCACTGAAATTCAAAAAGATTCACCCGCACGTTATATGTACGTGTAGGGGAGATACCATAAAAACGTTTCTTTAAAGATTTTATTTAATAACTTTGTAGGAGATATCAGTGTCAGTGTATAACAAAAACAAAATATTTTCTTATGAGCCAAATAACGTTGCATTTAGCCAGTCAGATTTATAAATATACTTAATATTAACTGTATATAATTATAATACTTAAGATCTACTTGTCAGACTTCAGTTTTATAGTAGGTATACTAATAGCCTGCGATTGATACGTCGGACAGATAGACGGACTTGGCGAAGGGTTCCTAATTGAAACTATGGAACCTTAAAAATATAAAAGAAAAAAAGAGGGCAATAACTTTCTGGTTTTATAGCTTTTGTTTGAGATAAAAATAAACGTAGTCGTGGCATGACGCCCATCTCGTATTGTCATTTGATGATAGCTGTGTTTTTATGACCCTATTTACAAAGTACCTATATTATATTTCATTCAAATCAATTGCCATAAGAAAACAAAAGCATTGCATCTCGGAAACAAAATAAATAATAGATAGTGTTCCTAAGTGGACCGCAGAGTTTACATGGTAATACAAACCTGTTTTTACTGCTGGTGACCCTCTCATGTACATGTTACCGAGACGCAAATAGTGTTGGTTTTCGTATGACAATTGGTTTGGAATAAAATATATAACACTTGTGAACGCTGTATTTACAAGAAGTAAATTATACAAATTCTCCACGTCTATTCTTCTAATTGATTGATACTTAATAAAAATTGTTTTTTGTTACCAAATTGTTTTTTGGTAATTTCAGCAAATGAAACAAACACTGACAGAAGACATTTTTACGAAATACTGCTGTCATTTTACCATTTAGCTCTTTATCTATTTGTAGGTACCTACTTATCTATTGCACAGATATAAGTAATTAAAGTTAAATTAAGTATATACGCGCAGACATTTTAGTAAGTATGGAAATTGCGACATTTTCTATGTACTTATTTAAAATGTTTGTATTCGTTTTTTATTTATTCATCGGTTTATTGCACTCATAAATGATTGAAAAATACTTTATACGAATAGGTTACACGAAAGGTAGCTGTAGCAATAAAGGTTAATTTTCATAATTAACAATGTCGAATGTGTCGCAACCATGATCTCACTCACTTAGGAGGACTCTAATGGCTCCAATCAAACGTCAGAATAATATCCCATATTTAGTTACAATCTAATAGAATCCTTTTAGTTCTGAAAACTGTATGCCACATTTAGCTGACTCTAATAGATTCTCAACAGTAACTAGACAGAATAATATGCAATTTTAACGTATAGCCCAAATGAGCTAAGTGATAGAGGTAACAGGTCATTACACTACAACAATGTTCCTATCAAGCATATGTGAAAAGTTTGGCAGACAAGACTTAAGGTAGGCTAACGAGGTCGTATACCGCTCTATAGGTACTAATTTGACGTACGCTTTACAATTCGTATGCAGGTTTCCTCACGATGTTTTTCTTAACCGACAAAAAGTTTAACTACCTAGTTAATAAGTATAAAAATTGAGGGTGTGGTAATGGTTTGCATAATGGTCAGTAGGTAATTGATGGATTCAACTTATTGATGGTTGATTACTTAGCGAAATTACTTATCTATTAAACGAGAACCTATACATAGCGAAAGGAGTGAAATTATCACAGTTCCTTGTTTCCTTTTTAAAACGGAATCTTTTTGATGTACTTGTAACATGTAATACTAGTAATGAGTTCTCACGTCACACACGTAACTTTTATTTCCCCCAATGTGTTGTAATTCTGTGTCTATATGGCTTAGGTACCGAAGGGGTTGGGTTAATGATACGTTAGTCATTCATTACGTTTATACTCACAGAATTCATTACCAACACATATTTACTAACTTCACATTCAATATGTATTTAACTAAACTTCAAATGGAGATTGATTCGTTTATGATTGTCAATAAAGTACTTAAAGGTACGGAAGGGTACTCAATAAAGTACTTTAGGGGTATTCAATAAAGTACCTACATACCTACACCTACAAGTTACAACTATAGCTTAGAATAATTTAAGTGTTATGAAGTCTTTGAACGCTAGATGCATACATTTTCAAATATAGCAGGAAAAAGTTAGTGAATGTACATGAGAAATGAATCATGATCGTCATCAACCGAAATACGTTCACTGCTGAACATAAGCCTCCCCAATAGAATGCCACTTTTGGTGGGCTTTCCATTGGGGGACTGGCCATAATCACCACGCTTGGCAGGCGGATTGGTAATCGAGAAATGAATGCCTCTGACTTATTACCAGGTTAGGTACCAATATTTATATGAAGTAGGTACTTAAAGTAGGAATGCACAATGTCATAGATGCCATCAATAATTACCTGAAGAGTTATTACAAAAGATAGGGTAACTCTAGGTTCTGAACAGGACAATGAAACTGGTTCATTGTACGTAGTTATAATTGATAAAATAGTTAGACGAGTAATTACGGTGTGCAAATTACTTATAAGTAGAAGTCCAGGAGAAACAACATAGAATACCATTATTTTATAATACCTCTTCTTTGTTTTGATAATGTAAATAAGAAGTAATATTTAGTATTACTTCTTATCTGATGAACCGTTATATATATAGTATTATTATTAAATACATTATTATTATTATTACTAATGCTTTACGTTTTTCTATAATTAATAATGATTTCATGACATTTTGATTAGAATTACGTTCCTACTTATTTGACTGTTTAAGTTTATTTTGTGTAAAGCATATTGTATGCCATTAGGGAGATTATAGATATAAGACAATAAACTGTATTACGAATAACAAATAATCAACAATAAAGTCTTCATTTCATTTCACTTCAAGAGTTTTAAGCCGGTAAAGCAGTATAGTATGAACAAAACGGTGAAGGTCTTTAGGGCAGTGGAGAGGATCTCTACCTTACTATTTATACCTACTTACTATTTTGAAAATGATCTTCACATACATTCATACATAATGCTCAAGCCTTGGTCCCAGAGGGGTAGGCAGAGACGATTTATCGCCACTTTGCGCAATCTAATGTCGCAAAGCGACTTTCCTTCGCCAGCTTTTCGCTCCGTGATACCCCTTGACGTGATGTGTTGCGAACAACATCGCCACAATGATCTTCACCCATTCTAATGTATATGGATCACGCCCTTTTAAAATGAATGCCATCTGTTTCTATACAGAAAGAGTTTAATTCATATTCGAAGTTAATTTATTGGCATTCAGAAAATGTTCAAGGACATACGTAAGAACTTTAGTTCCACTTAACGCCTAATTAAAATTTATTCCAATACAACAAGTCATGTTGAATGTTGAAGATTTTAACGAAATAAGATCATATGGGTTTAATCGAATTCGCTAGCAAACTTGTAAAAATCACAACATCTCAAATTTACTATTTTCGACCGAGGTGCATTAAAAATTACATATATGCTTAAAATATTAATATGAACGAACTCATGTGCTGAAACAACATTTGACCCTAATGCAGTCAAAGTTTGAACTTCAAACAAGTGTTGAGTAGAGCAGGAACACAATGAGAGATTATTTAACATTTGTTGTAGGTAGGAAAAGTAAATAATTTCACTTAGACAAAATCCGGAAACAAAATATGAAATAAATTAATTTTATAATGACGTTTATATGAAGTGAAAAAGACAATTAATGAACACATTGAATATAAAATAACAGAATAAATGAATTTAAATGTAATTTAACAAAAGTTTTTAAATTAACGTCAACTTTATTACAGATTTAAAATCACAATATAAGTACATAGTCTGCCAAATAAGAGTACTCTAAAATTACTGATCTAAATAAAGCAATGTATGAATTAACCATTTGGCGGGTAAAACACTATTTTGTAAAATAATATGTATAAATTAAAAAAAATCTTTTTTTATTCGGTAATCACAAATGACAAAGTACCTATTTCATATTAGCCTGCTAATTCTGTGCCATGGCAATATTACATATTATTTTTACAAGATCATGTTTTATCCGCCCCAACATGTATGTACATTGTACACCATGAATGGTTAGTTCGTTCATGTCATGATGGACACGCAACAACATTTATTCATGTTTCACATGCAACGGCTGTGGGCCAACAGTCGAGAGGTGGAAATAAAGACTGATCTGCTTTGTCCACAGCCCTGCACTCCTACGTGTGGGTGCTGTGGCCCTGCGCCCTACTGCTCCTGCTGGCGACATGGGCCATGTATGCCGTCAACATGCGCTCGGCGCAGAGGCACTGGCGAGATTGCGTCACCAGTGCGTCCGTCGTGTTGGCCGTCTACCCTGTAAGTTTTGAAAAAAATATATATTTTCCTTATGAAGTAATAAAATGATACCCTGACTTATAATAACAGTTATAAACGCACAGCTGAAATATCAGCGGGCCGACTCGGTAAGTATTTCGGATAATATACGTAAGCCATAAAGCCATTTTGTACCTAACGAGTCATGTAACATACTTGGAAAAGCATTTGGCGTCTAACTAACTATCGTTTAGTATCGCAATGTGCAGAGCTCTGTGTAAACAATTACAATTACAAATTTCTTTATTACTCCACAAGATTGCCTTAATAGTAATTTGTGAACTATGGTCACACCAAAGATAATATATACTAGAGGTCCCACTCCACCTTCGAACCGTGTAATATATAAGGAATAATGGTTATATTACAATTTAAATAAAGAAACACCCTTAAGGGTTGAAATTGTACTTCAACGATATCACTGACCTCGTGGACAATAGGCCAACACTTAGTAACAAACATGTGGACAATACCTTTTTATTTCTCTACCAATGACACAAGAGCTTAGTCATTGGTATATGTAGGTACATATATGAATTGAAACTGTATATACAGCCTTTCCTTCCGCAATATAATTAAATATACTCAATAATATATGTCCAAAAATATTCAATATCATCAGGGATTTGCCATAATCACCGTACTTGGCAGGCGGGTTGGTGATCGTAGTAATGGAGACCGCTGCGGACCGTCCTTCAAAAATATTAACTAATAGGCTAAATGGGTGACGTAACCTAGAAAGAGGCATGGCGCATCATAAATTACAAAAGTAACTAAATACCTATGTAAAAATAAAATAGATAAAAGCGTGATGTTGACTGACATAAATTATTACCAAACAAATGAATACATTTTCATTCCATAGTATAACAATGCATTATTGTTTTACAATGTACAGTATAATAATGAATTCATAAATAAATATCTTTAACAATAAAGCAACTATGAATTATATTATAGACAACATGGTATATGAAAATATTATACGGTAATTAAAACTGTATTTTAATAAAAAAGAATGGAGACAATGACAAAATAAAGAAGAGGAGGATTTAGGATGAATGGTTTGTAGGTGCTAAAAATGTATCAGCTTAGTAAACAGGTACTACATAATATATTTATATTCATATGCTAATATAATTTAAGACGCATTATGATAATCGCAAATATGAAGACTGTATTACTGAACTATATTTATTTATAAAAACTGTGCCCAATTCTTTTGTTACTTTCAGTTGTAATCTAAATCATAAATTGATATCAAAATAGACGCAATAAAATAAAGTAAATAATCAGTAATCATGTAGTGGTTGAAATGTTTTTGTCCCAAAAATTAAGGCAATCCGGTAATCTCTTTAATATACATTAATTGTAACTGCGAAACAATATATATTGCCTTATTATTAACCATGGTCTACATGTGTCGTTGTTTCAGTTATTATGATTTTAAAAGGTCAGTGTTAAAGTTGTAGCAAACATATTTCATCAATACACTGACGTTTTCAGGCTGAAATATAAGTAACTAGCTGACCCGTGCCCACTTCGTTGGGCGGTAAACATTTATTTTTCATTTTTATGGTTAATATGTAGCCTACTAGCTGTTGCCCGCGACTTCGTCCGCGTGGACAACTTAACATCATAAATTATTTTGTACTTCCCGTAGGAATGGGATGTTTTTTAAGGATAACAACTATCTTATGTCCTATTCCAGTACCTAACCTATATGTGTGCCAAGTTTCATCACGATCCGTCCTGTGGTTGATGCGTGATTAAGTAACAAACATCCAAACATCCAAAGATCCAATCTTTCGCATTTATAATATTAGTAGGATGACACACACAAATAATGTGACTTTCTAAAATAATTTTCAAAATCGGTTCAGTTGATCCAGAGATTAGCCGATACAACCTTACAAACTTTACCTGTTTATAATATTAAGTATAGATATAGATATGTGGAATACTTGTTACCATGAACAAAAAATTTGTTGATTAAAGATATTTTCACAGATTCCTTCCAATTTTGAGCCAATAAAAAACGTGAATGTTAGCGCCTAAATGTCTGTACGACACCGCAGGTCACGATATTGCGTAAACTGAATGCGGATTTGAAAGTGTCGTAATATTCGTAATATGCCGGGGACCGGTAGGTATTACACTAGCGGTTACCGTAGGCTTAAGGTTTGCGGTTCGAATGAGATTTGGAAGATTATCCTCTTCGCTCTCCTCTAAAATTACAATAACTATAACATCATATTTTATAAAATGGCCGAAGTATAACAAAAATAACGTACTCGTATAAAATAACATAAGGTAGAAAATCTGTGTATATATTGTGTCACTGAGTGGGCTATGGGTATTGCATATTTTAACAGTCATTAAAACGATTACAAGGCAGATTTTGCCACACGCACAAGCACGCAGGGGAAAGGCATCAGTGTTGCAGCTATGTACTTAGGTACTTGTAACTTAGTAGGTACTATTAATGTAAATACTTAATTGCATATTACTGTGTTTGGTACTTAGTGTTTAAGTGTCAAGTACACTTGTTAACCACAACCAAATATTAAGTAGGTAAGCCGTGGGAACCTCTCTCTGTAGGCGCACAAATAGGTAGAAACTCTATTTTCTTTATGCTTCCGCCTCTGACATAACAGAATAGTAAATAAGCAGAAATATTGAAATAAGCTGTCGATCTTGACATTATTAGGTGCCTTACTTTCCTTATTGACTTTGTCTGTGTGTTTGTTTACAACTTTGGGTCTGATGACCGAGTTACGGTGTACTTTTTCTCGACGACATGCCCGGGCCAGGATGTAATTTTGAATAGAATGTTCTGAGTTGTATCTTTTGAATAAAATGTAAATGACTGAAGTCACATTTTCGTAAGTGGTAGCTGGATCAGAACAGCACCTCTCCCAGTGTGGATGACGTACCTATATTGCGAATAATTAACAGGCGCTGAGCAGCAGCAAAATCTGCGCATTAAACTCGACATACCATTGCCCGATTTATATTTTTCTGAAGTACCTATAGTCCAATTGACTTTGTGCCGCCCCTCCCTTCTACCGTGTTTCTACCTTCATAATCAACTACATACCTTCTGAAATCTGTACCTGGCGACAAACGACCCTTCTGGATCTTTAGTGCCAAACCCCTGTCCACGGTGCCCCAACCCGATTTGCATTAGATTTTTTTCCTTGGCATATGCAGGTTTCCTCACGATGTTTTCGTTCACCGAAAAGCCTTCACCATTACGTGGTATTATAAATAAACCGTACTTAAGTTTAGAAAAATTCATGGTATGGGCGGAGTTTGTACCCACGAACTCATGAACGTGAGGCGAGGGCACAACCAACAGGCTACCACGGCTCTTTACGTGGTGGTAGGACTCTAGTGTAGGGTTCGTGTAGATGGGTACCACTCTCTTACCTTTCCGCAGTTCATGAGGATCAATCACATAAAAAGATATTGTTTCTAATTAAAATGGCGTATGCGCCATAAATTTCTGAGCATATTATTCTTTAAATGAATTAAATCCTTCAAGAAATGAAGAAGTTATTAAAGTTTTTTGAACGGCTAATTCGTCAAATAGTCTAATAGTGTCAAATGTCGTCACATCCAGTCGCTACCTTTCTTGCGTGCGTTTTTGGAACTACTGCATTAAAATCTCTGTAACTTTGTCATTTTTGATCCGATTTAAGTAATTTTTTCATAGTATTTTTTATCGCTAAATATCTTTATACTTAACAAAAAACGTGACTGATCCTCCTTAACAGTGCATGCATTCTTTGTTCTGGTTTGAAGGGTAAGTGATCCAGTGGTAGTAAACAGTAATATTGAAATTACTTTGTTGGTGGACATGACACAGAAATAGAATTAACAATAACAATTTGGACAGACTTATTGTCATTATTGCTGATGAACAGATATCAGCAGTCTTTCGCTGCCCATTCCTTTTATTATCTCCGTTTTGTT
Source organism: Esperia sulphurella (assembly GCA_947086405.1). Lineage (NCBI taxonomy): Eukaryota > Metazoa > Arthropoda > Insecta > Lepidoptera > Oecophoridae > Esperia > Esperia sulphurella. The sequence goes on from OX352269.1 coordinate 10,211,599, forward strand.
AGTTTTTGGACTCCTATACTTAACTCAGTTTGCTCCTTGAATTAGAAAAAAACTTAAATTTTTTGCTACACATTAAGGAAACAATTACGAAAAACAACTTCTTTCAAATGTTCTTAAATTATCAATTCGTCGTGTGATGTACGCATACGTATAAACGACAATGAACAATTCTATGTAAATTTGAATGAACAGTATAAATTTCGTCATAATTTGGTAGAATCTGTCTATTGATGAGTACAATTATTCTCCAAGCAAATCTATAGTAATTCCGTACAATAATAGTATTTCCGTACTCTTCAGATTGCGATGAGTTTGGACTACACTTGGAGCTGGGAGTGGGAATGGGAGTGGGCGGGGGCGTATGCGTGGGCGTGAGCGAGATTGGGATATTGAGAGGCGGAGGCGAAGGCGGAGGTGAAGGCGGAGGCGGAGGCAGTGCAAGCGGAAGCGGGAGCGGGATCGGGAGCGGGAGTGGGAGTGGAAATGGAATTGGGAGCGGGAGTGGAAATGGGAATGGAACGGATTCTGTAGTTCACGCGAGCGGAGCCGCGGGCACAGCTAGTTCTAGAAATATTTGAATGTTGAAAGAGACTGAGTCGGAAAATTGTTTTGATACGGAACCCAGAAACAACTAAACTAAACTTAAATTCTGAAACTAAGCGTATCTCTGAACTACATGTTGCAGGTGGTGTCAACCGCAGGATTCATAGCTGTAGTAGTGCCCCGAGCCCGGATCATCTCAGAGGCTATAGCCCAGCAGGCTGTGATGATAGCCATGTACCATCTGTATTGCATGATCATCGCCGAGACAGGGGGATCAGATAAATTTGTGAGGTAAGAAAACATTGTCTGTACACTGGTTACTAGGTAGTACAAAGTTGAAATAATTAGGTTGGACGTGAAATGGCAGCATTTTTTTAGTACCATTTCACCATTGGCGGTGAAGTTTGTGGCGAGATGGAAAGAATAACAACGCATTAACAGTAGTAGACCGGCAAAGACTTAAAGGTTGACCGCTCACCCTCAAGTAACTCGTTATCACTGATAATAATCTCTGGTTTCCACAAATCAAACCTATCTCTGCGTCTTTGAGAAACTGCTTACCTTCATGATTATTTTATTATCTTTGAAATCGTTTTAGATTAAAATCCTCTTATCTTGCTATAACTATCTCTACATTTATCTCTATCATTAGAAAACCTCGTGATTAGGTAAGTCGCCTTGACCTAATGGCTGTTAACTGTAATTGGAAAACTCTATCGACGTCCTTTGCTAAGAGCAAAGATAATATATTGCTAAGAGTGAGAAACAATCTATTCTCATAATAAACCATATTTGTAGGAACTAGTGTGAAATCGAAAATAAATGAAGTAAGTACCTACGTCTCACTTTTGGGCATAGCACATAAGTAGATTTCGTAACACTAATTGGACACTATTCACTAGCCAAAACTGCGATATAATAAATAGGTAACCAAAATGTGGCATCCCGGCCTATCCTGACAAGGTATTCTTGATAACGAGGGCGTGCCTATACTCGTATAGTCAATGAGGTTCGGTTAATCACAAACTCTACAGAAAATCTTTTTCAGTATTGCAGGTTTCCTCACGATATTTCCCTTTTCGAAAAGTAATTCCGAAAAATCAATTAGTAACTAAATCAAGACTCACCTACTCTGAGAAAAAAATAAGTAGCCCTCCTACTTACATAAGGATAAAAATATACCACTATTACGTAAGCAGCCGCCTCCATTATAATTGGTGTCGCCTACAACTGATTCAGTAGCCGGCCACATTTCTAAGTAACCACACTACGTAATAATGTGGCCGGCTACTGAATCAGTTGTAGGCGACACCAATTATAATGGGGGCGGCTACTTACGTAATAGTGGTATATTTTTATCCTTATGTAAGTAGGAGGGCTACTTATTTTTTTCTCAGTGTACGCGCCCCCTTTCGACCCCCGACCAAAAGACCGAGTGAACGCACTCTATAGTTGGCCGTCACTCGAATTTTTATGCAGCATGTATAATCTGCTTGTTCTGTAAACCTAGAAAAGTAAAGTTGACGTGATGGCGTACGTTTCCAGGCGTGCAGGCGAATCTCGTTTGGAGACAAGAGTTCTGCCATGCTGCTGTTGGCCGTGCTGTGTGATACCTAGGCCGAAATTTGATAAGTATGACTTTAATATATTTTTCACTTCGCATGCTCGTAAAGTGTGTCATTGTGCTTTCGGGTAGATAGGCTAAAGTGTATATTTAACCCTTAGCGGCGAAAGTAATTCAATTCTACTTTTTAGTACTAGAAGAATTTGACTTTTGATATAAACAAAGGGAATATAAGTTCATATATAACGCATTCTATAGAAATAATAACGATACTTAATTATGATGAAAAACTTAATATCTTTAGTCTTGCTCAACATCGTTGCATGAAACACTTTTATTTCCCTTGCGTTTTTCCCAAAAAGAAAGTGTAAAAGCCGTGTAAGCTATTGAACTTTATTAATACCCTGGATACGTTGCTAAAATACTCAATCGGTATCAGTTCATTATCAATCCCGAAATTCTCCGTTCCACTACCAGACAAAAATTGCTAATGTAAATCAGAAAACAGCCAGGCTGAAGTGGAACTGGGTGTCGGTACGGTCGTCAAACTGAGCCATCCAAGTGTTTTCTCCCGTTTTTGCACTTAATACCTACATTTAATGTGACAGATTCTGAAATTTGTTAATTTTCCAGAATCTTAATAATACCCTATAATAGTAATCTTAAATAATAATAATAATATGTCAGACATTCACACCAATTATCCAGTCCCAAATTAGGCGGAGCCTGTGTTATGGTTACTAGATAACGGATAAACATACTTAAATAAATATATAAAAATCCAGGACTTGGGTACAAACATTCATATTCATCATACGAACATTTGCCCCTAGCGGGATTCGAACCCGCAACCTCCGACGCGGCAGGCCGAGAGCTACCCGTTCCGCCACGGAGGTCGTCAAATTAATAATAATTGTTGGTTGTTTAGCAATATGTTGGTTGTGTGAGAATAGATTAGGGATAGCATATTTTATGGGTCAGTGAAATGCAACACTCAAGTGCTCATTCGTGGATCTAATTCTACATGTATATATTCTAAATATTCATTTTCGCAGAAACCGTCTTTATAGTTCTAGTCACGAAATAGTTTTAAAGTTTTAAAGGACGATTGCCATTAAAAAAAACAGACAGCTGGACAGCTGGACAGCTCGGACATTTCTGCTATCTCACGTTAATATGGATTGTCGAATTCTTAGAGTCGAATTCGGTTTCAAAGTTTTCCAATGCACCTATTTTCATCTAGCTCCACTTATTCAACTGGCATTCTGATTTCAAAGACGTGTCACATGTCATTTAAAAAACTAATTAGCTTTAAGCAGGCATTCTTAGATTATAATAATAATAATAATAAAAGCATTTATTATCAGGTAAAAACCCATATCATATATACAACATTATAATTATAAAACAAACAAAATAAAGTGAAGTAAACAGTATATATATAAGATTATACAATTGAACATGTTAGAGTTTGCCATTCTCAGCCCGATGCATGGTTAACTCAGTGCTTTGCGAAACAGTTGCCAATGCTGTCATTAATGGTCATAAGAACATCATCAGCACTGCTCCGTAGTCGCTCCCAGCAGGAGGCGGTCCGCGCCCTCACGATAGCGAAGAAGTCAGGAACTCCTGTGCCAGCGAACATGCTCTTCGCGCTGCAGAAAGGAGGTTCCCTCATAATAATGCGAAATGCATTATTATATTGAATCCTCAGCCTGTTGTACGATCCTTTGCTATGTTTTATCCATAATTGGCATATACAGAACTATATATACTACTTTAGCATAGAATACTTAATAATACTTAGTCTGAGCAGGCATTAGATCACTTTTATATGTTTTAAGTTCCTTCTTACATCAATCAATGTCAGTAGGTGTAGATAATATTTCATTGTATAAAGAAACAAATTTGATCAAGAAATATACAAAAAAATTTGGTACAGCCGCCAAAGAAAATACTTATCGTCAATTACGTGCCAAATCTAATAAATAAAATCGTAAACTTCGCGTGTCTGTACATTGCAGATATTCGCAAAAAAAATTGGGGGTCTAAGGATAAGCAACAGAACACATTTCGATCATTTTTGAAATTTTTGTCTGTTTGTCTGTTTGTCTGTTTGTCTGTTTGCCTGTTTGCCTGTTTGTCGGTTTGTCTGTTTATCTGTTTGTCTGTGAGTTTGTGCACGCATCACTTAAAAACGACTGATCGGACTTTGATGCACTTTTCACAGAAACATGGGGCTTAACGTAACTTAACATTTAGTCTTTATTTCGTCGCAATCGGCTAACTCAATCATAAGTTATAGACATTTTTAGTTTTCAAATACATTAGTAGGTAAGGTTAGTATGCAATATATTGCAAATAATAGTATTTCCGTACTATTCAGATTGCGATGAGTTTGGATTACATTTGGAGCTGCGAGTGGGAATTGGAGCGGAAACGGGAGTGGGAATGGGAGCGGATTCTGTAGTTCACGCGAGCGGAGCCGCGGGCACAGCTAGTATTAAATTAAAGCCTTCGAGCTCCACCGCGACGCGCCGTCGCCGCCGTCGCCGTCCCTCACATTTAAGCCATCCCCACACTAGCGTGGTGTCGCTAGTGCTTACGGTCTGCAGGGAAGGCGCGGCCTGGACTGCATACAAAATTGTACCGCAGGCCGCGCCTTGCCCGCGTCAGTGTGGGTCCTATATACAATCCAATAGGTATTACACCTGAACTGGCTGGCATCGATCGCCAAATCCGCCGCGTTAGTATGGGATGGTATGGGGGTTGCTTTCTGCGTTATGCTAATGCGATGCACGTCAGTGGAAAATATTTCAACCATTTCTTTTACGATGGTACATGTTTATTAATTTTCCTTCTATTCATTACTATGACATCACCAGTGTGACATCACATTTCAAACAAAAAATTATTACTAAAACAGTAATGAAAATGAAAGCCTTTAATATTCGACGATAAACAAGAAATTGTTTGAACTATACCAGCTTTCACGGTAATTGATCGTTAGACAGGGTGTAGTCTAATTGCGACAGAATATAACGTGATCCTTGGAAATTTAATATTTCCCTGAAGATTAGAAAGGTGTCATCGATAGTTTATATAGCAAGTTAACTCTACTTTAGTACGTTATTAACGTCCGAGCTTAATTATTCCCATTTAATTTAACGTCATTACATTATATTGCGACGGCAATAGGTAGGTACGTTATTTAAATTTTACTGCCTATCGTAAAATGTCAGGTCAATACGTTAATTAAACGAAGAACGAGTATTTATACTAGGTACCTACATCGATTTTATTTCAGGAAGCGTAGACATATGTTTTATTTTAGACCTTGGGTCTGTCTATTATTATTTTGAAACAAGATCCAGTGAAAGGGTTGAGCTACATATTGACGCAAAAATACATAAACGCGGTAAAAATATCTAGGTACGTTGAATGGTCCATTTAACGTAATTTTTTTTCTGATTCCGAACTTTCAAATAAAGGGGTTTGACAGCGGTGTGGGTTATATACGCTACAGCGTTTATGCTTTTATGTGTGATATGAACATACGCATTCGCATTATGTATGGCGGTCGGTTGACTGACAGGCGCAGCACCGCGCTGCTCCGCATCGAGCCGCACCGCACTGCGCCAGGCAGCTCGCTCTCCTTCACGACAAGAACAATACAATACCACAGATGACTTAATACTTACTTCGTAACCAATTTGAAAGGTCGATGCTGCTGTCGAGCACAATCCCAATTCAAAAGCACGCGATTTGTGTGCGGCGCAGCGTGTTAGAGTCAACGCAGACCTAGTAGTCCGGTTTGACTTGCCACCCAATGTATGGTGAGGTCGCCATTTGGCATCGGATGGATTCACTTGGCACAGATGTAGACTGGGACAAACTAAGCTGATTTAGCCCGGTAGCCATCCATCCCCCCTTGAGGGGTGGAAAGGGGGGGCTCTCAAAGTTCACACCGCCGCACTTCAGATAAAAAATCAAATCGGCTTAGCTTTAGCTATTCGAGTATGGTGTCGTTTTATTATAAATCGGGAATGAGGAATTAATTTTTGATACATTTTATATATAGTTTAATACAATAATACGAAAATATTGACGAAAATATGAATATGGGACTGTTTTTGTTGTTTTCAACAAGATGGATCTTTGAAAATACTGGGTTTGTTCAGTGGAAAAAAATATTAACGTAAAGAGTATTTAACCATCTTTTAAAAAATATATATTTTATATATATAACCATATAAAGTATTTCTGCAAAAAAGTCGAACAAGACACGCGGCGGCGGCTAAGTATTGTTTCAATCCCTGCAGTCTCACGCAGGCTCACCAAAGAAGTCGAAAGTATATTATTGAACAAAAGCTATAATGATCGGTACAGTATTATTTAATTTAATGATTAAAAATAAGAAAACTGTAAATATTTTCCAAAAATACAGAGTTTCAATGATAAGTTGGTTTTTGATACAAAATATATAGAATTCAAACTTAACTTTGCTATTAGTTTTCTTTCATGGTCTATAAAATTAGATCTCAGGACGACGAGGTAGCCAAAAAAAGTGTAAAGCGCAAAAATGCAGTCAGGTATACTCATATAAGTATTAGATTGACAAAGACTGCTTTACGCAGTATTGTACTTTGTCTTCCTCACCGTATACGACACTTAATATACAATTCGCTTGTTAAACCACACATTGACTATTTAATTGAATATTAAATTTGTATGGGGGTCTGCTGTCAAAACAAACTTAGCTATAATACAAATAGCACAAAACAAATTGATTAAAGTCTTATTTAACTACAATTTTCTAACACCTTCTCGTAAAATATATAAGGACACTAAAATAATGAACATTACACAAACATACACATATTACACTTGCATCCTAATACGAAAATTTTTAAATAAAGATATACGCACTAACATAAGTTTCACTAAAAAACAAACTGAACAAAAAATTTCGCTACGTAATGCAAATAATTTAACACTACGCCCACCCCGAACCAATTATGGTAAGAAGAATATCGTCTATGAAGGTGTCCAATTAAATAATAAATTACCAAAAGATATAAAACAATCGAAAAGTATGTATACATTCAAAAAGGACTAAAATTTTATATCACAAACACATTTAATTAGACATATATGCAGATGCCGTTAATGCCACATCTAGTTATGATAGTTTCTTGTACTCTAATAATACTGGTTGGTGCAACAATGTAACAAACATTTTTAAGTATTGCATGACTGTGATGTTCCACACATTTTATTTATATACCTGCGTTAATTTTTAATATTGAAATGTATTTGTACGCTTACTTTACATACATAACCTTCTTGGTTATAACAGCATTTTTCATGTAAGTGAATTGTTTTAATTCTTAATGAAAAATAAAGATCTTAAACATACTCGTATTATGTAAACATGAACTAGGAAAAATAAAAAAAAATATCGTAAGCCGCACAGCGAAGTTAGTACTAAGTCTGATTGTACCTAGGACCTACGACCTAGCAGTAGTCCCTACAGACTTCGTATCTCTGGTTCTCTAATAATATATGTATATTTAATTGTTTATCAAATTTCTCGGCCACCAGAATTAATTTTCCACCAAATTGGCAAAATTCAGTACATTTTAACAGTTTTTTCGACAGTTGCACCTAAGACCACACCGTGACTTGCACCGAATTAGTTCTAGATAAGCGTTAGCAGCTACGGGTGCAGCGGTCCACGATGGTTTAGTCGTTCATTGAGTCTGTTTCCCCTTCCCAATCCGCTGGGAACTGACGCCGGGGACTAGGAAGATTTTGAATCGGCACCATGAAATTTTTTTGTGGCTCTTTAAAAACTTTGAATATTTTGTAAATTGTAATTTTTGACTCTTCCGACTCAAAAGGTTGCCGACCCCTGGTCTAGTAGGTCGGTAACTCTTTTTTAATCAATTCTATGGTCAAGTGATTTTGCAAGCAGTCTCGTTGCACATACTTTTAAATTTAATGTTACATTCAGTGCCATCTATCGAGAGAACTTTAAATGTCTTTTTTGTTTATAATCTGGATAATCGTTCATTGTGTATGTATTCGATTTCAGGAGAAGTTTGTCCTGGTTACGTTACCTCGTACTGCAGATGGCTGTAATCCAGGGGATCCTCTACACTATAATTCTCGTTCTTTGGGCCGAAGACATGGTAAATTATTTAAAATGAGAATACAAATAATAGTTAGGTATCTAGGTCCTTACTGGGTACATAAGTTATTGTAAACTTTAATCGATGTTGAACCCTCGACCTCACGAACATGATACAAACTTGGAAACCACACGAGTATACTCTCTATTAAATAACTTAAACTATAGACTTAAAAGATCATGTTTTAAACAAATATAACGATCAAATTCTGTAGATCATTTCTTTAAAGACTACGTGTTTTGAAAGTTGTTAATAAAATAATTATCACCGCCTTTTAGTAAAAAGTTTGACTGTATGAGCAATGACCGTATTCTAAGTATTTATTAGTAGAACCTTTTAACGACAGTCGCGGGGAATGCGGTTAATCTAATGAAGACGGCGTGATGTAATAAAACTGGGCTCATTTTTGTAAGCTCGCACCCGATTACCCGAGCCGTGTAACTAACCGGTTACGAATCTCTGTTATGATGACGGTTGGAAAGCGTATGATACGGCCTTATTTCCATTACAGATCAATTGTCATACGAAAACAAACGCTGTACCTACTACTTATTATTGAGTTTGTGTCTCTGAAACATATTATACATTAAAGGGACACTAGTAGCAAAAACATGTTTGTGCCATGTAAACTATCAAGTCCTCTTTGGAGCACCTCTATTGTTTATTTCGTTTTCGAGACGCAAATGCGTTCGTATTTTCGTATACCAATTGATTTGGAATGGAATTTACGTTTGTTTGTGCCTAAAAATCGGTCGAGAGAAGTTTATTTCATTTTATTCATTCGGCCATAATACCTTCTATTAAGGGAGCAGTGATGAAGATACCCTAATTGCGCGTTTCCGATTGTCCCGCCTGCTCTAGTGGAAATACTCCCCCCCGTACGGTCGCGTTGTCTAAGTGACGTGCTTTGGAGCTTTCATTAAAATATTTCAATCTGCCTAAGGAACTTTTTAATTTGAGCAACACGGAGCACTAAGTACCTATTCAATTCACAATTCCAGATGCTGTACCTTCGCAGTTTCATCTACATTCAGCCCTTTGTCGTTGCATCCATCCTGTCCGGTGTATGGGGCATCATCATGACCGTCAGGGCAGCGGAGTCTGTTGGGCTGAGCCCGCGGCCTCGCTTCCTGGCACTACAGTTGGTACTGCTGATTGTGAAACTGCAGTGTGCACTCGCTAAAGTTCTGTCGGAGTTTAGCACTTTGCCGTGCATAGTTTCATTGCATCCGGCTGTTGTTGTTCATAGTAAGTTGCATCAGAATCCTCTAAAAATAGGAATTTATATTACTTTTTGATTTTTAATATATCCTGTCTGGGCGGTAGTAAATTAATAGATATAAAGTTATTGCTTTATTTACAATGCAAACAATACAAGACAGGAACAGTAAATAAATTGTAAACTAGATTGTACGATATCTACTTATGTACCTATATTTAAAAAAAAACTTTATTTTTTTAGAATCCAGTCTCAGTCTCAATCAGTTTTCAGTATTGAATAACTGTTGAATAAACGTTTGCTTATTGGATTTTGTGTTTAGAAAAAGGTTGGGGCAACGTAATTTATTGTATAATTCTGAGAGAATCAGATTTCCTTTTATTTAGAAGTTATGTGTCCAATGCCAGTGCAGTTTTATATTTCTTCTTACAAAGAAGGTCCTTAAACTATTATTAATTGACTGTTGATATAATATGGTATATTCTGTACAGTGACTCAAAACGGCATCATGATGCTAGAGATGTTGGTGCTGTCTCTGTGGGCTTGGCGGCTCTACCGCGTATCTCCTGGGAAGACGCCCGACAACGTACGACAGGTCGTGGTCGCCGTGTTGGAAAACAGCCTCAATAGCAATGGTGCAGGCATCAAAGATAGCTGCGATAGATCGATTGACAATAATGGTGATATCTAAGTATTTTGTGTTATTGATGTGTAGATAACAATGGTTACGTTTGTGTTAGATTTAGATAAGTATATTATTATATTATATTGTGATAAATTGGACCTCGTTATGCAGAAATGATCCAACCCAAAACATTTCCGGCTAGCTTTTATAAAAAATATATATAATAGATTTACCAATACTTGAGCATCTATTGAAGAATACCAGGTACGACTTCAAAGCTTGAAAGCTAAAATGATAAGGTGTGGGTTGTATCAGTTCTGCATAGCTGGGTCCAAATGACAAAAATCTGAATCTGTTGTATTTATAGACACTTAAGATCTAGATTCTGTACGAGTATTTTGTATACTTTTATTTTTACTTTAATCTTTATCTGTGCTTGGAGATAGAAATAGTACCTATGCAAGGTCAGTCAAAAGTTATATATAAGTCGACTGAGAGATTCGATACAGAAACGGCTAGCTGTTATTTACTTTCGCTTGTCGACGCGTTTTTTATATTAATTTAGGTTCTTGCAGTAGAAATTAAATGGGTTCCAGATAACGTTGGAAAACCTTCCCCCGCACACAAATAAAGCCACACTTTTCATTCGAGATTAAAATGTACTTACTAGGTACTCAGTGTTGCTAGTAAGAATGTTGTAGAAGTAAAATCTACATGTGTACTCAAATGTGAATCAATGTACCTGATTGTTTGTATTAAATAAAATAAGGGATAAATGTTGAATAAAATTTATTTCACAAGACATACGATTACTTCTTTTTTAACAGTGACTACCAAATACAAGGAAATAAACCAATACACTATGCTTATTTCCAAAACATATAGGTACGAATTAATCATGATCTTCCTCTTCATGTTTTGACGAATCGTCATTGTCTTCCGAAGGAGTTCCGGCGCGAGAACTTTCAGAGCCATAGATATTGTGCAGTTCCTCTAACTTATAATGTATTTTTACACCTTTTGTTGTTGTTTTGTTAACTTTATTTACCAATGATTTAGTCTGCTCTTCTAATATCTTTAAACGTAAATCACGCGCAGCGAATCGAGCTTCGTGATCGATTTCACTTGAGGTGGATGGTTCAGAACTATCCCTACTTGGGGATTCTGTCGTTTCAACGGCCTGATTTTTATTAGAATTTTCACCTAGATGTTCTTTGTGAAGGTAATCAAATTTTTCAATTATTTCATCATCTGTACTAAGAGTGTTTGATCTTTCATTGACGACCTCAGAACCTGTGTCTACATTTTCAAGTCTCTCATCCTTTCTTACCAGTGGTTCATTCTGGTGTATTACGTTATCTAATCTTTCTTTATAGTCTTCAGCGAAACAACCGATATTTGTTTCATTAGATATTGAAGTTAATTTTCGATCCAGATTTTGAGGGGATATCAACTTTATATCCATTTCTGTGATTAACATAGATTGGTCTTCGTTGATATCACTTCTTTCTACTGATGTTAATGCTTCCTTATCATCATCACTTTTCTCATTCATCTTAATACTATCCACGTTTGGGTCTGCCTCGGGTGTTTTCAGGTTCTCTCTTTCTTTCTTAATATCATCAGTCAAAACCTGAGCTCGGTCAGTCGCTTGTCTACTAGATGAAGGTCGGTTAATAAGATGATCTAAAGTACTGTTTATTTGATTGCTAATCTCCGCCGTTGCTTGTGTTTGTTTCAATAACGCTGCTCCACATTTTTCTAGCTTTTCTAACTTTTTGTCCTTTTTAGCAAGTCTTTCATTTTGTTGTTTAATACTTCTTAGAATCGCTGCTGGATCAATTATTGGAGTCTTGTCTAGTGCAACAGTCATATTACTGCACGTAGGGTAATTTAAATTGTCTTCACCCTTACCGTCAACCAAACTCAAAGTTACTGGGGAATTATCACTGTTTTCACAGTGTTCCGCAGTGGAAATCTCTTCTATACACAATTCATTGGCAATATCTCCAGTTTCATCTTCTGTTTCTTCACAAACTTTTTCACTCTTATGTAAACTTTTATTGTTAAGAGAATCGGAAATACAAGATTCATAATTATCATCACCGTCTTGAGTGTCCAGTGGTAAATCAGCTACATCTAACATATCACTAGCTGGATCTTCTTTTTCCGCTGCTAAATTCAAATCTGTGCTTGAATCCAAAATGGTTTCAAAAGATTTTTTATTTTTTTTCTTAGATCGTACCAGCGGCTCAGTAACATATTCATTATCGTCATTGGATTCAGACGAATCATCTGACGGTCGTTCGTCACTATAGCCGCTTTCTGCTGAATTGTTAAATGAGGTAGAGCTTGTTTTTGTTTTTCTGCTTAAAAACTCAGTTCTAAGTTTTTTTAAATCCTTTTCAGACTGAGAATTTTTCTCACGTGCTTGCTCCCACTTTTCTCTACAGTACTCCAACTCTTCTTTAAGTTCATTTAACAGTTTTCGTTTTTGCTGAAGTTCATACTTAAGTATTTTCTCATGCGTGTGCAATTGGTGATGATGTCTTCGCAATCTGCCTACTACATGCCATGTTTTGCTGAGCTCGGTAGTAACGAGGCAGAGTCTTCGCTCCTGTTCTCCCAAACGAGTTTCCAAATGACCATTGAGTTGCTTCATACGGTTTACCTCTTTGATCAAGGCCAACTTTTCAATGATCAAATCCTGAAATAATTATAACATGCAATTAGCGATTGTTGTTCTTCAATTGCAAAATTTCTTTCGCTGTTTATTGCATGCCTGTTTTTTTGTTTCGCGAACGAAAACAAAATTGGCTTCATACCAAAACTCACAATTGCTGTATTTTTATGCATGCAGATACTGGTCATGACTTCATGAGCATTTTTTATTTTTAGTTTAGTAGGTTTTTAACTAATTGTCTCATGATTCATGATTACGATTCGAGAAACAAATGAGAATATGTAAGCTAATTATTCACCTTTAATCTGATGTAGGTCTGACTAACACTTGGCACTAGAACAGGGCCAGATTTGGTTTCAACAGATTTGTAGCATGTTGTGACTTTCTCCGAAGTATTGTCCTCTGTTGAACTTTGATGGCTCAATAATTCCATCAGCACTCTCCAAACTTTGGGGAGATTTTCAACTATTTCTTCAGCAGAAGTATTCTGAGCAGTTTGAATTTCTGTAAAAATTAAAAAAATATACCTATTCACAGTAACAATAAAACTTGTAATTCATTATTTACAGCAAGTACTTATACAGGGTAATTTTTTATTTTGTTATTTAGTTTAATATTTTTTATACAATTAGACTATGGTATTATCAAAATTCTGTTAAAAAGTCTGTTAATAATTACAACGATATATCTCGTCGACAATTATGCAAGTGTCAAGGAAATACTGTCCATATAATCACCTGGTTCTTCACTAGGTTTATCTTTATCGAGCAATTCCGCTTTATTTAAACGTGTCGTATCTGAATCCTTATTTTCTTCTTCATCATCAACTTGGCTTACTAATTCTAATAAAAGTTTGGGAAGAGCTGATGATACCTCAGATCCATCCTCTCTTTCAGCCATATGTGTAAGTAAACCATGATTCTCTTCAAGTCGATGAACTAGTTTATCCAGATCTTGTTTTGTTTTATATCCCAGCAGCACTTGTGAGAAAAGCTAAAAAAGTATCTGAAGTCAATACCTATGTACATCAAAGTAAAGAGATAATCTCTCAGAAATAAAGGCGAGGTCTTTACGCATACCTTGTTTACAACTGCCATTTCAGCATTTAGGCCACGTGTTTCATCTTGGCATGATGCTATTTGATTGTTTTTGTTTTCGATTCTTTCGTGTAACTCGTCAACTTTTCCTTCCAATTCCTCTACTTTAGCTGTTAGTTCTGTACATCTGTGAAATAAATTAGACTATTTATAGCACTGACTGGGATAAACAGCAAATTCATATAAAAATGTTCAGTAAATGCTACTAACTTATCAATTTCAGCTTGTTTAAGCCTTTTCTGCTCCTCGACCTCACGAAATAGCCCTTGTCTTGTAACTTCTGCTAAGCGGGCTCGCTCTTCATAAAGTCCTCTTAATGTACGAATGTTTTGTAACTGTCGTTCATACTCCTGTCTTAAATCTGTAGACAACATGTTCGCTTCTCTATCAGCAAGAGACCGCTCTATTTCGTTCAGCTTGTTTTTTAACTGGAAGAACATAAAACTGTATCGTTAGGTATATTTTTTATTTAATTTTTCAGACACTAACATTGTGTATATCACATAATAAATTTATAAATTATTGCAAGTTGTTTCGATATTTGGCGTTTTGACAAACTTTCGTGCCAACGCTAGCGATACGTCTCGTGAACTCTTTGGCGATAGCGGTCCCTGACCGGTAAGTAAAGGCACATGGTTCACCCAGGTCGTTGTCTCTTGGAAAATTAGAAAACTGGAAATTGTATACTTCATCCTAATCATTTCTCCGATGTTTTATGTTACTGGAGTGCATTAAAGTATATTCAGTTCAATCATACCTATATACATTCTTGACGAAAAGAATAATTGCAGCTACCTAGAACACTAAAACGTAATAATTCTATTCTAACACATTCAATTTCCTGTTTGTGCAATTGATCAGGTAGATAAAAACCCGTGTTTCTTATGTGAAATGGATTTGACATGACATTATTTCTTAACAAGTTAATTGAGTCATTTAAGGAACTTTACTTTGAACATATGTATATAATCATACCATTATCAACTAATTGTCTACTAAAAAAACAAGATACAACTTACCTCATTCAGCTGCTGCTCACGAAGATTAATCATTGTTTTACTGACTGAAATCACATCCTTGAGTGCATGGATTTGTTTGATTGATTCTGTATGTTGTGCACTTAAATCTGCAATATCTGAATATGAGCTTTGTAACGCACTATTACTTTCCGCTAAATCTCGTCTCAGTTTAATATTATTTGCCTTCAATTTTTCAAATTCCTCTCTCATCTGAACTATTGTATTTGTAATATCGATATCTTCTTTAGATGACTGTAGATTTTCAGGAATCTCAATATTATTTTTGAGTAATAATTCTCGAAGCACTCTATTACTTTCATATGATTCAAGCTTTGCTTTTCTTTCCATCTCTAATGACTTCTCTAACTCTTCTTTTTCAGCTTTATGTCGATTTAGAATTTCTCTTCTTTGTTCTCGTTTTATTTTTAGCTCTTTCTTGAATTCCTCCATTTCTTCTTCCTTAGCTTTAGTACGTGCTTCATCTTCATCAATAGTATCGTGAAATTCTTCCATAGTTTCACAATCCTCCTTATCAAGGGAAACACTTGAGTCGTTCATTGTTTCGCTTTCACTTGTGATGCAGCCAGTGGTACGTCCTCCCGGCGGCGTTGAGGCACTACTGACAACGTTTCCCATTTTGGAATACTTTTATAAACAAGCCACTACTTCATTCGTCGCAAATTGAATCGAGGGTGCGTGATTTTGATATAGGTAACTAGCGATGTTTTTAATAAGACAAAGGACTGTCGACTGTTGGATCGCAGCGAGCGTACGTTGGAGCAGGCGATTCCTAAAATAGCCCTCGCGTCAGTACCTACCCCAGACCAGACGATCGCGGCGCATAGCTTGTCTAATATCGTTGTACGTTCTCGACGAAAATTTGTCGATATTTTTATTTTTACCAGGTTATTTCCCACACATGACTAGCCGATGTGAAATAATATCATGCAGGTATCGAGGAAAATGACCTTGATCTAAGAAAATAATATTACCTACGTAATTTTTATTTGTGTGCCATGCTAGTAGATTTGGAAAAGTACCGTATAATACTAAATGGCTTTGGTTTATAACCATACTAGCTGTTGCCCGCGACTTCGTCCTCGTGGACAACTTAAATTCACAGGTTATTATGTTTTCCCGTAGGAATGGGATGTTTTTAAGGGATAAAAACTATTCTATTACCTATTCCAGGACCCTAACCTATATGTGTGCCAAGTTTCATTCCGATCCGTCCAGTGGTTGAAGCGTGATTGAGTAACAAACATCCAACATCCAAATATCCAAACTTTCGCATTTATAATATTAGTAGGAAGGATTACAACCACACAACAGAGTACCTACAACTTCCGATCAATAGAGTTTTCATTTCGTCTTGTGTCACTTGATGTAAGATTGGTGTACGTACTTACAAGTAGATGCACTAGCGACGTCCTCTATCATCCGATCATTCATAGTAGGTACGCTGTGCATCCGGTTAAGAGCTTGCGGGCCATATTTCTCTTAGCGATATTATTTGCTTACCTTGCCTTATTTTCTTTCAGTATGCTCTGCTTTCTATAGATGGCGCTGCCGCGGTCCTACTAGCATCTACTAGTTCATTATTATTCTCATGGTTAGTTCATTTTTGCTTAAAACTCAGGAGGATGTATTTTTATTAATTATAGAGTACTAGCTGTTGCCCGGGACTTCGTCCGTGTGGACAACTTAAAATCACATACTATTACGTATTTCCCGTTGGAATGAGATGTTTTTTAGGGATAAAAACTACCTTAGGTCATATTACAGGCCTATATGAATATGGACCTATACGTGTGCCAAGTTTCATTACGATTCATCCAGTGGTTGAACTGCGATTGAGTAACAAACATCCAAACGTCCAAATAACCAAACTTTCGCATTAAAAATTTTAGTAGTATCAAAGACAATATAGAGTGTAGGGTGTAGTATCTAGTGTCTAGAGTGTAGTATCTAAATATCCAGACTTTCGCATTTATAATATTAGTAGGATTACGTATTCTGTGGAGGAGCTAAAATTATTTTTTCCAGGAAGAATATTTTTTGGAAATCTTTTTAATAAAGCTTATGGATTTAGTGAAATTAGGTGACACAAATCAAAGAGTACTATGAATATACCTCAGAATATACGGATACAAATATTCCTGAAGAATAGAGAAGGCCGTTTTTCATAATTATTTGATGGACACATATGTTGTATACCATAGACAGACAGGATATGTCTAAACATTGAACGGAGGTCGAACGGGTAATTGAATTGATTGAGTAAACTGTGTTGTATTTGCTATCAATTTCAATCAATAACGTAGTGCACATCTCTATTGTATGTCATGTCAGTTACACACAGTCACGTCGAGTTTATTGGGAAAATCTGGGATTTATCATTTTGGAAAACCCCAATTTGAAAGTACTTTTTCAATAAAGGAAATAGTGGTTTCCTTCAGCACCCCTTACTATTCATCGTTGGCAGTTGCTAAAACTCTAACATTACGTAAATATTTTCACATTGTGTGTCAAGCAAGATTTTTTTTATTTTATTTTGTTACTACAGTGGCTTGTTTGGTAAAAATAGCTGATTAAACACTATAGAGTGACGTCGTCCAATAATCACAACAAATTGGCCGTGTAATAATGTGAATCGTGGAGTAGAAAATATAAGTTTGCAGTGATGGATACGAGTAATAAAAACTCCCCTTGTAAGGTAATAATTTGGCGATTTTATTGCTACTCTAGTTCTCTTTTGATCGTAGTAGTCTTGGCTATTCTAGTAGATACTATATTTAGGAAATTATACTGATATTCTTATCATAACTGATTTTTGACTTATGTCTATATTAGATGGGCATTGTTGTAGCAAGTTAGTGATTTTGATATATAAAAATACTTGAGACTTTCATATACTCCTTAATGCCTACTATTCCTTGATCAAGGGGAGGATTCTAAATAAGATGTGGCTATAATGATATTGCAATGTTAGTACATAGCACAACTACAAAGTAGATTTCGTTTTGTAGTCTTTTAATAGCCTTAATAAATTATAAAATTGTAGAACATATTATCATAATTTTTTATAGACGGAATGCACAATGCTTGTCTTTTATGATTTGCAATATAATGAGTTTGTTTTTCTTTCTTTAAAATATTGGTAATCTTTCCATTCACTATTTTAAACAAAAGTTGAAATATAAGTGGTGACTGATACTACTGGCTTGGTATTATCAGTTTGTTTTATCATCTTGGTAGTTTCTTCATTACTATTGGTAGGGGCAGGCACCTAAGAGTCACTGCAACCTGTAAAGACAGTAATAGCTGCCTATGATTCACAGTTCAGCACTTATTACTTATGATGCTGTTAGGGTGGGCTATTTTGATATCCTATGAATTGGCCTCAGCATGGAATCCTACTAATATTATAAATGGGAAGTTTGGATATCTGGATGTTTGTTACTCAATAACACTTCAACCACTGGACGGATCGTGAGGAAACTTGGCACACACGTAGGTTAGGTCCTGGAATAGGACATAGGATAGTTTTTATCCTGAAAAATCATCCCATTCTGATGGGAAAAGATTTGTGATGTTAAGTTGTCCACGTGGACGAAGTGGCGGGCAACAGCTAGTTTGACATAAAGTAGTAGCAAAACTTGGTGTGAACTCATAAAATAGTTCAGTATTATTTTGAACTTATAATGTCTACTTGTTTTGGAAACTTAGTTTCAACTCTACTTAAATGAATGTTAAAAATGAAATGATTACCCATGCCTACAACTAAGAGAATTAAGACAGCTTAACTTTTGCTCAAAATCAGTGCTGTAACAGTAATTGTATATGAACTCAAAATTAAATAGTTGTCACAAGCTTGTTTTTTATTTTATTTTGATGATGCACAAAAATTGCTAGGAGTGCAACGATGTTGCGGATGGTGTGCAGTTGCACGCAGAGGTGGAGCACCTGCGACAGCACCTCGCAGAGAGGGATGGGGACATTGTAGCCCTTGAGGCTGAGTTCCTCAAGAGCACAGCTAGAGCTAACGACTTGGAAGAGCAAGTAGATACTTGGAGAGAGAAGTATGAGAGGTAATGTGGATACTTTTTTAATAACTCTATAAGTGTCTGAGTTAAGATACCATTTGGAGGGAAGAGGAGATCTCAGTTTAATTGGTTTAAAAAATATGTGAAGAGAAACTCGAGATGTTTGTTTCTTATTATGTATTTTTTCATATTCTATGAAAGTTCTACTCTTTTACTCAACTTTGCACACTAAGATCGATACTGGTTTGTCAATTAGTAAGTAGGTAGGAGAAAGCACTACAAGATTTTATTTTGTACAGGTCTAACTAACCTCTTGTCTTACTTACAGGTTGTATGACTCACACAAGAGAGTACAAAAGTTAAATCAAGTTTTAGAAGATAAGTTACTCCAATTGGTAGACAAGATGAAGAGTGAAAAGAGCCAATTAACAAAAGACATTGCTACTCTGTCTGTGAGATTAGCAGAGTCCAAGTATAACTACAGTATGCTGCAGAAGGAAAATGTACAGAATATATTGCTATTCTTAGATTTACAAGTGTCTTGTGTAATTATCTTTGACATTTTACAAGTAACATCTGTTTTCAATTTACAGGAGAGGTACAAGAATGACATGAACTTGGCAATACAGTTGCTCCAGTGCAAGCCTGATAACTTTGTCTCACAGAAACTGGACAATGTAAGTAAAACATGTTGATTCAAACTAGATGATTACTTTTCCAACAGGATAATTGATCAATTTGTTTTCTTTACAGCTTCCTGTTGATACTCAGGCGAGGGTTTCTCAATACGTAATGTCCAGAACTTCAAAACCATCCAGTTCTGCTCAATTAAAAAACGGAACTGACAATGACACATTTGATGCGAGTGAGTATGAATTCAACATTTCTGCATCACTCATGACTAAAATACTTGAAGACAGCATTCAAGACAGTGTGACGAAGCATTGTGATACTTGCACTTGCACAAAATCACAAAATAAACCGTTTTGCTATAATGACAGTTATTATTCAGTGGCAACACAAACACTTCAAAGCGGCGAAATGAAAAATTCGTTATGTTTGAATTGCAATGCAGAAATCAAATCTATACGTTCAAATTTGAGTGTTGGAAGGAGCTCACCGCATGGTATTAAACTTATTAATGACAAAACTCCGAACCATGTTTTAGCAGGGCCCTTGTATATAATACCACAACCCTCGATTGAACCAATCAACAGTGATCAAGAAACGGCAGTGGAAAATATTTTAACAAATTATGTTGATAATGACAATGTGAAATTCGAAGAAAGAATGAGATCAGAATTGAATTTACAGAAAGAGGCTGTAGCTAAAGTAGGTGAAGACATAAGGCATATTAGAAAGACTAGTGTAAGTATGGAACCAGCTGTTCATCACAAGTTGTGTGATCGTACAAAGAATTCAATTTCAAGCAAGAAAAGTAGCAATAATAGTGGTGGAAATGATGATCTGTTTATCAATAAAGATATCAAATCCAAACATGAAAATGAATCTGCAGATAATTTGAGTTTGAGGAAAAACTCCCATAGTTCAATGGGTGCCTTGAGTAGAACTTCGTCTATAGCTAAATCAACTGTCAGCACTCACAAATCTAATACTCAAGTGGGACCTGGACCAAGGTTCTGCCATTTACGCATGCAAGCTGGTTCTAAGAATATATTGCTAGATAATGCAGAGCCCGATGTACCACCAGTCTTATACCGACGTCAAAGTAAATGTAACGAAAATTCCATATTCAAAGATCTCACTGAGGGCCTGGATAATTTCATTGGTTTAAATAAAACGGAGAATGATGCCAAAGATGATGTCAAAAATGATAATGTAGTAATTGAAAGTACCCTTATTGACGTCCATGTTGATAACAGTAATAAGGAATCTGGCATATGTGTTAAGACCACTTCCATCAATCCAGTGTTATTGAATGTTTCTTCTTCGCCACTACAACCACTTAAAACTCACAACTTCTCAAACAGTTCTGAACATAATAACAATAAATCTCAAAGTATTGGAAGTCAACAGAACACTTCGGAAATTGATAATCTATTAAATAATTTTATTCCTGATGTTAATAGTGCACAAAACAATCAACGCATTAAGGAATCTAACAATCATGATGTTCTGACTCCAACTGATAATGATGTCAAAATATTTAATTTCGATCGTTACGAACAGAATAAATTAGCTAATCAGTATTCGCGTCCATTGCGAAAGTTTGATATGTCGCAGCTGCACTCTATTGAAAACACTAGAATTTCTAAAGATTTACCTCCTCAGAGCACTCTGTTAAAACTCGATAAAAAAGCAGATGCGGTGGTCAAATCCACCCTGCCAGCTGTTGTGAACGTTTATCCAAATTTAACTCAAACACATTTGAAAGTGAATGGAAACAAGAAAGTTTTCACTAATGAACAAAGCACAAGTTCTTTATCAAGCGACGATAGTGCTGCTATGTTGCAAAAACAGCAATTACTTCGAGTAGCTGAATGGGTAGAGCAGAATTTAGAACAACAGAATAATTATAATGACCCTTTGGAAGATGAGGTGAGCTTCAATAACAGGGTTGCACGGATAGATAGCAAGTTGAATAGGCTCACTGAAACTTTTAACCAATTGACTCTGAACATGCCGCATCCTGTCAGTAAATATTCAAAGCCATATACAAAGGATGTTCACTGCAACTTCGTTCATAATAATTACACAAGTCCAATTACTAATCAGGACAATGCAATCAAGCACATCCCTAGTACAAAAGTTACTAACATTGTTAAGGAGACGATATTTCCTGTAGAATGTGGTGAAGCAACTGTGACTGAAATTAATGACAATGCAGACAGTAGAGACAACGGTAATGAATATGACGTCTCTAAAGAAATAAGAGAAGCACTGGAATCTAATGGAGACAAGGAGATTACGCCTGAAGATTTGGCTAGGATGGAATACAATGTGAAAAAGTTTTTGTTGAGTGGGCCTCATTGGGTGAATCCAGGCTCTGTAGGGCGAAGCCGTCGCACAAGCAGCAAAACTGAGACTGATGTATAATTCCACAGTAGTTAGAAGTTGAGATAGTTTTCCATTGTGTTTATGATTAACGTTACATCGGTGTTGTAGAAAGTAGTTACTTAATCTTTTTATTATTTGCTAGTGCATTTATATAAAAAATCCATATTATTGGTATTCAATTTATAAAATTTATAGTAATTCTATACAAGAGAATTTTCGAGCGGTTTCTAAGTGTTTAGAGGTATGTTCTTATCAAATATTTTTACGAAACTATTGTTTATCGAATTATTTTTACTAGTCTTTCCAAATGGAATTTTACTATTTATTTTGAGACTGAATTTTACTGCACACACTTTAAATGATCTTATTTCTTTGACGCTGAATCTAGAAATAAAAAGAGATTATTGTTTAGTGGTTTTCTCTCCATCTCTGTCTCTTATAATCTGAAAATAAGGAAAAAAAGAGAGGAACTAAGTTTAAATGTGTGCATTTATTATCAGTCTTAGTGATGTAGTTTACACAGCTGGTATGTTTGTAGAATAGTTAAATATGAGTGGACGAATGAGTCGTTTAAAGTGACGCAAAAGATGAATTAACTTAAAGTACTATATTAGGAGCTTCAGAGTTGTGTCAATTTATTTCGTTTAGAGTAGTTTCAGTGTTAGTGTGTCGTCGTAGATTGTGGAAATCAAGGCTGCCCATAGTAAAGGTTGAATGAAGTGTGGCCGCCGAGAGAGTTGACATTTGTCCATATGTATTTATTCTTATTTCTGTCTTTAATTTTGATCAAGTATATACTCAGTTTCAATCAAAACTAACAACGATTTTGCTATATAATCGGTGTATGGTATTTCAATGATACCTGTAAACAAGATAAACATATAGGCTTATATGATTAATATTCTAGCGTTTTAATCGCCTATTAAGACGTAATTGTACCGTCATCTTAAAAAGTTGAAGAGACAACACCAGTTCATAGTTTTTATTATACAATCAGTTTCTTATTCTAGCCAAGATTCTGCATTGGTGATTTTTTTTTAGTTGATGAAAAAGAACATACCTATTTAATCAATAGATTTAATAGGTTTGTTCTTTGTCGTTTATGTGAAAAAGGAAATTTAATTTCGTAATTTAAAAAATTACTGATATAATAATGATTACTGATAATATAATATACACGATCACAACGAAAATTTGAGCTTATGTTAGAATCTTGGATTTACCAAGGTAATTTCTTGTCAACCCTCGACGGCCTAACTATTGTAGTTATAGCTTCAAAAAATCAGTCATATTTGTAATATAGTACGCTTCGAAACATTTGTGATAAAAATAATAAGAGCAAATATATAAGAAATACGCCATTAGTTTATATACAAAAATATTCTTGCAATGGATTTACTCAGAAAATACAATATTACTGAGCAAGGTTTCCCGCAAAGGGATTATTTACTCTTAGCAGACTGATTACTTTGCGTTCGACTATTTTGGTTGTTAGTTTCTTTTTAGATTTACTATACAAAGTTATATCAATTGTATGTCAACATATTTTCATGTGATTTATCCTTTCCTGGAAACCTTGGGCTTGTACAAATAGCTGTCATAACACCTGCCTTCTATAGGGCTAAAAATATAAGTAGTCGAACGCCATTGGCACTACATTTAATTCATCATAGGGAATACTCCGTAAGCATGTCGAATTAAAAAGCCATTGTACACTAACTCGCCACGTGGCAATATTCTGATAAGCATTCAGCGGCGTCCAAGTGTTGTAGTTAGACGCCAAGCCCTTAAAGAATAAGTCACTGACCCGTTAGAAAGTACAAAATGACTATAGTTCGACGAATATTATACGAAATGCTTAAGGAGTAGCCCTCTGGTGCCTCCTTTAAATTGAAGCTTGACATCCTGCTTAAAGTCGTATTAAATGCACACCTATGTAAAAAAAAACGAAGAAGCTTCCTGGTAGTTATCTAAAACCATTTACTTATACAATAAAGTGTACGTTTCATTCCAAGTCAACTGTCGTATGAAAGTCAACTGTCGTATAAAAACTCGAAAATAAAATAGATAGTTGGTGATAGAAAGATGGTGTTCCATAGTGGAGCTTAACATGATAATACAAACCAGTTTTTGCTGCTGATGACCTTTTCATGTACATGTTACTAAGACGCAAATAGCGTTGGTTTTCGTTTACTATTGGTTTGGAACGAAATATAAGCTAACAACAAACTTAAAAAGTTTAGTGAATAAGCTTTTCAAAAATTAAATTTTAATGATGTTGCGATGTTTATTGCCGCCTTTAGATTAGGAACCAATGTCAGTCTAACAATGGAAGCACCTAACATCTTACACTGCTCAGACATTTGCCTTCTAGAAGTTGGGTGTTGTAGATAATATGTTAAACGAATCTGTTAATCTTAATAAAAAGTTACTGGAAAAGTACTTAGAGCGTTGTAGATAAACTACAGAAAGAGGTAATATTATAGAACTATATAATTGATTAACATGCTATGAACAGGGAACCAAATCAATTTTGTGCCCATTTTGCGGTTGCATTATAATTTAAAAAAAAAGCAATGTGCGCCATAGATTTACTACTATTAATTTGCGCAAACAATGCTGACTAAAAATGGAAAGCAAAGAATTTTTTTTTTATTAAAATTCAAAACTAACTACAGATTATACTTGAAGTTTTTACTATTTCTAAGGGTTAGCGCAGCCGCAGGCCTGAAATTTAATAATCTTCTTTAAAGGTATTAAAATAAAGTTAAAAAGCGGGGAGCGCTAGCATACGCCACTATCCTGGACATATTTTACTCCTTTGTGCAATTTTGAACTTTATTATAACCATTTTAAAGACGATGATTTATGGAGCGATAAATCCTCCGCGCTGCTCTCTGCTAGGGCTGTGCCGACACTAAACCGACGCCATAGAGCTTAACAGGCAGTTAGGTGTAAAATTGTCAGAACGGCTAATAACTTTTCCAGTAACTTCCACATATACTTATGGGCCAAGTAATGCCGTCAGTAATATTTAAAAAATATATTATATATTTGTATTAATCAGACCTTACAACGATTAGAAACTTTATTAACGCTACATAAACAAGATAAAAGGACGATTTTAGCAATATAGCAAACAAGTTTCTCTTCTATTGTTTTGTTTTTTGAGCTCAGTTGACAACCAGTTGTCTAACTCAGTTGACAACCAGTTGTCTAACTCAGTTGACAACCAGTTGTCTACCTGAAGTAAGGGAAGTTTATATAGTTACTAACATTATTTTTCAGTTGGCTTAGATCGTTCATATTTTATTTATGTAGCGGATAATAAGGTTTGTAATCAGTGCAAGTTTAAGACAAGATATAACACAATAGTTTTGTATGACATAACAATACAAATTATCATGCCTCTGCTTACATAATGTACAATATATGTATGAATGTCCAATCTTACAGTCAGTTCCAAAAAAAAAACCACAAAAACAAACTTTATTTGCCTCTCGGAAACAAAATATTTGATAGATAATGAGGCTGACCGCAAAAACAAGTTGGTGTCACCATCTTAACTTTGCAGTTGACTAAGACGTACTATGTATTGTTTATTCTGTTTGCAAGACGCAGACAAGTTTGTTTTCATGGAATTGAATGAACTAATGTTATTTATATCGAATCGATGTCTTTTGTGCATATGTTTCCTAATTATACAAAATATATTTTTGAAATATTAGGAATGTTAGAGCGGTATACTGTAGCACAGAGAAAAGTATTTAGACCGTAGCTAGGGTAATATAAAATAATTATTAGATAGTAGACGCGAATCCGCTGGTATCGTGTTAGCTTATTGAGCACAATTTTTAATGTCGTTTGGTGTTAGTGTTCGTGTGTCCAAAATGTTCAACAAAATACCATGAATTATTTTGGGTTGTACAGAAAAAGTGTAGAATGGAAAGCTTGAAATATGTAACTGAAATGGAACATGTTTTTTTTCTGTACTTGTAAATCGGTAAAATGTATCCACTTAATCGCTCCATCGTCTCAAAGCACGAGTTTGTATATGCCGTAATTTATGTACCGATTTTCACAAGTCGTTCTTATTTTGACGTTTCCTTGACACTTGTTTTGAATAACCCAGAAAAACTTAAATATAAGAGTCCAATGTCAAAGTCAACCCAATCATTTACTCTTCCACAGAGGCGTTGCTATAGATATAATTAAATAGTTGGTGTTACTAATTACTAGCTTATAGCCGCGACTTCGTCTGTTATTCCAGGATATAAGCTATCACTGGACCAAGTTGCCGTAAATGTTAAGGTGGATTGCTTAAAAGAAACGGTGGATTTATAATGGAATAAATATATTATAATACGAGACAATAGTTTCCTTTTAATTTGACATTACCCAGTAACTAACAGTATCTTAGCAACATAGACTGACATAAAGTTATAGACAATCTATTTGATCTACATACTTAACATCTTCTCTCTTTATAAAGTCTAATTAGTTGCCACTGCTCAATCCCATGAGTGCGCTTAATTTCATCAGCCTCGGCCTGTATAGAGGCTTCGTAAGCATGTCCGCGAGCTGAAACTCCGCTGGCACCTTTTCCACTTTCAGAGTACTTTCATTCACTGTTTCTCTAATGAAGAAGTGACGAATTCTTATGTGCTTTGTTCTCTGATGGAGCTCATATGAAGGATGCTTAGCTAACTTAATAGCTGACTCATTATCAACATACAAAGTTGGTAAACCATTTATGTTTTCAATGCTTTGTATGAGTTTCTTGAGCCAGATCATTTCTCTAGCTGTCTCACTAGCAGCCACAATTTCGGCCTCAGTACTTGATAGCGCCGTTGAAGCTTGTCTGTTGCTTCGCCATGACACTACTCCTTCATTGTATAGGCATACAATTCCTGTCGTGGAGCGCCCAGTTTCCATGTCACCTCCGTGATCTGCATCACTGTAACAGGTCAATGTATTACAAGCACTGCGTTTGTATACAATACACCAGTCAGGTGTTCCTTGTAAATAGCGCATTATTCGCTTCACTCCAAGAACGTCTTCTCTTGATGGATGCTCTAGGTGTCTAGATGCCACACCTACTGCATAGGCAATATCTGGTCTTGTTCCTACCATTAAATATGCTAAGGTACCCACTGCCTGACGATAGGGAAACTTTTCACTAGTGGTGTCTTCTCTTGTTCCCAAACTATCTTTTGTTATAGGTGTTGTAACAGCTTTACATTCGCTCATGCAAAATCTTTCCAATACCTTCTTTAAGTATGCTGTTTGATTTAATCTAATTGTACCATCCTTTTTTCGCTTTATTTCCAAACCAAGAAAATAGGTTGCTGGTTTCGATTTGATTTTGAATCTACGTTGCATTTCATCAAGAAACTGTCTTGTTTCTTCTTTATCATTTGAAGCAAGGAGTCCATCGTCTACGTAGAGAGCTAGTATTAACCTTTTCTTCCCCCTCTGTCTCAAGAAGAGACATGGATCTGCTTCACTTGTCTTAAAACCAATATCCAGTAGATAGTCTTTAATGCAACTATTCCAACACCTTGGAGCTTGCTTAAGTCCATACAAACTCTTTTTAAGTTTACATACGTTGTTAGAACAATTGTTATAGCCTTCTGGTGGCTTCATATATATTTCTTCACTCAGATTGCCGTAAAGGAATGCTGTGGACACATCAAACTGAGTAAGAGTTAAATTATCCCTAGCAGCAATACTTAAGACAACTCTGATTGTGCTTAACTTCGTTACAGGACTAAATGTCTCATAGTAGTCTATACCCTTTTTCTGTGAGAAGCCTTTTATCACCAGCCTAGCTTTGTAACGTTCTACGCTTCCATCTGGATAGGTCTTGATCTTATAGATCCACTTACATGGAATGGCTTTTCTATTCTTCGGTAGCGGCACCATTTCCCAAGTTTCGTTTTCCTTGTGCGATTTCATTTCATCGTCCATAGCTAGTAGCCACTTTACTCTCTCTTTGCTTCTCATGGCTACTTCATAAGATGTTGGCTCATTCAAATCATTGATGCTATCTACAGCAGTCATCACATAGTCCTCAAATTTACTTGGTGGCTTAAGTTTTGAACGATCTCTAAGTGTCATTCTGCCTTGCTCTTCTATTTCACTAGCAGGTAAAACATTTTCACTTTCTGATTCATTCTCAAATTCTTCTTGGTCTGATACTGCAGACTCATAGTCACCTTCGGTTTCCTCTACTCTTTCATTTAGAGTCTCAGGTTCTTCTTCTCTTTCACCCATAACTGTCGGTTCTTCTATCTGTCTATCTTCTATAGCATCAGGTTCCATTAGTCTCTCATGTGAGTTGGACGTAGGTAACTTTCTGTCGATAGATGTACTGGTTGGTGATGAAGTCGAAGAATCAGGAATTGTAGATGATTCTGTAGCATCAAGAGGTGGGATAGATAATTCTGTTTCCTTGAACGTATTATCTTCCAAAGGTATCTCTATGCACTTGCTAGGGTTCAGAGTCTTCTCTTCAAAAATGACATCTCTAGATCTTACTATCCTAGTTGTCCCTTCGATCCATACTCGATATCCCTCATCATTGTCATATCCTATTAATTTACCTTTTATAGCTTTCTTATCCAACTTCTTTCTCGTAACCTTTGGTACGTGAGCATAGCAGGTACTTCCAAGTATTCTTAAATGTCCAATTCGTGGTTTCTTTCCATACCAAACTTCAAAAGGACTTTTATCTTCTTGTGCAATACCTGTTCTATTTAGAACGTACACGGCTGCATTGGTTATCTCTGCCCAAAAACCTTGTGGTAGACTTTTTGAGTGCATTATTGTTCTCGCAGCTTCAACAACAGTACGATTATCTCTTTCTACACATCCGTTTTGCTGTGGAGTGTATGGCATCGTAAGTCTCTGTTTGATACCAAATTTCTCTAAAATTTTCTTTACGTTTGCATTGTCAAACTCTCCGCCATTATCACTTAATAACTCTCTTACTGTATGCCCCATTGCTTTTATCTCAGCTAACACCAGTTCAAGCTTATTGTGTACCTCTGACTTATTTCTTAGAAAATAAATATAGCGAAATTTCGAGAAATCGTCTTTAAAGAGCACAAAATACCTAAATTTGGTTACAGAAAACGGAAAAGGTCCACATACGTCAGCATGTATAAGTTCTCCAGTTTTAGTTGCTTTTTCTCTATGTCCAAATTTCTGTCTATGAGCCTTGCCATAAATGCATCCCTCACACAGTTCACTGTCGAGTTTTACTCTTACTCCAAGTTCTCTCTCAATTACCTTTTTCACATGAACTTTATTCTGGTGTGCTAACCTTTCATGGTACAACTGTAGCAAATTCTTTGTTTCAAAGTTATTCACTTCTATTGGTTGAGCAGGCATTACACTGCGTAATCTCAACTTATAGAGACCACCATGCTTCTGTCTGTCACCAATTAGCATAGTCTTTCCTTTGACTAACAGTTTGCATGTTGTCGCTGATGACGTGAAAATACTATTCGAGAGCTTATCTTGGGCCGATAAAACAGAAAATAGATTTTTTGTAATGCCAGGTACATACCACACATCATTCAAGGTTACATGTTCTTTGCGTCCTTCAACATCAGCAATAACCTGTACCGTTCCCTTGCCTATTGCTTCAACGGCATCACCATTTGCTGTCGTTACTTTATGTTGTATGGTAAACTGATCAAATGTTTGAAATATATTAAACTTCTTTGATACATGACTGGTCGCACCATTATCTACGAACCAGTTGTTTTCGTCTTTTCCAACATCATGATCACTCATTACCATCAGGCTCATGTTCACACTCTTGTTCGGATCACCTTTAGATGTTGCTGGTTTTGGAGGGCGTCCATCGTTTATCCACTTCAAACATTGTTTTACTCTATGGCCTGCCTCACCACAGTAATGGCATTTTCCAGAATCTTTCTTTTTGTTGAATTTCTTCTTCAGTATACCAGTTCTTTGTACATTTAGAGCTTCTACTTGTTCATTACCTTTAATGCTCAAAGCTCTCTCATGTGCACATAACTGAGACGTCAGTTTCTCCCCTGTTCTTTCAGATTTCGAAAGTAATAACCAGCTTAACTTAAATGCGAAATATTCTTCAGGTAGTGTCTCTAAAATCTTACAAATCAGGAAGATTTCTGGTAGATCACTCTGCCCTTCAGATTTCTTCATTTCTATGACGAGTTCCGACCACAAATTCTTTAACTTGGATATGTGTGTGGCCATATCATCACCTGGTTGATACCTGTATCCGAAGAATTTCATGCAGAGATCGTATGCTTTGTCCTCAGATATTCCGTCGAATAATCTATGTAACTCTAGCCATACTTCTCGTGCGGTAGAAAATCTCATAACTTTCTGAAGATTATCATCTGTCAAATTTGTAGTTATTGCTAGAATTGCTGTACTATCATTCTTCTGATACGTCTGCAATTGTTTCTCGTACTTTATAATCTCCTCTGGTTTAGCAGTTTTCTCTGGTTTCTCGGGTGGCTCTACTTTCCCTTCTGCTAGGTCAAGAACTCCCATACCTCTGAGTGCTATAACCATTTTGTATTTCCAAGTTGTCCAGTTTTTAGCATCCAGTAGACCTATTTTAATTTTCATCACGTCATATGACTTTTCCATATTGTCAGACTGGTATTTAAAACTCTCAACTTATCAAAATCCTCCGAAATTGCAATTACTTTTCTAGCAACCACGCTCTGCTACCATGTTAAGGTGGATTGCTTAAAAGAAACGGTGGATTTATAATGGAATAAATATATTATAATACGAGACAATAGTTTCCTTTTAATTTGACATTACCCAGTAACTAACAGTATCTTAGCAACATAGACTGACATAAAGTTATAGACAATCTATTTGATCTACATACTTAACAGTAAATCCAGCTGTTATGGCGTGATTGAGCAACAAACACATAAACAAACATCCACACTTCCGCATTTAGAATGTTAGTTGGATTTGTTTGTTATATTATAATATCCGTATATACGGTGTAAAGAGGCTTTTCAAGACTTTTGGAATAAATTAAATTTCTTTTATGAGCTAAGTATATATAGTGGGGGGACCCGTTCAAGGTCTTTGGGGAATGAGGATGCGAGGATGTAGAAGGGAACGTCAAACATCCAATTGCAATGCTGTGCAGGATTTCGACAACTGTCACATTCGTCCGACGGTTCTTTAACTCGGATCCCCATTGCGCTTATCAATTTATGGTATAAGATACGACTTTGTATAGACAAAGTTGAGAAATGAATTTTATAAGGGGTTCTTATCGGATAATAGTACATATATCTATTACACAGTAACGAGTTTTACGTCGGAATATGGAAACAGCAACGCCTTTTTGAATAGGGTCATACAATATAACCATACATTCCTAGACACTGAGACAATTGCATACGTTTTTCTTACTTTAATTTTTTATTATAATTTGGTTTATTTATTACTAGATGAATTTATGAATATGAAATGAATTGTATAGATGTGAAATTAGCCAAAATGTGTATTGTTTACAATGACCTGGGAAGGTAATTTATTGTTTACGAAAATAATTGCATGATATAGAAAAGCAAAGAAAAGAAATAGGACTATGAAATACGTATATCAACAACCTAGAAAGCTATTTGGTCTTTGTGAAGCTTCGACACATTTTGGGCGATTGTCCGCAAAATTTTCAAGATTTTTATTTTAAGTTGACTGTGAATTTATTTTTGTTTTCATATGAATATTTTGGTCTCATAGTCAATTTTGTTTGTTTTATAATTTTATAGTTATTATGTAAGTTTGTTTAATTGATCTGCATTCTAAATATACATAAAAAGCTAAGGCTTTTCCCACTGAAGCTTGAGCAACGTATGTAATAATTACGTATTTATTTATTATTAAATACTATGGGAAATATTTGTATTTTTGTTGTATAATAATATTGAGGGATCGAAACTATATGTTGTATGCCAATGGGATTAATTACGGATTATGGATTTATTTCAATGCTATAATAGAATTATCTATATTAATCATGCCTCAGCATCTAAGCCACAACAATGACACCTTAGTCATAGAATACTTAATAATAGTTTCGATCTCTGATAATGCTCCTGTTACTATGTATACTGCCCTGATACGAGAGTTCCGTTAGTCACTATTGGGGGACACTAAATAAATAAAAACACTTGTCTAATCCCAGACTAAGATTTATCCTGTGGAGGTGGTCAGACCCGGTGAGGAGGGTGGCTGGCGGATCCTTATGTGAAGCAGTGCGGCTGGCCAATTACCGCTATGCGTGGGGGCGCATTTTATACGGTCGCGATTCTCAGCAGTGAGGAAACGACAGAGAAGAAGATAGGACTTAACGAAGGATAGGACAGTTCATAAATATAACATCCAGACCGGGACCAACTTGTGAAAAGTTGTCTGTCTTCGGTGGGAATCGAACCAACGGACGGATTCTGGCGCTCGAATCCGATGACCAAGCCTAGTGGCCAACGAGGCAGTCAGACGGCCTCACTTCATATTTGACCCATTGATTGGTAATGAAACTACGTTAATTCTCCCTTTCCACTCTACCCCTACCAGCAATCCAAAAACCAAAAAGACAAAGAATTTTCACACATCTTTACTAGTAAGGCAGAGTGGAAAAAAAGGGATGGCCTACCAGTAGGGATGGCCTAGTCAGTGCCGGATTTTTGGTTAAGTATAGGTAGGCCGATTGACTTTATGCCGCCCCTTCTACAATTTAAATCTAATCACTAGTTTCAATAGGACAGCTTAAGATTTTTTTTTATTATAATTTAAATTAAAAAAAAAGATCATCCCAATGACGTATTTTGTAATTTGAGTAATTTAGGAGATTACGCAATGACATTTTTGGAGCTTTAAGCATAGTTTTTTTAAGTGTTTCTATATATATTTTTTAGTTTAAGTATAAACATAATAATAGATACATAGTTTAATAGATACATAGCACGAACACACAGTAGTGTGTGCGTGCTATGTATCTATTATTGATTGTATTGTATTGAATTATACTTAATTAAAAAAACAAACCAACTAACATAAAAATAACGAATATAGGATAGGAGTAATTACTAAGTCTCAATTGTGACTTAAAACCTTTGCCCAGATGAGATTTAATGGATCGAAAACTAACCACAAGTGACTTGCTTGAGTATTACGCCAATCGTGCACGAATTTGACGGCTTATAGATGTTACGGACAAAGCAAAGTTTACTTTTAATTTTAGGACCCGGCCAATACTGCCTATTGCGTATAATAGTATAGATAGGTGGAACGGGTTGCTTCATTCCAATTCAAACTCGGGACTTATTTTTGAGGTCTAAAAGTAAATCTTAAGTTGGAAGTCGTAAGTAGCGTGTTCAACGGGGCGTTTAATAGCTTATCTTACCTAACAAGAAGGAAGGACTTATCTGGGATCTGAACGACACCTGTGACCTTCGCTTTTCCAAAATCGCTTCGGGCATGTCCATTGTGTTCGCGGCCTTGTGCCGCCCGCCTATTGTTTAAGTGGCGTCTTCAATTTTCGTGTTAACATAAAATTTCACCTTGGATGATTTACAATTAACTGTCGTAATACTCGTAATTGTTTATTTTGTTTATGTTACTAGCTTCTATTCGTAAGTGATATCCAAATGAAATTAACAGCGTGTTATCAGTGTCGTACTAGCCTTTTATACACCCGGTGCGAGCTCCTATAACTGCGCCCTTGCAAAATACCCACCCAGATCAGGTTTGCGCCCCATCAAAGTCTGCGCCCTGTGCTTAGGCACCGCTGGAACCTCCCTATTTACGGCACTGCGTGTTATAATGTGCCATATTATTGTGGCGGGATCAGTGCGTTCGATCTATACATCTAAGACTTTTTCGGCATATGCTCCAAATCCAGATTCACCGCAATGGCATTTGTGAGGTGCAGAATTCAATACCAGTTTTTAAATTATTATTATACCAAACGTCGCTGAAGAATAGCATTTAACAGAGTCAGCGCAGACCTAGCGTAGAGCAGCGTGGCGGATTTCTCTCTGACAATCTTTATATGTAGGCGTTACGAAGTGATTAAAATCAGTATAAATAAAGTTGCCTGGCCGCTTCTGTATGTCTGTTCGGGTAATCTCTCTAACTACTGAATTCGATCGGTTTTCACCACTGGTGAGGCTGTTTCCCAAAGAAGATTGATATGCCATACTACTCCACGTACGAAGCCGGAATTAACAGCTAGTTCTAAATATATAAAAATTTACCATCACTGACTGATCTATCAACTCAGCTTTTTCTTTGTTATTCTCGAAGTTTAATTAACTTTGAGAATGGCAAAGAAAAACCTACGAACTCCCCCATCCAGAGGATAAACCTTAAGTGGTAGGGACTAATCTGTTCTACTCTGCTTTGTAACATGCTTATAACTTAATTAAATAATAACCCTGAAATTAAACCGATGGGTCTGGAGACTTTAAATTTTGTACGAGGTTCTTTAACTGACATGGTAGGTAAGCAAAGTTTATTTTAATTTTACCCGTAGGGGTAGAAAAATTCTTCTGGTGTAGGACGCAATCGCGAGTAAATAAATTCGTTGTTATTTGTTTATTATGGACTTACGTCGTGTATGACCTACTGAATGTAGTCTTATTTCGCTAATATGTATTTCGAGCTATTACGGTCAGGCACTCAAAATCTGAACTAATGACTTAGCATTTTGTCGACTTACGATCTATTATTAGTATTATGCCTCTTATTTTCTTTCCTTTTTGCATGATTGATGGGTTAGTGGTTAGAATAGTGAATACATTAACCGGAAGAAAATTACTATGCAATAACAGTTACAAAACTCGAGTCGCTGTTTTTCAAAAGTAGGTATTTACATTCTTATCAATCTCTTGTACAGAAGTTTGTTTATACCTTGGTATATAGAGTTAATGAGTTAACGTGGGAATTACACAAGGAATAGACAATTCACAAATATATGAATTGTTGGTACTAGGTACACAGTCGTTGAACACTAACTCCAAACGATCGCCAGAACTTGCGTGATCTCGGGTCTCCATCAATCCCACAAATTGGGTCTCCACACATCATCAACACTAACTCCGAACTAGGTACTTACGTCATGAAATACTTTGATGTGATGTCAATTTACTCTCCTCTACCTTCTACACACGAGTGTTGGACGATTAGGTGAAGGGTTGCAAGGTCGTGTAATAATAACACCAGAACCGAAGTTACTTTTATAAATATGCCTGTCTCTGGCTCTCAAGTGCACCGTTCAAGCGCTAAGTCAACGAGGGGGATGCTTAGTTGCACATTACTTTTAAAAAATAAGTAAGAAATGTAAAAAGTTAAATACATAGAAAACTAAACTGTCAAAATAATTTTCTAACGCTGTGATATTCGAGTATTTCTACAAGTAAACTACTTCATCGCTCTAGGGTGAGATTCCACAAAAAAATCGAATTTGTAAGTTGTTCTGCGTTGACAATCGGCTGCATGATCAAATTTCGGTCGCTGGACTTTGAACTCCGTGCAGCTGGATGGCCACTGGTCAGTGATTACTACATAGGTCGTTCTAGCATCCCCAAGACAACGGTTCTAAGACTACCATTGGGGCTACGGTCCAAGACTAGGGCCCAACTGCTGTCAACTAAACGTCTGGCTAGGATCGGAGTAACTCAGTTCCATGTATCTTCCCGGCAGTCTTATCGCTGCCAAGGAAACCAAGGCCAGGCATCATCCAAGCTGGCTCTACCTGACCACAGTATAATATGGAGTATGTAACACCCCCCCCTAACTAACTAACTCTATTCTATATATCTATATGACCTATCTATATCTATAATCTATGTAAATCTAAAAGAGCTGAACTGAATCTAAAATGTATTTAAAACCTATCTAATATTGAAGATGAATTAGTGAATCCCTACTATGATTTTTTTCGCTTTGATCTAGAGTTTGGCAGTGATCGTCTAGTGATGATTTTTAGTTAAATAGTTTATTGGCCTACGTTGTGTGATTTTTTGATTATATTTTAAATATTAGTAACCTTGCGTTTATTAGTAACCCTGGCTCTGTTTGAGACGTGAACAATGTCTAGATTATATTTATTCCTATAAATTTAAAACTATGAAGTGTAAACCCCTTATAAATTACTTTTCCTACTAACTGTCCTTGTTTTTATTTCCTTACCAACCTAATATTTAGTTCCTACCTAGGTGTCCTAGACCTAATGATGTAACACTGAATTATGGTAGAAGGGATCTCATGGCAGTGGATGCCTCTGTTCATATTCTTATCATCATTTATGTTTCTGGGTTAAGTGGGGGCCCCTAAGCCCTGCTGGAGACCAGCAGCTGTCCGCCCCAGGACTTATGTCCTATCCACCGTGATTATCAACCAATACGTTTGGACAAATCTCCGCCCAGTCCAGCTACGTTAATCTTATCTTGTCAGCAAGCAACGGAAGTATTTACAAATCTAGCCAAGCTTGGTCGTCATTATTGTCAGTTGTGTCAGGTTTTAGTCACTCAATTCAGAGACAAGAGGAATCTACAATTCCTGAGGATTCTATGCAAAGAATCTCTCATTTTACTTTATATTCGAGTAGCTTGGTCTAGAAAATTTACATTTATAAATACTTTTTTCTTTTCTTTACAATACCCAGGCAAGCTAGGTAATCAAACAATGCACAACACAAAACTAATTCCCTATTCCCTTCATCCACGACTACAGTCCAGCCTAAGGATTAACACCCTCTGTATCCGAACCTAGAACTATTTATGGTCCTAACTCATGGAGGAAATTGGTAGTTAGTTTAATTCTATTTGTTTGTATAGAATTGCATATATCAATTGCTTATTAAAGGTTCTCTCAGTCCTCAGTTGGTCCTGATAGAGTTAAATCAATGTATAGATGAATTCAATCTTCAAGCCTAACTTTCTGGCGTTGATAGACTGACTTAAACAAACTTAGAGATGCTTTCAATTAGTGACCAAATGATAACTTTCTCTTTCCATCTGGCTTTGAGAAAGAATATCGGGATATTTGGCTCCCATGGTATAATTAAACCCATCAAAAGCTATAACTTTATTGTGCTGGAAAGCTAGATATATTCAATCCTATATTACTTCAGAATCAAACTCCATCTATCGTGGAACTAGACTAATATTCGTCTTACTATTTTTGACCAATATAAATTCTATTAAATCAAACTAGGCCCTGCCTTTTCGTGCCTAAATCAGCTTCCTAGACTTCTAAATTGTGATGATACTGTCTAGGGTTCCCGACCCACATTTAATTTTAATTGTGTGGTGAGTAATGTAGATTTCCCTCGGTTTAAAGGGAATTCTCTTAACTATCAGACAGAAACGGTTTAGGGCGAGTTGCTCCCTTATGTTCCTAACACCCTACACTCGTGTAAGTGTCTCAGCCAACGATTTGGCGGGGGGGTCAACTGAGACGAGCCCTTTATACATATGTAATAAATAAATAGATAAAAAAGTCCGACATTAATCAATACTCCAGTGACAACATCATGGAATCACACTTGCCAGCTCATCTAGCGTCAAAAGGAGCACCAACTAATGCCAGGGGGAATCTTGACCGCCCAGGAACGTAAAAATGCGGTCATCATTCCATCCCCTAGAATGGTCCGATCCGAAGATCGTTAGAGCAGAAAGCTACAGCTTCTGCCTAGCATGACTCCATGCTATGGGTCCCTAATCACTCAAATATAATCCAAATTATGAATATCATAATTTTAGATCGTTTCTCAAAACTTTCTTTAAATTATTTAAATCACAACTCCACAACAAAATCGCGAACCCAATTACAAAGTTAAGTACCAGTGTAAAATTTACGGTGCGCTCGGGCAGCATAACTACGTACCCCAACTAGAATCAAACGAATCCGATCCCGGAGCATCCTGCCTCCCATATTTATAAGAACATGATGCGGAAGGTCCCCCCGCGTAGAATGGTAAAAACCTTCCTACTGCCAATCAGATTCCCTCCAATGTTGTTTTCCGAACATAGCCTCAGTCCCTCCGAAGTACTCTCTCACGTGTTAGCTTTTTACCACCCTACATCCAATGAGAATTGTTTTATTGTTGCGATCCGAACATAGCCTCAGATCCTCCCTACATACTCTCTCTGTCTTATTATGATGCCATTTCTTTTTACCACCCTACGTCCAATGAGAATCTTTTTATTGTTGCGATCCGAACATAGCCGTAGAACCTCCCGTAGTCCCCTCTCTGTCTACTTATGACGCCATTTCTTTTTACCACCCTACGTCCAATGAGAATCTTTTTATTGTTGCGATCCGAACATAGCCTCAGATCCTCCCTACATACTCTCTCTGTCTTATTATGATGCCATTTCTTTTTACCACCCTACGTCCAATGAGAATCTTTTTATTGTTGCGATCCGAACATAGCCGTAGATCCTCCCGTAGTACTCTCTCTGTCTATTTATGATGCCATTTCTTTTTACCATCCTAGGACCAATAAGAATCGTTTTAAAGTTGCTTTCTGAGTTTAACCGCAGATCCTCCGGATTCCCTCCAACATTTTATGGCGTTCCTAATTTCAACCTTCCTACATCCAATGAGAATCACATTTCGAATACTCGCGAGACGTTATAATCAATTATTACCTTATATGGACATATCGCGAGATAACGCGATTAATGTAGATCACGTAATCCGTAGCGTCTCTATATTATTACTATTAGCAGAGATGCTCTACGGGAATTTAATGTTTTATAGACACTGCATTCCGTTTCAATAGATTATGATTTTAAATGATATTTTATTTAATTTGTGAATGTGACAGACACTTGATAATGAAGCATGTACTGTCACAAGTACTATGTACTGTATGTCCACCGCCTGCCTCCCGTCGATTAGGTATTCCCCACACAATAGTGACCCATTGGTGTTACCGTCGTCGATATACCTAGTTACTATTGAATGACTCACATATACGCTTGCGTTTACGTACGCAAAATAATAGCTGTGCAAGTGTAGTCAGTTAGATTTCACTCGGGCTATACAGGTTAGCCCAAGTGTCTGGGGTGTGACCTGACCTAGCACTGGAATTGCCGCATTTAACGAACTAATTGATTGTGTGCTGGTTGTATGTACCTACATACAGTAATAGCGATAGATAATCAATCTTTCGCGTCGATTTTCAATGTTACGAATATTGCACGGTTCGTGTTCATTTGTGGCGTCACTAGGATGTAATGTCGATGACTCAGCGACGGATCTAGGAGTCGCATTAGAGGGTCTTACTTATTTTTCATGGGCACAATAAAATCAACTGCTCCAAATACCAACCTCATGCGGTGCAAGTTACTTACTAACAGACAAGGTTCTGGTAACTTTACAATAAACATATAAATTAGCTAAGCCAAAAATGACACATGTCTTATATACGGTTAACAGCGCCAACGGCCCGGTACCGTACGATGCATAGTATTAAGCCTTATATTGCCTTGAGCAACGTGATAATGACTCCTGCAAGATAGGTCAGCCCATAAACAACATTGGGCATAGAAAGGCTGCTAGCACGCCACAGAGATTTGTACCTGCACAATACTTGGGGCTTTTTTGAATCACTTTGATAAGTTGTAATAAGATTTTGGTAATGGGGGCAGCTAAGTGGGTCGGTTGGTGTTTTGGAAGAGCGAGGGGGGTCATATACCAATAAATTCCTCTAGATGTGTACTACAACGACTATGGCAGGGGAAGTCATAATCGCGTCGGATGCCTGCTGGATGGTGAACGACCGTGCGATTCGCGCCACGCGACAGGTGGTCATTCGTATTACGATTACGACCCTATATTGCGTAAAGGTCAGAGCCGGTTCCGTGCTATGCCGCCCCTGTACATTGAAAATAATTTGGGACAGATTAGTCTTCTTCCTTTCGCTCTAGGCATTCTATTTCGCCTTCGATAATTATAAAATTTATTAGTTACTGAGAGAAAGAAAATACCAAGGAATCGGTATACCTGTAGTATGGAATCTGATTTTTTAACGTTTTAAATTTTTAATCCGTTTCTCCTTTTCAAACTGGTATAAAGCATTCCGATTATTAAGAATTTATTATATATATATATATATTTATATATATTTATATATACATGTATTTTTGTAATAAGTGTTAATATTATTATTTTGGTGCACAATAAAGAAGATTATGTTTGATTAATTGATCGTTCATACATGATCAAAAGATTTTACTGATCCGTTTTTTACAATATTGCCTAACTCGCTGGCACTCCTAAATGTCAGTAACATAGCGCCTCTGTCTAAAACCGGCTCTGGTACCGTGCTCTATTAGATCGGGAATTGGTTCGTTTAATAGATTCCTACGTCTTGTAATCAAAGGTTTCTCAAATGATAAGGAAATACGACTTTATAATAATGATTGTAAAACTGGTCTATGAAATGTAACGTATAGAATTTGAAAATAAATTAGCATACAACTTACTTACAACGTACAGTAGCGATAACGAATACAGAAATATCGCTTGACGTACGATTATTTTAAGCCCAAGTATAATATGAAACTAAAAATAGAAAAGAAGAAAATAAACTCTATACTTACAAAGTCATTTGTCGGGCGGCTTATCTGGTTATTTAAAGACAAATATTATATTTGCTTAGTTTAGAGCATTTGCTATTCTTCCCTTCCTACCCTTCACATCAGGATACAGCATCATGGCATTAGAGGGGAGGGTGTTTAAATTACCTGGACTTACCTTGCGTATGTCCTAAAAAAATCACCATTTATATCACTAGATTTTTTTGTAACACTTACATAGTTAAGCTCCTATCCATAATGCCTCGAATGGTAATATTACAGAGACAGTAAGATCCGAATGTTCAGTTATTGCAGTAAAAGTAGAGGTACAAGTTGCGTGACTTATGTATGCACGAAAAACGCAATTTCACGTAAGAATGAAACAGTGCAACTTTACTTGCGGCCTTCTCACGGTCATTGTTAGGGTTGTCAATGATTAGATACGATTTTGGGACATATATACTTACTATATGCTCGAGGTTTCTTTGAATGATATGATCCGCAATGAGCACTGATGGCCGTCGGAGATAGACAGACGACCTGAAGAATGTGGCGGAAAGCGGTTGGATTTGGAAGGCGGAGGATGGGGTGTGGAGGAGTTCATTGGGGAAGACCTAGGTCCAACGGTGGACCGCAAAAGGCAAATCATTGATTGATTATCTGATCCCAAACTAGGAACCCTTGTAGGTACTATGAAAATTTT
Organism: Esperia sulphurella; assembly: GCA_947086405.1. Taxonomy (NCBI): domain Eukaryota; kingdom Metazoa; phylum Arthropoda; class Insecta; order Lepidoptera; family Oecophoridae; genus Esperia; species Esperia sulphurella. Next base: position 10,252,939 of record OX352269.1, read on the forward strand.
ACGACAAAAAAAAATATATTTACTCCTATGTATCACCCAGGCCATGAAAACTTGTAGAAAGAGTTTGTCCCCAACGGGAATCGAACCATCCGGTGCTCACGTTTTTTACGCATAAGCCCGCTGGCTGGACTATAGCCCGTATGCCCTTGTTGTGAGGGTACCCGATTCTCAATAGATATCATATCAGCCTTTCGACGTCAACTGCTGGACATAGGCCTTCCCCAATAGGCGCCACCACACCAGTTCGTCCGCCTTCCGCATTCAGTCGCTTTCGGCCACCAGTGGGACGAATTAAAGATTTGTTGATGGAAAGTAAGCAACCCTATGGCAGTGCAATAACAAGCGAAATGTTTAGAGTTCGACGCTTTACCGCTATCTGCCTCTGCGCCGGTAACTTGGCCGTGGAAATACAATTTAGTCGAGTTCACACTGGACGTGAAGCGATTCTGTGGTAGGCGGTAGGCATTAAGTTAAAAAGAAAAACACGCGTCCCAAATGGAGATACATGAATACCGTCGATAGATGTTGGATGTGTTACAAAATTGTTACATATACCTCACTATTATGGAACGTGTTCCAAATCACAAAATCATCGCTATATTTTCATAAAACAAGAATAACGTAAACTCGATAAATATATAGATGTTCGTATATTAGGGCCCCATGTCTATGTCAAAAAGGTTGTCGTTTTATAGATTTTTAATACAAATGTAAGATTTGCGCGCCTAAAAACCTCGAAAATGGCACGCATACTGAGCACCCATGTCGATGTCTTAGGCACAAACGTACTAATTAAGTAAGGTGTAGGTAATGGGTACGTTTATGCGTTTAAATCAAATATAAGATAAATCCATGAACGTATTGGTTAAGTACGTTTATGGATAAATCCTTACAATTTATCAGCAATTCAGCATAACTTATAAAATTAAATTCCATTGGCAATTAGAAGCAGGCCTGTCTCACTCATCACTTTAGGTATAAAAATATACCTAAGCAGCGCAGCCCCGATTGCCGGGGCACGTAGGCTTTCTTAGCGAATGCGCCTTTTCTACTTGTACTATTAATTTTTCTCTGATAGAAGGCAAAATCCACTGTAGGCTACATGGCAGGATAAAGGGGTGTAAAAGTGACTGGAAGTTCATGGAAGTTCTTCTTCTTAATTTGATTTCTGAATCAGTACCTAAGTAAAGAACGTAAGCTCGTGTATTTGTTAACTTTTTCTTAAAAGAAATGGCAATTCGAGCGACAATAATGCCGGCCAACCATTATGTATTACCTGCACTTAAAATACAATTAAACTAGTTAAAGCGACCTTTTTATGTACGAACTGGCAAAAGTGGCTTTTGAGTTTTTGCTAATGTGAATATTTACTGAGAATTAGATTACCCAGTTAAGTTGGTATAAAAACGGGGATGTATTCGTCATTTCTACTAGACGTTCTTGAAAACATCTGTAAATAAAGTTTCTTAAATTCTTGCTGCTTCTTTGCTCTCCCACTGTTTAGGTACCTATTACGTCTTTGGAATTACAAAATTACTGTCAAATCTAACAACCATGCTCTAACTGAATAATGTAGAAACTAATAATGTCCAGGCTAGATAGCAAAACGGAACTTTTCAGAACGGAAACTTTTCAGATTGGATTATCTTTCAGAATGGATACTAACAATATTTGTAAAGAAGAGCGGTGCCTCCTAACACAGGCTCTGCGAGCCTAAAAGGAGACACCTGCCCCTGAATTTTTATGCAACTTTTTCTAATGAAGTAAAGATTATTATTATTATTATGGAAGTTTTTAAGGTTTGTCATTTTTTTAAATTTTGCATGTTTGGTTTTTTCGGCAGGAAAGTTAGATTTAAAAAAAAAACATGAAGACATTATATTACATTACATTACATTATTACATACAACAAAAGCGGATTTAAAAATGCCGTGTTCACACTCGCAAATTACCAGTTCCTGGCACCTGCACTGACCAGTTGGCCGTGTCGCAGGATGTCAGTGACAACAGTCCGTCGGATGGGAAAATGGAACACTTATACTAGTTGTAACTGTTACAATAAAATATCTATAAAAAGTATTACACTAATATAAAATATAACAACATTAAAGAAAAATATAAACTAAAATTAAAAAGCAAAGAAAAAATTAAAAATTGTACAATTTAAAAAATTTCTAATTATGTGTTAAAAACCAATTTCATGTGTGTGTATGTGTGTGCATGTGCAGGGGTGTGTGTGAGTGTGTGTGTGTGTGTGTGTGTGGGGGGGGGGGGGTGTATGTATGCATGCATGTATATATGTTGATGTGTTAGTAGTGTGCAAGTGTGTGACAGAGGGAGAAAGCAGGAGATATAATTTGTTTTATGCCATTGCTTTTAGTAAAGCTTCAGTCTCTGAGGTTTTTCCGTATGCCGTATCTGTATCAAAATACCAACTAAAGTCTTCCCCATCTTGTGATGGTGACGGTGGCGGCCACTTGTGGTACATGTGATTATATCGAGGATCCCACAAGCTATATTATGGTAATGGTACCTATACCTTGTAATTTTTATGGGACTGGCTGATGGTGGGCCTGATCCATAAGATTAACGCCCTTAGCGAGCTGTGGACAGGCCTATGCTCTGGGTTGAGAGAGGATGATCCGCAGTAAGACGATCTGACAAAGAACTCAGGTCACCGACATAATCGAAACCGAAAGGAACCGAAGGAAAGATAAAGTGGAAGTGGGCGGGCGGGGCCATATATGTCGCAGAAGTGACGGCCGTTGGGGCAGACGAGTTCTGGAGTGGAGACCGCGGACCAGTACGAGGAGCGTTGGAAGACCTGCCGCCAGGAGTACCAAGGTGGCCGAAAGCGGATGTTGTGTGGTGTCGTTCATTCAAAATCAAAATCAAAATTGGGGGAAGGACTATGTTTAGCAGTGGACGTCGATGGGTTGTTATGACGTGGCCAACATTTCCCATTTTGTAGCCAGTTAATACATTAGTTACTAAATGGAATAAAGGAGTCACATTTCGTATACGGAAATTACATTTCTCATTTCGTAGCCAGGCCAGTAACGAAATTTAGTTACTAAATGGGACGAACGGATCAAAACACTGTTTACAGCAGTATTTTTGGTAGATCTTCTTAACTTCAACCATAGAGACTTTTAGCTAAGCAGTGGCCTACTAGAATATAGTTTTTCAGCCATCAAAATATAGAAAATAAATTACTAATGTCAGTTGGTGAGTTTGTGAACAGGCGTTTTAACTCAACCGTCATTTTTGTATTGAGCGTTTTGTGTGTTTTTCTAAATTGTCTGTGTTATGATGTGATCTAAACAGTTAATCAAAATACCTAAGTAGATGTAAATAAACAGATTTCGAAAATAATAACACTGCAAAGTTGGTATGTATTTGGTTGGTCTGTACAAAGAAATAATTTATAAGCATAACCACTTATTTGTTCTGTTGCTACGACTTTTGTATATAATCTTTCATCTTTGAGTGCCTTTTCCACTCCTAGTTACTTTAAGTAAAATACTAATACATTGTATCTTATTTTAAATTAAGTAGGTAAATAACTACTCAAAGTTTGACTACCCGTATAAAGTATTATCACTAATCAGTTTGTGGGTCGTTCGATTAAAATAAGCCGAATAGTACACTTTTCGATAAGCGTTTATTTAATATCTGTAGATGCAAGTTAATGTCAACAATGCACCGATCCACATACTTTTTATTTTACTGTTGGTTCAGATATCTATAAAAAAGACTGCAGCATGAACCTATTATGCTCTGCAAGAATTATTCTGTGGATTTCTTTCAGAAGCTATCACCGAACGTATGCGTATGACGGAGCAGGTTTTCGTATTCGTCCCTCCCATCAGCACCAAACTGTTCGCTCACCGGCAACTGTCGGCTGCAATGTCACCGAAAAATAATGAAATCGTAACACGGTAACATTCATAGTTCATTGCTTTCGCCTTAAATCATCCGCCCGCCGCCGCCGGCTAGATGCGGAGCGAAGACGCCTGGCATTTTTATCCGATGCAGAATATTCTGCCATTAGTCCCGGGGGATCTACGCACACATGTACACTTGTATAACGCTGTCGCTACTAACTGTCAAAACTCACAAGTAACAAATCAAACAACACTTTCATAACCTCTCTTACCTACACATCGATAGCGTACATGACCTAGTGGTCTTGTACCTTCGGCAGAAGGGAACGCCTAAGTATGATAAATACGAGATTAAAATAATAATAATAAATACTAGCTGTTGCCTGCGACTAGTATTATCATTAGTATTTCGAAAGGGAAAGAAGAGGATGAAGGAGAGCTCTTCGTCCTCTTCTTTCCCTTTCGAAACCATTTCCTTTCCTGCCACCCCCTCCCCCTTTTTTGCATACCCAATTAACTATACAACAAAATGTCTGTCGGGTAGTGATCGATTATTGGGCCATTAATTATGGAATAAAAAAATTTGATGTATCCAGACTTGAGGAAATACCCAAAAATACAACAGTTTTTGAAACGCCCAGTAATTTTGAACTACATTGTCATACAAAAGATTTGAAATGAGAGGTCAACTTGTAGATCAACCTCCTGGCATTTTATTGAGATATAATTTATACCAGATTGTGCCCCGAACTAAAAGCTATTAAACAGTGAAAACGCCGTCAAATTCTGTTCAGTAGTTCCCAAGATTAGCTCGTACATACATCGTACAGGATCGCCTTCTTTTGTTTTTTTACCGTTTTATTTATATGTAAAGATGTATAGATAACATAATATACATGGTACACTGGTCTAATCCTAAATTAAGATTTCCTCCTGTACTAAACAAGGATAGGACAATTCACAAATATAATATATCCAGACAGGGACCAAATTACACACATTGTACAAAGTTGTCTGTCCGCAGTGGGAATCGAACCCACGACCTCTGGCGCTCGAGTCTAATGACCAAGCCACTAAGGCCAACGAGGCGGTCAACACAATGAATATAGATAACTTTTAGTTGATGTCCTAAACGAAATCTTCCAGCGTGTTAAAAATCTTAAAAAAATACAATCCGTCATCATCATCAGGTTATTTTTGTCTCCACTGCAGGAGCACAACCCTCTCTCATCTGCCGGAGGCAGACGGAGGATTTGGCCTACACTCCCCGCGCTGGCCAGACGGGTTGGGGAGGCCTGATTGATGTTTTATAATGTATTCCCTTCGTCGCCTTGTACGACATCCACGGGAAGAGTTGGAATCCATCAGTATTAATTAAAAATGTAAACTACATTTAATTTCAAAGTTTTACTATTTTTGTACAATAAATCCACATACATCAGATTACAGTAATTAATTTTTTACACACCGCACCTCTGATGAACTTCTTCAACGCCACCAAAACTTTATGGTAAAGCTAATCCTGCCACAAATTCTAAGGATGTATTGGTAATGGATATCTGATATCTACTTCTGATCATTCGTCATTCGTGTCCAGTTCCCAAATGGCCGAGGAGCAAGCCTTGCGAGCGTACACGGTGAACTCGAATACCAAGACCCTAAGCCCTGAGAAGGACAACTGGCGACGCGCGTGTGGCTGCATCAAGACCAGCGAGAAGCTGCGCCGGATCCTCATGAGCTTCCCCACCGCGCCGCCGCCCACGCCGCCCACGCCCATGCTGCCCAAAACGAATAAAACTGTACGTAATGAATTTTCACTATCATCATCATCATCAGCCGAAACACGTCCACTGCTAAACATAAGCCTCCCCAATAGAATGCCACTTTTGGTGGGCCGTCCATTGGGGGAATTGCCATTACCACCACGCTTGGCAGACGGACTGGTGATGGCAGTAATGATCTATTAAGATAGCAGCGTTTTCTTTGTATATTAATACAAAGAAAACGCTGCTGCCCGTCCCTGGTGCAATACCTTAGTCGCATTGAGGACCCGCTATAGAGGTGTCCCTATTCTAAGCCGGGAACCACACGGCTATCACTATCATCAAAGAATACTAAATATTACTACGTAAAGAAGCGACACACACCTTACTGGCAGTACTCACTACGAGCCGCCGCCGAGAGAATGACGTTATAAGTTAGAAAGAGAAGCACTTATGTTGTTAATGTATAACGTTCTCTCTCTCTCTCTCTCTCTCTCTCTCTCTCTCTCTCTCTCTCTCTCTCTCTCTCTCTCTCTCTCTCTCTCTCTCTCGATCGACTATGCTCGCGCGCTGAGCGCATACAGATAGCTCTACAATAATTTACGCGCAGGCTGGAGCTACTGTAGTAGGAGATAATAAAATCTGTTCGCTTCTATTTGCGTTGATTTGACTATCGTCATGTGGGATTAACGCCATTGGAGCCAGTTTTTCATTATTTGGCGTCGCTAAAAATAACGCTAGAATAGCAGTACTGCAGTAGGTTACCTTAATGTTAAATTGTTTTTAAAACAATAATTATATGTCTAGGATATATTTCCAAACATATTCAAATTATCTCTCTCTATTTACAATGTTCAAAGATTTCGTAGTCACATATAGCTTGCTGAGTGAACATAAAATATAGCCAGATTGAAGTACATATATTTCATTCCAGATTAATAGTCCTATGAAAACAAACGCATTTGCGTCTCGAAAACAAAATACACAATAGATGGTGTTCCTAAGTGGACCGCAAAGTTTACTTGGTAATACAAACCTATTTTTGCTGCTGGTGACCCTTTCATGTATATGTTACCGAGACGTAAATAGCGTTGGTTTTCATAGGACTATTAATCTGGAATGAAATATAGTACAGTTAATCCATGATTTGGATAGTTTGTGTACTGATGGTTATAAAATAATAATATAAATATATTTGTCCAGGTTTCAAACACTTGCATCTCCGCGTGTTGCCACGGACACGATAACTTCAAAAAAGGGTCTCAGGACTCCGCCACTTATGCCGACGTCGTCGAAGACACTAAGAAAGTAAGTGGGTACTTAGGTACTTCTTCTTCAATATATTCTTCTCCAATTGGAGATGAAACAACATCAAAGTTGTTTAAGGCCGCTGCTCGAAATATTGAGGTAGTAACTAAGGTCGCGCAAGGATTAATTACCTACAACATTAGCATAGGTACATAGTAGTGATAAGGCGTAGCATAGCATGATCGCATTCTTCTAAAACGTAATCCATATTCTTAGGTCTTCTTCGTGTTCTTATGCCGTTTATATAAGTGTAGAAAACATTCACTCAGTTCACGAATTATGAATTTCATTTTAACGACTAAAAAGTAAAGTTGTTTACGAAGTATAAGGACCTTTACATAATACCGGCACTCACACAATAATAGGTGACATTAGTTTCGTTCATTCCATTTGTGCCAGCTCTTGTGAAACCCCATTATTTTAGGAGAGGCTTGGTCCAGCGATGGACCTATTATAAGCTATTGTTAACTTGTTCTGACTGCTGGTTGCAGCAAAGTTACGAGCCCAAAGTTTACACGAGTGAGGAATTGTGTAATTGGTGAGGCCGGTGATACAATCGGGGGTTAAGCTTCAGTTTAAAGTTTCCGTCCGGTCGTGTCGTGACACGGGGTGGGCGCGGGTCGTGCGGCCGGCTATCGGCCATCGCTCCTGACGCTTCTTCCTTGATACAACATCGCTGTCGTTTCTCAGGAATGTCTTTCTTGTTAACACTAGGTAAGGTCTGTTGTGCGACTTGCCCTTTGTTCATCAACAAAGTTGAAAAAATATTTTCATTGTAAATATCTCCATAGGTCTGACCAAATACAGCTTGGATCTGTCCAGTGATCCACTCCTAGAGATTTAAGTTGACATAGTGATGATGAGGAACATTTTAAAGGTCAAAGGAAAATGGGTCAACTTGTCGATTAGTGAGACCCTGTTGGTAACGTTGTCTGATCAATTGCAACTGCAAGCAGTAGATGATAATGCATAGATCGTTTATAAAAACTGACGTAAAGAACCAATTACTTGCTGGTCAAAATTACGGTAAAACTGGTACAAAAATGCAAAACTGTGTGGGAATAGAAAGGGGCTACTCACCAACCTACTCAGATAAATGTTCCCAGATAGAGCAAACAGATTGGGTTTTATTATCGTTAGGCGAGGGTCTGTGTCATAGAGACATATTTCTTCCTTAGGCTGTGAAGGTGGGCACTTGCAAATAAAATGTTATGCCTTAGATCTATTTACTGAGTGGCCGAAGATAACAATACCATAGACATGCCGATTCGTCCAGCCAGCAGCAGTAATGGATGCTCGTGAACGAGATTGCATCAGTCCAAGTTCGTGACGAGGCCGCGCCCTACGACAGGGTTCACAGAGAAGACATAAACATTCTTTTGTAGCTACGTAATATCGCCCCTTTTGATAGTTTCATCATGTGTGATTAGGTGGAAGATTTCAACTTTTTGACACGTTTTCTGAAACGGTGGTTGTAAAGTCCAATTGCCATTGTCACAACTATAGTTTTTTCTTATATTTTTTTCTAATCTATCATGAACATGGTCTATAACGAAAGTGGTGGAAGCCTAGTGGCAGTGCGCTCGCCCCAACGTTCGCGAGGTAAAGGAATTAAAATGGTAAACTTAAAGCACACATGCCCCCGTTGTGAGATAAGGTTTCCGCCCAACAGTGGAATGTATTTATAGGCTATTGAATTACTGAATACAGTAGGTAGTCGACTAACCTTTCTAATGCTATAATATTCTGTTAATGAAGTATCCTCAAAAACGTAATATAATTTGTATATTTGAATAGAACAATTATTACAAGTAAGTTTACATTCCGATAACCATTTACCGGACGGACTATCGTGTACCGTGAAGGCTCTATCCTCATTACATTGATATCAGATTATCCACGTGATAATAGCCCGCTTATTTGTTAAGTTAAATAAAATTAGACCTTGTTAAATGAACCCAAGTGAGGTTGCCGACACGTAATGTTGTTGTTAAATGCCTAATTAAAGCGTTAAGATAGCTATCTCTCTAGGTTAAGACCAAGTACAGTTTAGTGTTTAATGTCTGCTAGCCGATTTAGGTTATTGTGTAATTATAGTTTGTTCCATTCACAGCGTATGGGGATAGAAAGTGTTCTAATAGAAAAGTTAATAATAAAGTTAATGTTGTTTGCTGCCCGAGGTAATCTGGGCAAGTAGTGATCCGATTTTGAACATTCGTTTACAGTTAGTTAGAATGCTGTTTAAACTTCGGGAAAGAGCTGGTTTCTCACAAGATAGTGGATTAACTTTGGGTAATGCCACGCAGCGATAAGTTAGTCTGATGTAGACGCATAGATCTATTTTTTTTTATTTAAAGGTTTATTTTTGTATTTGGTATTCCTTTATGAGCTGTGAGATCCAGAAGGACAATATGGTGTCCAAACGTGTTGCATTTTTAGCACCACCACGGTTGACTCCTAAGGACGTGATGTAACTTCGACCTCGTGATTACTCCACTGACTATCTCAGATAAGCGGATTTCCTCACGATGTTTTCATTTACTGTTTGGAGTACTCTGACTGCTGTGCAAAAGGGTTGAAAATGTATGCAGCATGACCGGGGTCGAACTCAAACCTGTCGAGATAGAAGGCCTGCCGCTGGCCCGCCGGGTCCGATGGCCGTTGGGACATTCGCTCTCACCATTCTCCCTCCGCAACTCCTCTGAGTGAGGATCAACGGAGGTATACTAACACATAACACCTACCAGGAAAGATAGGGACAGTCCCAAGAACTGAATCTACGCTACCTTGGGCCCCAGGTATATAAAGTTAAAGAAATAAAGAGTCGAAGTAAGATAAGAGGTCCCACTTCCCCTCCAGCAAATGGTAGTGTAGCAAAGAAATGATGACCAAAGTGGTCAATGGGGACGAGTTTTGGAGTGGAGACCGCGCACTAGTTCAATGGGAACGTAAGATTGTCAACAGTGTAATTTCTCGACACCATGCAGTCAGTGCCTGTGACTAGTTCTCGGACCAACTTTACCAAAACAGTACACTGTTGGCAGGATAACGAGCCGTGGTCTGCGGTGGGAGGCGTGGTCTCGTTTGTGCAACTCTTGGTGACGGCTACGGCGCTGGCGTTGTACTACCTCATCTTCTGCTACATGCAGCTTGTTTACTACACTCTGAAAACTGCGCTCTATTTCCATAATGCTGACGGGTTAGTTAATAGTCAGATATGTAGTCTATTTACTTTGGCTACAAAAAAAAGCGGCCAAGTGCGAGTCGGACTCGCCCATGAAGGGTTCCGTAGCAGCAAGTAACATAATATAAAAGTTATAGTAGTTCGTTGTAACTTTGATCGATGTTTTAATAATAGTATTGTGTTTTACGATTTATGACGTATTAAAAAAAAACTACTTAATAAATCTCGTTCAAACCAATTTTAAGTGGAAGTATGCATGGCAATGTACATCATATATTTTTTTTACTTTTATCATTCTCTTATTTTAGAAGTTACAGGGGGGGGGGGACACATTTTACAACTTTGGAAGTGTCTCTCGCGCAAACTATTCAGTTTAGAAAAAAATGATATTAGAAACCTTAATATCATTTTTGAAGACCTATCCATAGATACCCCACACGTATGGATTTGATGAAAAAAAAAATTTTTGAGTTTCAGTTCTAAGTATGGGGAACCTCCAAAATTTTTTTTTCTATTTTTGTTTGAAAATCTTAATGCGGTTCACAGAATACATCTACTTACCAAGTTTCAACAGTATAGTTCTTATAGTTTCGGAATAAAGTGGCTGTGACATAAGGACGGACAGACAGACAGCTGTCTGTCTGTCTGTCCGACAGACATGACGAATCCATAAGGGTTCCGTTTTGCCATTTGGCTACGGAACCCTAAAAACAATCTTTACAGGTCCGCGGTGTTTTTCGACTAGCTGTATATGTTGCCTAAAAGGATAAACTGTAGTCCAATTCTTAATTCGAAACAATAATAGTGTTGTGACGAAAGGAATAACCTCTTTAACCTCTCATCAGAGTGGTTATTATACAACTACTGACCGCGACCTATATCGATGTATGGGGACACAGTTTTCCAACGGCAAGATAGGTTTGTCCCTCAATCCATCCAATTTTGGTATGAACTGCTACTAACCACAATTTCACCTATAAAGGTGCTAATAATGTAGTCATACGTTTGGGGACTGATTTTGGGGGGAAACTTAAAACACACACTCGGACAACCCGATTAAAATCTTCGGGACTCGATTCCCGTGATGGACGAACTGAACATACATACAAGTTTGTACCAAACCCTCGGTGCGCGAGTCTGACCCGCACTTAGCTGGTTTTTTTAAAATTTCCGGGTTTGATTTCCGAGTCCCGTTGATCATGAATACCAATATATATAACTTTTGTTTCAGACCCATGAAGATAACGATAGGCGTGATGACTCTGACGTCGCTGGTGGTCGGCTTCAACATCTTATTGCGGATGGAGAGGCTCATAGGCTTCGGAATCTGAACACCTTCAAAACATTCCAGGACTCTATAAAAGTTACAACGATTTTGAAAGACTGATGAAAACCGTTTTTTTAAACACTGAATACACATGAAGAGTTACTAAAATGAAATAAGTTAAGAGTTTTGTATTTCCATTGGAAATACACTGAAAATTTATTTTTTGTAACGCTTAAGTATTCGGGGATTTTAGCGCATATTTATATAGATGCGTTTTATTATTATATAAATAGTTATGACGCAAAAATAGAAGTGCTTTTTATCTATAATAAATAATCAGCCTTTCAGAATCAGTCTTGCATACTCGTATATATTGTAAAACGAAAAATTAACGGAAATTTAAATTGTTGAATGATGACCGCAAAATGGATTAAAATGTGAATCGTCAGTCTTGAAATTAATAAAGTGGTTGCGATTTCCTCACGATGTTTTTCTTCATCGCATGACAAAATCTGTCGTATGTAATGACCTGGTATAACCTATTGGTCGTATGATAAAACATATAGGTACTTAGGCCAGGATTACATGATTCCAATTGACCGCGCTTAGGTTTCCACCTTATCTGCGTACATTTGGAACTGGGATAGAACGAATGAAATGGTGTGCTTAGAACGAGTTGTATGGCGAATACAAATTAAGCCTGGCTCCTGGCTCTGTGGTCCGCTTTGAACCCTTGACCCAAACTTAAGGCAATCGCACTTCGATCTAGTCAATCACCACGACCACAATTATACATAATCACTTTCCGAGTCAGTTACTGGCCGATCACAAGAAACGGATTGAGCGTAACGGAAAATAGTATCGCACCTGGAGATTGTTTCCCCAAATCATTTGGGAAGTGATTACGGCCCCCCTCGAGCTTTTGTCCGGACGCATTGCTGCGGGAAGCATTTCGCGGATGAAGAGTCACGCTGGAGGCTGTGACGGCTGGCTGCCACTACACTACTGGCCGTTGAGAAAGGCGCGCGCGCAACAACCTGGCGTCCAACTCGCGTCCAATCCGATAAACTACATCACGCCCTGACTATACTATGAATTTTAGTTAATACTGTGTTCCTTATTAAATGATTTATTTTTAAAGACTAAATGCAGTGTCTAGTGTTATATTTTTGATGACAGTTTAAATATAGTGTGGACCTCTAAGTGCATCAGTGCAAAATGGTGCTAAATATAAGGTAAGTGGAGTATGGAGACAAGTATGACTTTTATTTCTTTTACTCCGTCTCTGGGGTTAAGTGTTAAAATGATACCTAGAGTCTTTAGTGTTTCATATTATTGTTTTCATCAGTAGCGGTAGATTATCTACTTGACTCAGTGTTACTCTCTAAAAGTTCGCGATGTCCGCAGCAGTTACGTTTGAATTGCTCAAGAGTCCTTATAGTGTAAACTATTTACGGCATAACGTCTCTTAATTTTTTTTTAAACTTCCCTCCACTAAATTATATTGCTTAGCAAAGCATTTTATTAAAACGACTTATTTGTAATCAAGTCTAATTATACCCGCCCACCTTAACTTAGACTAAGCTATGTCGATGTCCACTGTTGGGCCTCGCTAACAATTATAGTAATCTGGTGCGCAAAATACAAATGTTATCAACACTTTGCTACCGAATGCCCGATTCATAAACAACAAGCACAATGTACAGTTTAACAAATTAATTGTTAACTTACAAATTCGCAGCATAGCAAAATTGAATTTGTACTAGTTCTGTGACCCCGCTACGCCTGGATGGAATAAACGGCATCGCTTATTGGTCTCCACCAAGCTCCGAAAATAATTTTGACGCAGCTGCTCGAACACTATATTGGGCGGAATTTCTTTCCTGTCGATTCGGTGATTAGCTAGACATCGATTAACCGCGGTTTTGTTTTCAGTTTCAATGCTAGCTTAGAGCAGGGGAAGTAGGACTTGATTGTCACGCGTTTGTTTTAAAGTCTTTATCGTTTTTGTAAGGTCGTTCAAAAATTATAAATCTCTTTTTTTTCTGCCGTTAACTAAATTCAACTTTTCTTTAATTTGAAAACTGGACAAACATTAAATTTATTTAGATTATATTATAATGGATACAACACAAATAAAGCTTGACTCCCAAATTAGTGAAACTGTATTCCCTAGTGCGAGACATAAACCTATAACAGTCAAACAACACAAAATATATCGGTTAAATTGAAAACCGTGGGAAGTAACCTGAACGGGTAATGATTTATCTAATCAGTCATATTTGTTCTACTGCATTCGGACATTATACAAAAATATGTCCTACACGAAATGTTTTTATTGTAATACATTACTTTTATTGTAGTACCTATAAGAAATCGATAACTTATTTAAAAGTGCATTAAATTTTAACCGGGGTCCACCTGTCTATCATGATCAGTGGTCACCGCCGCCCATAGACGCCTGATAAGAAGGCCTTGGAAGGAGAACTTTGAAGAACCCATGCTTGTCTTGTGGTGACTGTGAAAGAATCTTAGGGAAGAATGAATCGCGTTTCATTTCACAAAACAGTCTGGCACTCAACAACAACAAGCGGATTTGCTCTGCTAACACAGCCGACTGCTGAATGGTGTCTATATCTGAGTTATGTTTCTTACTGTGGTTAGTATGTACATTTAAAATCGTATTTGGATATTAATTAAATGGTCATCAATGTACTCTTCGCCAACCTAAACTTAGTGTGCAAATACAAAGTTACATTTGTATCAAAATATTATTGATGTCTATGCGGTTCATTTTACCACATTTTTATTAAGTTTATCTTTAAATTTGGATAAAAGTTCATTGATACAGAAATGCCAACAAGTGTTCAGTTAAATTTACCAACAAATAGACTCAAGGTGCAAAAGAGCCCGCGATGTCACACGAGGCGTAGCGTGTCGCAGCGTTAACGGTGCGTTCCGCACGCCGCCCGCGGCTACTACTTCACCTGCGTATCGCTTTTAAAGCCTACTGTGACCGTCCTACGTGCGACCTTGCCCTTAGAGACCAGCTTTGACCCCTAGCGTGATCATTATCACCAGATTTTCCCGACTGCTTCCTTGATTTACATACTCGTACATACATAATGCTCACGCATTGGTCCCAGAGGGGTTAGCAGATATGATGTATTGCCACTTTGCGCGATCCTGACATACCTCACTAGACTCCCTCACGTTCATTATATATTATCACGACCAATAATCATGGCGTGCGATCGCAAGAAATTTTACCTACTTACTGACCGCCTGGTACTTCTTCTTAAGTGTTTATTCAATTTGAAGGTAGGCGAATGATGAATTAACCCGGTGAATTGATAATTCAGAGATGAAACTAAGCAGAAAGAAGTTTGAAGAGATTCGTTAACTAATTTTAAATACATACGAGTACAATTCATATTTTGCGCTATCTCTTGCGACGTGGACAGAATATACCGTCAAAACATGATTTTTAACGAAATGGTTAACCAATTGAATGATTTAACATAACATTGATGCATAGTCATAAAGTAGGTATTTATAAATAGATTAGCGTCTGAACAATTAAAGCAATAGCAATATTCTCACAGATCCACTGTACGATATACTTGTACAATGAAAACGGTTGCGCACGTCTGTAATTAATCTAATCTGTGGCATAGCTAATTCTGTAATCGCAGAGCGCACTTTGTGGGCTTTACACTGTAAAAAGTGGAGTACAGTGAGCATGCTACTGTATCCAGGGTTTTTACATCGTGACCTAAAGACCAGCCCACTATTATGCGTGGTGAGAAATTCTCGTAACCTACGAAATAAATAGATACGCATATAAATACCTACATTGTCAGATATTATAAAATTACAATAGTTTGTGAATTTGCTTGAGTACTAAAAGATTTTTAAAATTCTTTAAATGTATAGATTGCTGCTTTGTCCTAAATAAAAACAAGCTATTTTTTCCCCCCGGAAAAATAGAGTTCCCACGGTAAAGTCAACAAATCGCGATAAGTATACAGGGAACGGATCTCGAACTCAATAATAAATAAATGAGTTAATTTTGATATTGTGAGAGATTGCAGATATGTATACTGTAACGAATCAGTTGAAACTCTGGGGGTTGAATGTGATGGAGTCATTGCTGTTAGATTGAAATTAGTCGGGAATCTAGATGTAACACCGTGTAAGATTAGTAAGGTTTTTTGTATAGATTCTATTAAACCCTTTGTCTAACGTATTGATAACATCAAGAACCTTACATCATTTTAGACACCAAATTAACGTAAGTAAAGTACACAAATATTGCATAATATTTATAATTTATACAATTACTGCCCTTGCTTGCTGACCTAGTGAGTGCAGAAGTAGAATGTTTAGGAGGAAGCGGTAATGAGGCCGTTACTGAGTTACGGTAGGAGATGTGTAGAAAACGGTGCGAGGCCTCGCCTGCGCCCGCGCCGTCGACCGCCGAGAATATGAGTTACTGGCGTCGGGGAACAATGTCTTCGCATGTAAACAATACACAATTGGGCTTTTAACAGCACTGGGTATAAGGAAATAATGTCATATTTGAATATTACTTGCTTTAGGATTTTTAGTCATGTTACGTTTGGGTAGAAGGCGAAGTTTCTGAATCTAACTTTAACACGTTACACTCATTCTGCCTCAAAAATACAGTAAAATATAGTGTGTGCATATTATTCCCCTCTTTTTTATAAGCTGACAGATGTAACCTACCAATATTTTTAGGTTATACTTAACGTATAAATCACTTTAATATTTCGCATTAGAAGTTGTTCAGTTAACGCCGATCGGCGTTGTGTTGAAACTGGTAATTTCTACAGGACGCCCGCCGTAGGGCGTCACTGTCCTTCAACGTATTAACAGTTGAAATCGAACCTACGACCACTGAATTTTGAGATCAAAGCTCGGTTCTATAGAGCAACGTGGCGGTAAAATATTAAGTAAGGTTTAGTACATATGATTATATCTTACCTAAGGTCGATTTATTAACGTTTGTTAGACATCTCATATTCCACCGAAAATACGAAATGATAGAATAAATAAATAGGTCACAATTGCTACAGCGATTATCAATAATACTCGGTTATAGATTAATTAAAAGTTGTAAATTTGAAGCGGCGCGGTGTGTGAACTCACGTAACGCTTAATTGCCGAAAGAACAAAAGACAGCAACGCGTACGGCGCGCGTAGCGCTCTGCGCCTGCGCACGACCCACCGTTTAGAGACCCGACTGTCACCGTTAGACACTTTAATATTCATTAATACGGGGTTTTCAATGGAAATCGAAAGTATTTTTTCATGCCAAGAAGATTTTTATGTATTTTCTGTTCAATAGCCTAGGTGAATTATGAAGGATATTGTTTTTGTTTTAAGTGAGTGTTAGTAGGCATGCTGCATAAATATCACTCCCGCAAAGGGCTAAGTCTATGCCAGCTGTGGTCGTTGAGAGGGTGGGTGATGATGATAACATGATTCTGATTTCGGCTCTTTTCTTATCGTAAATAACATTTCATCATAAGTATCAGCCTGCTGCTGGACATAGACCTTCCCCAATAAACGCCACTAGACCCGGTCCTCCGCCCTCCGTATTCAGCCGCTTTCGGCCTCCTTCTTCAGGTCGTCGGTCCATCTGGCGGCGGGGCGTCCCACCCTGCGCGTGACGAACCGTTGTCTCCACTCCATAACTCGTCTGCCCCAACGGTCGTTGGTTTTGCGATAGGTGTGGCCCGCCCACTGCCACTTCAGCTTGCTAATTCTTTCGGCTATGTCGGTCCGGTCACCATCGTTCTTCGTCGTATCTCTTCATTACAAATCATATTCTTCTAATAACATTTAAATGAAATAATTTATTTACTAACGTAAATCTATTTAGTTTATTTCATTTACACTATATTCCATAATAATCTTATAAAGAAACAGTGTTAAACTAATGAAATAAATATATATATTATATAGATATGTCAACATGATATGCATCTCTATTTGGGATTATCTCCTGAACTATAGGAATTAAACAAGGACAGCACCATTTACAAATATACTTAATATCCAAACCAATTCACATATTGCACGTATAGGTATATAAGTTATATTCCAACCAAACCGTGAAATCTACACTAGGATACTTGTGGCTTGCTCTATGGCGACCGAGTTTTGTGGTGGAGCCGCAGCCGGTAAACAAATGATAGCCGACGGTAACAATCAAATTGAAAATTACTCCATGTCCCCCGCTGCAGGGATAACGGATCGATTCTTTCGGATCTCGATCACGATCCGACTCGATTACTCGATCTAACGATCTCCGATTGTCGGTCGATTAATTGCGGTGCCAATCACGAGCAACGGTCAGAGTTCAAATACGGGAATGTATATTTAGGGCGACAGTTGCATGCAAATTGCATTGGGCGGCTCAAATCTGCAACTAGCTGATTGTGTCATGCTAAGAAACCGAATTGTCAGTACTCAACGATTGAGGAAAACTGCTACAGATTTAAACAAGTACTTTGTTAAAATATATAATATATTATCACGGGTGTCGGAAAAGTAACTGCCAGATAGACTGATGAACTGTAGGGAAGCGACTGCGAAGCGAGGGATTAGATGCGACTGTGCAGAGGACATGGCGTCTATGTATGTCCAGCTTTGGATTGTAAAGAATACTAGCTACCTAATTACTACTTAAAGATGCGACACACATCTCCTCAATCCAAACACCCAGGATTCTGAATAGTTTCTAGTGTAAACAGCTCGTTTGGTGTTGAAAACATTTTATTTGCACCAACTTTCTACATTGATTTTTCAGCATTCGATCTCCGGTCATGCCATGTACCAATGGTTGTATGTTTTCGAAACCTACATATAGGTACGTACCTACATTTACTGACGGCTCTGAAACGGTGAAGGAAAACATCGTGAGGAACCCCAATCATGTGAGATAATCAGTGTGTGTAATCGCGGAGCCGATGTTTCACCACGTCCGTAGGAGTTAAACTCGCTTCCCTACACGTGACCTTCCGGGTGGTGTTAACAGTGCAATAAATTTTGCAGTAAATGCCATAGGTACGAAAAATAAAATAAACAGAGTTCTCAGAGCAAGATATTATGACTGACGAAATGATGACTTACTTAACAAGTAACGCTTTACTTAGTAAATTTTAACATAACCCGTTCTCCATTACGTCGGGCGCTAATATAATAATTATAGGGTACAGTTTTTTCATACTTTATGATTGAATTCTCGTTGGTACGGGTCGATGTTTGGCCATGTTTCTCAGCGGCCAGTCAGTGACCTGTCTAACTTAACGTGGTCATCGGAGCATGACCCCTGTATCCTTTATCCGAGAAATTGGTTTATCGAAGTGCGAGAAAGTGTCAAATCATTGCCATGACAACTTAATTGACGAACAGCGCCGGATTAACTGATAAGTTCAAAAAAACATACTGTCGAATTGAGAACCTCCTCCTTTTTTGAAGTCGGTTAATGAGTAGTTATGAATATCTGCTTGGAGCGCTGCGGGCGAAGAGCTAGTTCGAACTTTCGCTCGCAACGCTTCAAACGGTTATTCAAGTTTCCCGCGGGAATCTATTATGCTACTACTTTCTCTGGCTCATAAACAACCCGCAACCAAAATTTCATATATAGATCAGTTGAACTAAAACTCGTACACGTCCTTTTTTTGTTTAGTAGTGTAATTTCTACCCTTTAAAAAATTGTGTCTTAGTTTTTGGTTGTCTACATTATTAGCCGTGTGGTTCCCGACATAGGATAGGGGCCACCCCTAATCTTCCGGTGGGTGTCGTCAAGGCGACTGAAGGATTGCACCAGGGACGGGCTACAGTGTTCGCCTGTGCAAATTATGATTATTACTGCGATAACCAATCTGCTTACCAAGCGTGGTGATTATGGCAAATCGCCAATGGACAGCCATCCACAAGTGGCTTACAATTGGGGAGGCTTATGTTTAGCAGTGGACGTATTTTGGTTGGTGATGTAAGAGAATTCAGTTTAATTTTTTTTTAATTAGTTCTGTGCAAAATTTCAAGTTTCTAGACCGATCATATAGCGGTCTAGAAACTTGAAATTTTGCACAGAGGTTCCTCAAGTAATGAAAGCAACCACAACTAAGACATAATTCTTTAAAGGGTAGAAATTCCACGGGAAAGCAGTCGCAGGCAACAGCTGGTAGTAAACTAAGAAACGAGTATTATCTTTTAGTTCAGCTGATCTATACTTATGCAATAGATGCTGGCTTACACAGTCCAAATCCGAGTTACCCCCCCTGGCACTACTTAGGTACAAGCGAACAGATTTAATCACAATATTCTTGCAGGCGCACCCGCCGGTCCGTTCACATTTGTGCGTGCGCGTAAACTATCCAGAGAGGGACAGCGCTATACGTCAACATATAAGTGTTTTAGCTACTCATATAAGAGGGAATCCCAGTTCGGGAGCCAGGCTACTGCTTGTAGTAATATATCTAGTGTACCAATAAAGTTCCTAATCGGCTATGTACACCACTTTATTTTGCGGGTGAAGTTAAACTGGCGGGGAGGTGAGTGTCGCTTCCTTACCTAGTATATTCTCTGCCCGAGTGGTCTAGAATTTTTTAAAGGGTAGAATGTCCATACTAAGTCGTGGGCATACATGGTTGAGATTACATTAACAATTACGTGAAGAATAAATATTGCGCTCGGAGACGACATATGTACTTATATATTGTATTGTATCGTTTATGTAATATGTATATGCAAACTTTATTGTAAGTACATATGTAGTAAGTTTCTTTTTTAAAATTTGATACTAAACGCATTATACTAGTCCTTTCAGTTACTGTAAGGTGGACTGGAAGAGATCCCTAAGTGGGATAAGTCGGCCTTTATACACAGTTTTCTTCCTATTTTGTTATTATTTTTGTTTTTAATACATCGCAAAAAATTTAACTCCATGCGCATAGCCAGAACTGTTTCCATTTTCTATACGAGTATTACTTGAAGATTCCTTGTAGTTAGATAGACTTGTAGTTTGTACCATTGATAAAAATGTTAACGGTTCTAATTACATTTCTACATCCAAGAAACCACATACGTTTTACTATAAATTAGTCAACTGTTTCAGTTGTATCTAGGTAAAGAGGTAAACTTCGAAACGACCACGGACACATCCAACATTAACGTTTTGATACGTGCCAGAAATCTATTAGAATTAAATAAAAACCTAAATTCAATAATAACCGAATCAACCCGAAAAATGAATTCTAAAAATAAAATAATGTCATTACGTGCTTTAAAAAATGTATCTGTAACGTTTTATTCAATACATAGCGTATATTTGAAGCAATTTCATGGTGGCCCAGCGACTTCAATACCAAGTTAATATGTATCTCTCAAAACTTAATAATAATAATGTTTACATCAGCTACCGCAAACAATTTTGTAGAATACAGTGTGCTGTAATTGACTTTGTTATTGATTCTCGCGGTCCAATCCCCTGCCCTGTCATTACCCTGCCGTGTCTTTTGACCTGACATTATACTGAAGATGCTCAGTTAGGGTTATTTCAGACTGCCGTGACTTCATAGCAAATATTGCTTAAACTGAATCAGTGAGGCATCAGTACGCGCGATTTTATTCGTGAAATCAAAGATAATAAATATATTCATGTTCTTCACACAGGAAAAAACATAAATTTCAGCAACTAAAATCATCCTTTTAGCTTCGCCATAGTCAGGTGGTTCCCGTTTTAGAATAAGGTCACCCTGTCACCCCCAGTCTTCCCGTGGGTCTCGCCAATGCGACTAAGGGACTGCACCAGGGCCGGGCAGCAGTCTTCTCCTGTGTATATATTAAGATCGTTACTGCGATCACCAATCCGCCTGCCAAGCGTGGTGATTAACAGCCCACCGAAAGTGGCATTCTATGGTGGAGGCTTGCGTTCAGCAGCGGACGCAGAGTGATAATGATAGTCAGGTACAAAAGTGTATCTTATTTCTATAACTTTCTTCCAGCTGCGATGGAGAAATGAAATATGATGAGAAAGGCAGACGTACCTATTTATAAGCGTGCAGCTAACTGACGCCTGTTGCGTACGTCGTCGTGAGTGTCATGTCATTGCGTAGAGCACGCAGTCGTACCGTTTGGTGCGCCAGTATTTGTGTCCCACGACGCGGCGCCGCGTCGCCATCGGCATAGTATGATGGAAGCTTTACTAAAACAATACCAATAATACCTTTGTATCACGATCCTGGCATGAGTTTATCTGCGTTTACTTCTAATGTGTTAGTAGAGATTACTGTTATCATTAGAATGTATCACGATTCCATTTGAATTGATTTTCTTTTGTTTTATGTTAGAAAGAATTTGAATTGTAGTGTCTTCTATTAGTCAGAAAGAAAGACGGGAATTGAATCTCCGATGTGAGGTTTACAGTAGGAGAAATTCGATGACCGGGTTAAATTGTATGTGATTCAATATATGTAGACCTATTTTAATAGATTACATGGATTTTGTACGTATATTGCTTTGAAGTGGACATAATAGAACTTAAAATAAAAAGAAATTTTTATATTGTTGCAGACTTGTCGTCTTGTGCAGTTTTCTTCTTGTGATACGGGTAAGATTTTAGTTATTTTTATTCCGTTATTTTTTATATTATTATTTTCAAAATATATATTTTTTGTGTTTATGATATAGGTACAATCAATTAATTCAGCAGTTCTATATATTTGTACACCGTTACATATACCACGTCAATTGTAGGTTTATTCTAACCTGAGATTAATTTGTGTGACCAGCAAGCACAATCAGCGGTCAGCAGCAGCCACGAAGACACGTCAGCGGAGTCATCCGAATCGTCCACGGAAGTGTCGGTGGTCTCCGTCGCGACTTCCTCGTCAGCGGAAATACACGAGGGCTCGGGGGAAGATCCTCCCGATCCGTCACCGCCTCCTAAATCTGCTAAGGTACTACCTATATATATATTTCACAGTACCGCAGTAGCTGTCACAGTATCACTCCTTTCGATTCACTCTTACATGATTACTTACTATTAACTATTGACCGTCTGGTAAGCTGAGTGTCTAAAAGCAAACAAGTTTGATTAATATTTAAGGATCCTTAGGCATAAAGACAAATTAATTCGAAGAGCCCATCGACCCTCAGCATCGAGGAACATTATGGGGAGGAATAGGCGGATCAGTAATCAGTTATTTATTGCATTCCATGGATGCGGGTGATTCACATACTTTTCTTAATTTTGCTTATAATAATTACCCGAGTGCAATAACATATTACAGAGCTTTTGAGAGCTTTTGTTCCGTTTAGTATACTTTTGAGCTTAGGTGCTATTTACTTTACACATGATGCAGATTCAACACAAATTAATGCACACCAAACTTACTTATGAGTACTTACATCTGTATTAACAAACAATCACGATTATTTTCAGAATCAAAACGAAACAAGAGAAGCTCTGAAATCGGATGGCAGTGAACAGGATCCAGTGAGTTTTCATTAATTTGTTTCTTAACTAAAGCCTGTGTGAAAAGCACTCATAACTGTAACTTGTGACTGAGAGAGGTACTAGTAGTTTACTTACGCACAGTTGTGCCGACTGCATTGTCGCTTTTTCCATAACAACTCGTACACTCCATGTTCATTTCCACGAACTCACTGACATTTCGCTTTCTTCAATAGTAACATTATAAGAAGTGTGAAGTCAAGATTATCCTCTATTGAATAGAGTCTATTCAATTACAGATTGACTTATTATAGGTGTAAAACCGCGGTGGTCTCATTCGGACGACCTTACTCTCACTTTTCACCTGAAAAATGTTTATTGTAGCGGTTTACAAAACCTACTAATTCCGATCTATTCGAGGGCATAAGGTGATTGGTGTGGCTAAAACTTTTGTCGTGAGATTTTCCGCTAGCCGCGTCGTCGGCACAATTACCTTTAGAGAAATGGGAGAAAGGTTTCGCGTAATAGGTTCCAATTTACTCCCATTTGTTCAACTATTGGTCGAGTGATTGACAAAGCGTCGATGGTGGACACTTGGAAGTAAAACACAATTAGTTACAATCAGGCCGCGCCTTAGAATGCGGTGTTACTTTGTTATATTGAAGGTTTACGGTAAATTTTACGGATGGAATGGGATCGCTCTTGTTTGTTTACATGCTTCGAGACCTGATTTTGATAAAAGTGAAACACGTCTAAAGTCATCTTCGAAATCCTAAGTACTGGCGAGATATAAAGACCTAGGTATTATAAATATAATTCAGGTTTTCCACCGTTTCAAAGCTTGTTACCAATTTCAGTAACAAAATGGTTCGGCCCATTTTGTAACTGAGATTGGTAACCAGGTAGTTATTTAGTAGATACATTTTCACACTAATGTCTGGGAGTTCAATGTTTATGCAAACGTAGTCGTAAAAAGTGTCTTATGTTTTGGTTTCTAAGTGCAGTAGGTACCTTGTTAAACCAAAATTATATACACTTTTCTTATCACAAACTAGGATTCTCTTCACTATGGGAATTGTAGAAGAACAGAACAATACAACATCAAGCCTGGGACCAACTTGTTCAAAGTTGTGCGTCCTCAGTGGGAATCGAACCCACGATCTCTAGCGCTTCCAATGACTAAGCTGAGGCGGAAAAAAATATCGTGCAAAGTCTATCAGTTCTGTGCTACGGATGAGCGCCCCCGCCCTACCATGCGCGGCGACGGAACCAGGCGCTTGATTGCTCAATCTCTGCGGTGCGAATGCAGATGTACCCGGTTCAATGCGAATGGGAGGCCCACAGTAGCATGTGCAATGTTGCAATATGATCGGGTTTCGAAGGGCCCCTTAAAGATTTTGTTCAACTTTTGCCTTGCGTATATATAAAAACCATTATAGCTAGGCAGGTTTGTAGTAGCATGGTAGTTTAAGCTACATCAGTAGGCGTACGAGGAAACACCCCTGTATTTCCAATTACATTCCTTTATATTTGAGGATTTTGTTTATTGTGTTACCTATATTTTAGTATATTTACGAGCGTACGTATAGGTACTTACAGACCAAGAATCGATCCAATACAATAAATACACTTTATTGCACAAACAATTAAAGTTACAAGTTTTAAAAGTTAAAAATAGAATTTATATTTTTTTTCCTTAATTTTCTTGTTTTGTATGTTTTTTTTGGTGTGTGCAATAAATTATTAAACGAATAAATACAATTTAAGCGGTCTTACCGCTTTAAGCAATTTCTTCCAGACAACCTTTCCAAATTAGTATTTCCTGCAATTCTTTTCTATAATAGAATAGAATTAAACTTTTGTGTTTAATTAAACTTAAATCTTATCTAGTTATGTCAATTTCCTACACATGCATGTTCAGCTGTTTAATGATTGGAACTTTTCTCAGAAAGTGGTTTTTAAGGTAGTTGATTATTGGTTATTTCATATTCTCATTTTTTCCATACTCTCATTTTATCTTACTGTCCTATTTATATGCCTCGTTGGCCTTTTGGACGTTTGCCCTGATCCCTGGCACCCCAGTAGTCGTTGCGGTTTGATTCTTACTGGGAACATAAAAATTCGTAATATATTGATTTAAAAGAAAATGTTGGCCCTTCAATTACCAGCAGCCCGCGACTTCGTCCACGCCGAATATATATAGAATCATCAGTCTACTGTCGTCCATTTCTGGATATAGGTATGTGACAAGGCGCGAATGGACCGGTTGCCACTACACTTGATAATCCGTCCTCCCCATCCACCCCTTGCTGTTTAGCATTTCCTCACTACACTTGATTATCCGTCCTCCCCATCCACCCCTTGCTGTTTAGCATTCCCTCACTACACTTGATTAGCCGTCCTCCCCATCCACCCCTTGCTGTTCAGTATTTCCTCACTACACTAGATTATCCGTCCTCCCCATCCACCCCTTGCTGTTTAGCATTTCCTCACTACACTTGATTATTCGTCCTCCCCATCCACCCCTTGCTGTTTAGCTTTCCTTCACTACAATTGATTAGCCGTCCTCCCCATCCACCCCTTGCTGTTCAGTATTTCCTCACTACACTAGATTATCCGTCCTCCCCATCCACCCCTTGCTGTTTAGCATTTCCTCACTACACTTGATTAGCCGTCCTCCCCATCCACCCCTTGCTGTTCAGCATTTCTTCGAGAATCTGCAGCGACTCAGCCATCACCACTATGTAATAGAATGATGTACTCACCGTTTTAATCGATCATATTCTCCAATCTACGGGTTTAAAGGCATCTTTCAGAACGCTGGTAAATAGTTTTAGGCATTGACATCCCCCTGTCTAATCTCCATTCGCAACTGGATCGACTTCGTCTGTTGGTCTAATCGACTTGACACCGCTGCAGGACACATTTTAGAACACCTGAGGTTCCAATGGAGTCGAAGACCTTTTCGTAGTTAAGAAATTAAAGACATCGAGGTTTATTATACCTACTTCTCAGTCTTCTGTACAATCTGACGCAGTGTGTAGAACTAATCTACGCGGTTCTGTAGCGTTTTCGTCCTTAAAGTCGTGAAAATAGAAAGGCCTTAGCGTTTATAAGCGGAAGGGAGAGTGATATGCGAGTAGTATATCACTGCTTATATATGTAAGTATATGTTATTATTATTGCCGTGTGGTTTCCGGTAGAGTAGAATAGGACGACTCCAGAACTTCATGTAGATGTCGTACAAGGCGACTGAGGGAATACATTATAAAACAAAAAATAAAATGAGGGGGTCTAAGGTTAAGTAATAGATAACATTTCAATCATTTTTGAAATTTTTGTCTGTAATGTCTGTTAGTTTGTGCACGCATCACTTAAATACTAATAAACCGATTTTGATGGACTTTTCACAGAAATACAGGGCTTAACTCGGAGTAACATAAGGCTTTATTTCATCGCAATCGGTTTACTCAATCAAAAGTTATGGACATTTTTAGTTTTCAAATACATTAGTAAGGTTAGTATGCAATATAACAAGAAAGTATAATTTTAATGTTCGGTACTATTCAGATTGCGATGAGTTTGGACTACATTTGGAGTAGTGATTTGCTGCAGTGGGAGTGGGCATGGGAGTGGGCTTGGGCGTGGGGGCGGAGGCGGGAACGGGAGCGGGAGCGGGAGTGTAAGTGGGAGCGGCAGTGGGAAGGAAAGCGGATTCTGTAGTTCACGCGAGCCGAGCAGCGGGCACAGCTAGTAATAAATAAGTATTGGTTTGATTGTGAAAGCCTAGTTTGAAATTACGCATGGTAACGCGTCATCAATTAAAAGTAGTTCATATTTTTTTTTTTTTTTTTTTATTTATTTATTTAACATTAATAAGAAAATACATTTCATGTCTTACATAACTCACACATAATAAACCTCTTGGGTTTGTCCTATGTGCGGTGAGGCCGCTCGGTCACAGCGGAGCATGCTAACACTTGTTGTACATTATAAAGAGAGTTAAGTACATAACAGATGGCAAAATAAATGTATCTATGCAACCTTGAATTGTACTTATATAATAACCTATTCTTACTTGTTTTCCTCTACTGAAGGTAGTGTTTTTTTATTACATTTTTGTATTTTTTACTGTTTACATAGGTATTTTGTATATCTTTCGGCAATTCATTTACAATTAGTGGTAACATATATTCCCACGTTCGCATGCCATATACATTGTTGTAACTAGGTAAGACATATTCCGGAAGGTGTGACAGCCTTCTCAAGTTAGTTGGGCGTTTTGCTTTCTTTAAATTGATTTTGTTTTTGTCTTCGTCTTTTAATAATAGAAATTTTATTTTGTTATAAATATTCATAACCCTACAGTATTTGAAAAGGCTGTCCCCCTCCAGGCCATGCTTCATTCTTATTTGTTTGGGTACAATCTCCTTAAGAAGACTTATCTGTAGTTTATAAATTTTATCTATGTATGTTCTGTATGTCCTCCCATAGCTGCCAGCGCCGTAGCTAATTATTGAATCTGCTAGCGACAGATAAAGTAATCTCATAATTTTATAAGGTATTTTATACTTCAGTACTGACAGCTTGCCTATCAGAGCTCTTAGCTTATTGCTTATGTGCTCGACATGTGGCCCCCAGTTAAACTTATCATCAATGACCAGACCTATATAAGTATGTTTTTCGACCAATTCAAGCTGTCCGCATTTACAACCTTTGCTATTTAGGTGTAGGCAATGGTGTTCGTGTGCCACGATAACTGGTTGAGAATGTGTTTTTATATATGCTGAGTGTATGTGCATGGCTTTGGTTTTTTGTGCATTAATTACTAGCCCAGTATCGTGCGCCCATTTGCAAAGTAGATCAAAGTTTTGTTGCATAATGCGTGTTGCCTCGTTTATGTCTCTATTTGCTACTATTAGACACGTGTCGTCCGCAAACTGGTATACCGAGCCCTCTGAAAATATGTTACACATGTCGTTTACATACGCCAAATATTCCGTTGGAGATAATATAGAGCCTTGTGCGGTTCCTTCCTCGGTCTTTATCATATTGCTACTTTCTTCTGCTATTTTTACTGTTGTAAATCGATTACTGTGATAATTTTTAAACCAATTTAGGAGTGGGCCCTGTATACCATTCTGTGACAGTTTTGTAAATAGTGTATTATAATTTAAAGTTTCGAATGCTTTACTGAAGTCAACGAAGACAGCCAGCACATGACTTTTCTCATTCATGTGTCCGTTGACCTCGCTAACGAATTTTGACATAAGATTAATGGTGCTTTTATTTTTTTGAAACCCGAACTGATTTTCATTTATTATATTGTAATGTTGAAAGTATTTATTTATCTCATTGCCAAAGTATCTTTCCACTATCTTATCAATGCATGGTAATATTGTGATTGGTCTGTAGTTGTTTATGTCAGTATGGCTACCTTTCTTATATATGGGTCGAATAATGCCTATTTTCAATTGATCTGGGTATGTTGAGCTTTCCATGCATTTATTAATTAGGTGAGTAATAACTGGAGTAAATATCGTCATAATGTTTTTTATATCCTTGGCTCTTATCTCGTCAATTCCTGGACTTTTCCTGTCGTTAATTTGTTTTATGATCGAATGTACCATATCATTACTGGCTTTTTTTAACCTCATAGATTTGTCTGGGCATTGCTCGTATATTTGTGGGTTAAGTAGGGGCACATCGCACGACATACAAATTTTTTTAACATTTCCCGAAAATTCATTCGCAAACTTATTCGATAATATCGATGCGTGCTCTTTGAAAGATTTTAATATTACATCGTCTATTGATTTTACTATTTTGCCGCTAAGTGTATTAATGATTTGCCACATTTTCTTTGGATTATTAAAATGTTCACTAATTTCCTTATATATAAATTTATTTTTTGTATAATTACATACTCTGTTAGTGTTATTCCTGTATTTATTGTATAATAATCTATTTTTTAAGTTTCCTTCATCTTTTTTCCATATTTTAAATAACTCATCTCTCTTGTTAGTCATACGAATTATTTTCTCATTTATCCATGAGCATGAATTATTCCTTATTCTATTTTTTCTATTAGTTTTTACGATAATCTTACACGTATTGTATACACCTTTAAATGAATCTATAACAAACTTCATGATCTCATTTGTATTTTCGTATTGTAAAGCCTGTCCCCAATCAATTTTATTCAGTTCCTCTTTTACCTTATTGTTGTCAAGCTTATCTGTTGTTTTTGAGTACACGACCTTATCCTTACCATATATATTCATCACCGCGCAACCTGTTATAAAATGGTCAGCTGGCGCACTGTTTACAATAGCCGTGTGCGCCATGCGATTACCGCCACACCGTATAAATCCATGATCTATACACGATTTCGTAATGATGTCGCCTTTATTTTCTATTCGCGTGTACTGATTAATACCACATTCCAATCCCGCTTCACTTAATGCGTTTATATACATAGTACGTATAGGCGTGAACTCTTTAAGATTAATGTTCGCGTCACCCATTAAAATTAGGTCATTTTTTCTCGTATACTTTTTAATTGTATTTGTAATTTCTTTAATGAAACCGCTTTTGGAGTTATTTTTGTCTGGTGGTCTATACATAGCACATATTCCTATTTTGTAATGCGAATTTATCTCGGCTTCTCCTAACATACATTCACAGAATCGTGTATTTGTTTTATATTCGTTAAAAGTTATACTGTTGTGAGCGTAAATTATAATTCCCCCACCTTTCCTTTTGTCTCTTAGTGATGTGTACATGTTATAATTTTCCAACTCAAATAATTTTTCGCATCCTTTTTTAAGGTTAGCTTCTGTAATAATAATTATGTGAATGGTATGTGTGCTGTGAGTAAGAGTATATTCTAATTGAGCGAAATTTTTCAACATAGAACGTATATTGACCTGTAATATCAAAAGTGGTATTTTTGACGGCAAGATCCTTATAAACTCGTTCCAAGTATTACAGTTGTGTTCTATATACGAAGTAGAATAATCTGTATTAGCCATTGCTACTTTGCTTAGGTTTACATATTCATAAAACAGTTAATCCTATCATTTTAATTTTTTTTTTTTTTCAAATATGAACTTATCTGCCTCATTCCTGGTTCCCCGCAGCCAATCTCTGGATATCCTGTAGGGAGCGAACTTGGTATGTTTTGCTATTTTTGTCGTCATTTTGTTTGATGAGTATTACTCCATTTTTGCACCATACAAATTTGTATAGGTTCGTATTCTTGAGCTCCTCCTTAGTTCTCCATAGCAAGTATGCTGTGGCTGGCGTAAGACACTCTCGCAGGTATACTTTGGCATCATTTACACCGCCTATATCCACGGCAGTAATATGCGTATTTTTTGCCGCTTCTAGCCATGAATCCCTGCATCCATCGCGCAGTACTACAGTCAGTGTCATCAGGTCCAAACTTTTCTTATTCATTTTCTTTTTTCGATAAATTTTTAGCATATCTTTCGCGTTTAATTGTAGCTTTTCACATAATTTGTTTGCAGTATATAGTAAATTTTCTTTTTCTACCTCCTTGATTCCGCAAATTTCTAGGTTATTTGCCAGTTGATTTTGTTCTTGTATGTTTATTTTTTGTTCCAATATAAATATATACATATACATTTCATATATACCATTTACGTCGATCAGTGTGTAGGATCGTGAGAACTATAAACTATATAGAGCAGATATCAGTACCGAGTTCACTGTCGGCAGTTTTATGTTATGGTGGCAGTGTCGAGATATCCATCTGTGACCCGGCGGCGGGCGTCGGCGACGACGTGTGGAAAACAGCTGTTGCTCGCCTCAATTCGCTCTCTTACCATGAACTCAACGGTGTGCCATCCAACAGCGAAATGTAGTGGCCCTTCATAGCCTTTCATTTTTATGATATTGTATTTAATTTTATTTAGACTAAGTATTTTATTGCGCACCCATAGGGTTATTATCGACAAGTGAGAATTTCGTTTCCCGGGATGACAAATTAAGATTTATCGCTCTTACACAAAGTTAATTATAATTAACTAATAACGATTAAAAATCAAGAACCAATGATATAAGTCTGTATGTGCGTACAGACGAGGTATCGTGACGACCGAAGGGAAACATGATAGGTATGTACAAGTCGCAATTTTTAATCAAGTGATCTAGTCTTGGTTTCAGTCTTTTCGTACATTATCAGAAAATATCGCTATTGAAATTCAAAGTAATAAGTGACAGAAATTTTGTTATTAGTTGTATAAATATTTACGTAGAAAATATAGCAGCCATTTTGAGCAGCCAGCAGCCTAATTATTCACTTTTTATTTTAATATTGAATCGAGAACATTCAGTAGTAGTTTTTTAAATTAAAGGTAAAGAAAGATACAGTGTCACACATCCAAGTAGGTATTAAGTTTAGCAAAATGCAAGATTTAAATATATCACTTATTTCTTATTTCTTCATATATAACTCTTTGTTCGATGATTCGACATTGCGCTGAATGGCCAAATCGTAACCTTGGTTAAAAACAGTGGTATCTTTCACACAAAATACACAAAATGTATGAAAGATACGACTCTCTCTACGGGTTACGAAATTATGTGTAAAAAATGCGTCCGTTTAAAATATATGTTAGACGTTATCTAACCACGAGCAGCTGTGTACCCTACATTAGAAATACTCTTCCCATAATTTGATAATAACTTAATTCAAAAGCCATTAGTAAAAAGTAAACAAATTACATTATCTGGGGCACTGTAACAAGCTAACCACGCTCAGATGAAGCGTAGTTATATTATTATATTTGTATAAGTATATCGTGCGTGCATAAAATAAAACACATAGCGGTATAACATTTAAATTACATAGTGTGTCAATAGACTATAGTGAGATATATTTTTGGGGCGATGGTGTGCGACCTAATAATAAACATAATACGCCTTACAGCTAATCATTTGGAGAATCGATTTATATATTTATAATATTTGTTCGACGTAGCGTCGATTTTTTGTTAAATATATTTAATCGAACAAATATTTTCTGTTTAGAAACACTAGTATATGTAGATATATACTAAACTACAAATAGATAGTTCACCGCAGGTTAGCTGGAAGAAATTTCTTTAGAAATAAGCTTAACCTTTTGAATAATTTTCTTTTCTTTGTGTTGTTCTTTGTATGTTTGTGTGTACAATAAAATATTTAAAAAACAATGGATTAATTAATATATCATTCATCAAAATCGGATTGAACAATTCGATGTGTAGTTCTGAATTTTTGATCATAAATGGATTTTGCGATTCTGAAGCCTCTTAAAATTACCTGAATTAATAAATATGTTATATACTAAGTACATAATATATAAACACTTGTCTACTACCAAACTAGGATTTTTTGTGGAAATTAGATAAAATATAATAATAATAAAATCATTTAATAGCAGGCAACCATAAATTTTTTGATAAGTAGGTACACAACATCATGTACTATATATGAACATAGGTTCATGTTTACCTTTGGAAAAATGGTTCCCTCGGAAAATAAAAACTGGCTTCACGCGGGCAAAGCCGCGGGCGTTTGTATATATATGTAATCTTGAACAAAGTATACACACTATTTTAGGATTTTAATGTCTTTGCCTCCCTATAACGTCGAGTCTCACTCCCTCGGACCAGAAGTCGGAAAGTTATATAAAAAGAAAAACAATACACAAATAACACCCATACCCAGGACCAACTTGTAAAAGTTGTCTGTCCCCGTGGTAATGGAATCCACGACCTTTGGATCTCGACTCTAACTACACAACCACTAAGCCAAACAAGGTGGTCAATGCTTATAATATTTGATAAAGAAATTTGAAAGTTTCAGATTTTACATACGCCATTATATTACTATCAATTTGTATTTACAACACTACACTCGTACGCATGTAAAAGCACGATCAGCTCATGGCATCTCGACGAAGTTCAACTATTTTATTGATCGTAGTTTTATTTTACTTATCGTACTGCAGTGGCATGATTAGGTTTCTGTTTTCTTTTTATTAAAACCAATTTGTCGAAGTGATGTGGCGACAGAGGAGCGCAATCTGTACTCCACTGGCCCAATTTTATAATGCGTATAGACGGCGGTCACCGGCGGCTGGCGTGCGAACCGCCCTGGCACACTTACCAGCCATTTATGACTTTTTTTTGTGCAAAACTTTCGAGGGTCGTGACTGTGAAATGGTGCATTACTGACGCCGTTCTACGACAATCCGACAGTTTGTTTTGGAACGCTTTGTTGACGAGATAATGGATGCAATCTCAGTAATGTTTGAACTACAATAAAATTATTTTTTAGAAAAAAACAAAACCGACTTCAAGGCTATACCTACACGTACAAACTTAAACTAAAAAGTAGAAAATAATATTTTAATTACTTCAAAGCGAAGAGAATTAAAGGACAATCAACGAAATTATTGATACTTATATACCTATTTACAATTTATAATAAGTTATTTCTGGAGTCGGTGCCAGCCAAGAAGGACAGTTTAATTAACAATTCAAGCAACAATATGATATGCCTGAGTGAAGTGAGGTATCCTTTAAGCTTATTTTTGCTTTGGCTGGCACCGACTCCAAAAATAACTTATTATAAATTGTAAATAGGTATATAAGTATCAATAATTTCGTTGATTGTCCTTTAATTCTCTTCGCTTTGAAGTAATTAAAATATTATTTTCTACTTTTTAGTTTAAGTTTGTACGTGTAGGTATAGCCTTGAAGTCGGTTTTGTTTTTTTCTAAAAAATAATTTTATTTTTTACTTTTTAGTGGGTAGTAAGTGTATTTTGTTTATTTAAAACGCGCTGCTCAAATGAGACAGCGCCGTTAGGAAGACAGTAGTGACGAGAAGAAAGATTGTTTAAAGAAAAGTAGGGAAAGAAATGCTATAAATATTTCAAATGAGAGTTTTGAGCAGCGGGCCTATAGACTTTCTCAGACACACGAACTTATCAAGGCTCCAGAAAGTCATGCTCAACGACTCAGTTTGATTCACAACGTTTATCAATCGAAACCGAAGAGTAATGTTTTCTTCGTCTTGGCTTGCAACACGAGCATTTATATGAATCCAGATCGACTCGGTTAGTTGCTATGCGGCTAGTTTTTAAATCGATCCCACAATGAGAAACCTTTAACAAAAATGACACGCTTGTGTAATCTTTTCAACAAATAGGTAGTTTTCTTTAAGAACAGATATTAATGTATAACTATTATGAAGGCTCCTTACAAATGCATACAAACTTCTTTGTTCTTAGCTAATGACAGTTAAAAAAATATTGAAATTCCTCATCACAACTTTTGTTTAATGCAAGGATCAAGCATTAAAACCATGGATGACTCATTATAAGTTGAAACCTGAAATAAATACTTCATACTTGTCATATATATGGCAGCATTTACTGAGAAAAAAAGAGATAACAATTGGCACGCGCGTCATCTTGAAAGTCGGCGGGCCACCAGTTTTGACGTCTGAAAGCTTTTGGTATACAGCTGAATACAATTTTGGTTGCGTTAGGTTTTCGTAAATTTCGTGATTAATTCGTTAGTTATTATGTTCTGTGTAACCTGCTTTTATAATAACTATGGCATGTGCTGCTGTGTGCTGTCGAAGCCGAATTGGTGTCTTAACGGAAAACAATTACAAATTATCTTTTCATCGGTAAGTTGATTTAAACAAATATGTCCATAATTTGTTGACATTCTACTATTTAAACAATACAGATTCAATATACCTATCTCTTTTGTACAATGCCCATTATTAAATATGTGAAGGAGTCGATTACACTTTTTACTTTCAACTTAATATGATGGATCCATAGTTTTAATGCTTCATCCTTTTCTGAAGGGAACACCAAACTAGCATGTCGTCTATGTAGGTATATACTAAGACTATATTTGTGTCTTTGTTGATTTTTCAAAAAGCGCTAAATGAATTTCGATAAAATTTATATGG
Source organism: Esperia sulphurella (assembly GCA_947086405.1). Taxonomy (NCBI): domain Eukaryota; kingdom Metazoa; phylum Arthropoda; class Insecta; order Lepidoptera; family Oecophoridae; genus Esperia; species Esperia sulphurella. Next base: position 10,287,844 of record OX352269.1, read on the forward strand.
GACCACCTCTGAAGTATGACCTACCATACAAAATATGAACCATCAAAATCCATTCAGAATTGGCGGAGTAATCGCGTAACAAACATACAAAAAAAAAAAAAAAAACATACCGTCGAATTGAGAACCTCCTCCTTTTTTGAAGTCGGTTGAAAAGAATTAAATGTTTAAGTACTTATAAACGTTGCATTTTACTGACAGCTTTAGTAGAAAATGGTTTACCTACTATTTTTTAAATTATATGTAACACAATCCATTAATGTTCTATTTGTTGACAAAACTTCACAAACAGCACCAAAAACATACAACAAATATTGTACAAAACTGGTTTTACTTGCTAGTTTAATTTTGCCGTTACCATTTTGACATTGATATACGCCCTATGACACTCTGCATTAGCTTTACAATAAGTAAAATTCGCAATTAATTCAGTATAGTTCCTAAAACACACAACTTCATATATAGTAGTACTTACATACACTTTCCCAAACTAGGGGTTTCTCCTATATGAACGGATTTAGCCAATGATAGAACATTACACAATTCTAACATCCAGAACGGGACCAATTTGTACTTATTGTATAAAGTTGTTCCTGGTGGGAATCGAACCCACTTTCAATCGAACAAATCTCTGGCGCTCGAGTCTAACACCAAGGCGCCTAGTTGTCAAATGGTTAAAAGTTAACTCTTTGTTGCTTTCATGAAATTGCGTTGCTATGCTATCTTTCATGAAATATTCTATTAATAGACTAAATAATAATGTCTACTACGTTTGAAATACTTTTATGAAAATACTTTCCAATGTGTTCAGGAGTATTTTTGAACACAGAAAAAAATTTCGGTCGGTAACAAGCCGGTATTCGGAAATTTCGTACCTACAACTATCTATATTTTGTTTAATAAATTGTAGGTGAATCTTTTTGCTAATTTGTAAACTGAGGTGAATACAAAACTGTTTGTTTAATTAACAGAGGTTGTATTATGATGATGAGGCATCGAAAGCCGCGGCTGCCGGAAGGAGGTAGTTACGCGGCGGGTTAGGCTATCTCAGGGCTATCGCTCGTTGCACCACCTCCGCGGTACGTGCTTACATACGATGAGACAAACACATCAAACCACAGATGTATGAGCTCCTCTACTAAAAGCTATTAAATGTCTTACTGTACATTTAGACAGCCTCGTTGAATTAGTGGATTGGGTATTTGATGACTATTAAGCCAGAGGTCGTAGGGTCTAATTTCTTTTAATTTCTAGGGTTCCGTCAAGACACAAACTCGATTTAACAATATATATCTAATTTTTTTACATTTTATCCCTTACGCTAACTGATATTTCTGGTATCGAAATGTACACTTTCTTGGCAATGGAAAAATTATGAAAATGTCAAAACAAAAAAAATATAAAAACAAGTTAATTGACGGAATTCGCACATTGTATACGACGTAAGTGTACTTTTGCTGACTTTTTTTTATATAAAATCCAAATTACTGTGTTACATTGTGCTACACGAATACTTATATAGGTTGGTATCTACTGCACGAAAATTTATCCTATAGAGGAGAGCAACAATCAAACTATTATCTAAATTTTGCCTATGCAACCGACCACGTGACATCCCAAACTAAACCAAATATGTGTAATTTTTTGGGAGATTTGGGGTCAATAAGTTTGAACGTTGAAGTGGCAGTGGGCTGGTCACATCTGTCGGAGGACCGATTACCGTTGTGGTGGGACTCCCCCGGCTAGATGGAGCGACGATCTGCATAAGGCGGTAGTGACTTGATGAGAAGAAGGATCGGGTTTAGATGCGTGACTTGGGAGAGGCCTATGTCCAGCAGTGGACTCTTCAGGCTGATGATGATGATGTAAAATGTTTTCGAGACTATTGTCAATAATTTAGTCATTTGAAATGTGTCCTATACAGTATTAAAAACCAATTGGAAATCTTAGGAGTTGTAGATTACGATTTGCTGATTAGGTAGAATAAAATCTTATTAAATTCCGTGCTAATCCAGGTGGTGTTCCTAGCCGAGAAGAACAGCTACATCCCGGTGAGCATCAAGCCGCGGTCACCTGCGGCGGAGGCTGCCTGGCGGGAACCCTGGGAGCGAGAGTACCGCCGACACCGCACCAATGGCAGTCGAGTGCAGTGTAAGTGTTTACATAGTAACCAAGTTTTATTATCATATCATACAAGAAAACCATACAATTTAGATTACTCGCGCGCGTAACATTTGGAAACTGAGAATGTAGGGATGTTGCTATAAAATTGACAAGTTTGACGTTCTTGCGCTAACTGCACATTTATAATTTTCTGTTGTGAACTGTCAAGTTAGAACTGAAAATGTTTTAATTTTTGACCGCTTGGAGCGCTCTAGGGTTAACTAAGTAAATTTAAACTTTTTCTTTAGTCCACGCGAGCACAGAAATAATAAACTTCGCGTGCCCGTACATTGAAGATATTTGCAACAAAAAAAAATGGCGGGTCAAAGGATATAAGTAACAGAACACATTTCCATCATTTTTGGAATTTATGTCTGTTTATCTGTTTCTGTGTGTGTCTGTTTGTTTATGCACGCATCACTTAAAAACTACTGAACCGATTTTGATGGACTGTTCACAGAAACATAGTGCTTAATTCGGTGTAACATATAGGCTTTATTCATTCATTCATTGCAATCGGCTTACTCAATGTTATTCCGAGTTAAGCCCCATGTTTCTGTGAAAAGTTCATCAAAATCCCTTTAGTAGTTTTTAAGTGATGCGTGCACAAACAAACAGATAAACAGACAACAAGACAAACAGACAAAAAATATCGAAAATTCTTATTACTTATCCTTCCCAATCCCAATTTATTTTATTGTAAATATTTTCAATTTACAGACAAGCGATGTTTATGTTTTTATTTATTAGATTAACAGTAAAAATATGGACAACAGGAAACCCACACAAAAAATTGGAAGGTCTTAATTCCAATTTATTTTTTTGTGTGGGTTTCCGAACGTAGGTACTTAGCAGCGAAAAATTCATGTACAGAGTCAAAAGCGTTCTGTGTACGTAGAGGTCCAGACGCAAAAACCGTTTCGCTGGGTCCTCCTTTACGGTTTGTCAAGTTTTCAGAAAACTTTAAGGCCCAGGGCTTGGAGGGTTTTCTTTGTTTTTGATAGTCCACATGGCACACATCTCAGGTTGTTACCATGTTTGGTGTTATAAATAACCAATGGCATGCACTTGTTTCTTCATAAATGCTTTCCAGTTTCTAGCAGGACTATGGATGGTGTAATGGTCCCGGTCTAGCCGCAAAAAACTAATAACGCCTTAGGTTAAAGATCGAACTGTCCAAGCACTCAGTCAATATACGGAGAATTTATCATTGGACGTGCAGGACGTGCCTGCCCAGAAGAACGCGTACTCGATCTCATGATCCTTATAAAGTCAGGAACTCTGGCCTTGGCGAACATGCTCGACGACAGTACCGTGGCAGGTTCATCAGAATGCGATATGCGTCATTATACTGCACTCTATGCTCAGTGCGCATCTGGTGAAGCTGACCCACATTCGAAACGTACTACACTAAGACGGCTGTCTGCCATCCGCCGATTAGGCTTTCCCCGCACAACAGTGACCCATTGGCTACCGTTGGAATACTGCACGAGTGACTGACTACTATGCCGTGTGGTTTCCGGTAGAGTAGAATAGGACCACTCCAACTCTTCCCGTGGATGTCGTACAAGGCGACTAAGGGAATACATTATAAAACATCAATCAGGCCTCCCCAACCCGTCTGGCCAGCGCGGGGAGTATAGGCCAAATCCTCCGTTTGTCTCCGGCAGATGAGAGAGGGTTGTGCTCCTGCAGTGGAGACAAAAATAACCTGATGATGACTGACTCACACACGCATACTCTAGCACCCGTTTGTATGGACAAACAATAGTTGTGTGAATGGCAGTTAGACTTCATTCTCTTGGACTATACTGTATATATGAAATACTATGTACGAAGAATGATATATATTTTTGTGAAAACTGTGGTTCCCGCCTTAGAATAGGGCTACTCCCAAGTGGGTGTCTTCAAGGCTTCTAAGGGATTGCACCAGGGACGGGCAGCAGCGTTCTTCTGTATATATGAAGTTTATTACTGCGATCACCAATTCGCCTGCCAAGCGTGGTGATTATGGCAAGCCCACCAAAAGAAGCATTCTTTTGTGGAGGCTTATGTTCAGCAGTGGACGTATTTTGGCTGATGATGATGAAAAAGAATGCACGCCACTATCCTCCGCTTTCCTCATTCAGCCGCTCCGGCTACCTTTCTCAGATCGTTATCCACTTACGTACGCGGTTTTAGAACTCTTTAGGACAAACAGAAGTCGTTGGTTTCGCTATACATGTGGCCTGCCCACTACCTCTTGGCTTTGTCGGTCACTTCAGTACTGCGACAACCACGCCTAGTGTCGTGGCCCTGATTACTTCTACATGAGGGACGGCTTATACAATCTCAATACAAATAACTAGTCTTTTGCATCTTGAAAGCGTTATCTCTAACATAATGTAGATATCTCGTACAATATAGAATATTATTTCGTAAACATGTTCATTCATAGGTATCGTAGCAGGCTATGCATGGAAGTACTACGGTATACAGCATAGCGTAGCGTTGGGAAACAACAAATTGAGATGTTATCGATACCGCGCGTGGCAAACCGCTTGCTCAACGCTTTGTTATCTTTTATATGTATAGTTTTTTATTGAACCATTCTTATGCTGTGTACAGGATATGGGGATTATTAGTGTAAAGTAGTTGTAACCATTGTCTTCACTAAAATAATAAAGTTTGTGAGTTTACACGTGATAATTCCGGAACTACGTAACCGATTTCAAAACTTCGTTCACTGTTAGGATTTGTTGGAGGCTATAGACAATTTTTACATCGGGTAAATACTGAATATAGAGTTCTGAGGTGGGATGCCCCGCCGCCAGATGGACCGACGACCTGAAGACGGTGGCCGGAAGCGGTTGGATGCGGAGGGCGGAGGAACCGGGTGTGGTGGCGTTCATTGGGGAAGGTCTATGTCCAGCAGTGGACGGCTAAGGGCTGACATGAATGAAATACTGGGTTTCCTCTGTAGTGGGCTAACCATGGGCAGCACTTCGAGCAAACTCACAAGCTTTGGTCTTTTTATTATATTTGTGTAACAAGACCTATATGACATTCTTATCTCGGTGTTTTTTACAGATATCGAGGCGGAATGTCAAGATGACTTCATGAAGATCAGAGTTGGGTTCAACGGGTCCTTCGCGGGCTTGGTGTACTCGGCAGGTAAATAAAAGAATATTTTTAGTGGGTCAAAAAATAGTTTTCTTTAACTTACACGGACTTTGGACGTCTAGGAGCTGACATGACTAACCGGACATTACAGTCGTCTTACGTAAATTCAGAAATACCTAGATATAGATACGTGTATGTTTTAGGTCCACAGATTTTCGTTTATTTGTGAAGTCTAGAAGGTACCATACCATACTCATTGACTAATTATATTTAATTTTAAGTTTTATTTCTCATTTTTATTTATTAGTTATTGATGTTTAATCTGATTGTGTAAAATTTGATTTGACCTGCAACGGAAGTTATTAATAAAGTATGTCACTCTACTTAAAAATTAAAAAGTAGTTAATGCTAGTTTTCTGTACGTACAGGTTACTCGTACGACCCAGACTGCATGTATATCAACGGCTCTGGCCGCGACTACTACGAGTTCTACATCCAGCTCAACCGGTGCGGAACCCTCGGCAGGAACAGCCAGCAGGACGACACGAGGAAACATCCCACCGTGAGTTTCATTCAGATCACTTACATATACGAACCTTTAGATTAGTGTTGTATTGTTTCTACTTGTATGTAATGTTGCACTGTATGTGTTTTGTTGCAGCCAATAAATGATTATACTATTCCATTCGAAGTAAGTTGTCAATGGAGTAACATCATTATGAGTTACAGCTATTCTTAATTTTTTTATGCTATTTATAGTTATTAGACATAATAAAACGTGTATTACATCTATTAAATAAAAACATTAACTTTGCATGTCTGTACACTGAAAATATTGGAATAAAAATAAAATAAAAAATGGAATACAAATTTGAAGTCCAAGGATAAGTAATAGAGTACATTAAGATCATTTTTGGAATTTTTGTCTGTTAGTTTGTGCACGCATCACCTAAAAACTACTAAATTCGATTCTGATGGAAGCTTTCAGAAGAATTCCCCAAATTACGCCCTATGAGCGTAATTTGGAGTAACGTCTAGTCTCGATTTCATCGCAATCGGCTTACTCTATCAAAAGTTAAGCTAATTTATACTTTTAAAAAACTCGAAACGCTCGGCGGAATTCAGATTGCGATGAGCTAGGACTACAGTGACTGATGGTGGCAGTGGCAGTTGAAGTGGGGGTGGGGGAGGGAGGGGAATACGTGCGAATAATTATGTAAGTTTTACTTTCGAGCGAAGCGACGAGGTACGAGTACGTATTGTATATTGTGAATATTTGTTGTACTGATGTTTCAGTACATCTATATATTTTGTTTGTCTGTTTGCCTGGCAGAAGAACCTGATGTGGAACACGATCACAGTGCAGTACAACCCCCTGATCGAGGAGGAGCTGGACGAACACTTCAAGGTCACGTGCGAATACGGATACGACTTCTGGAAGACCGTCACCTTTCCCTTCTTAGATGTCGAGTGAGTGATCATATTAATTTAACTGTCTTGTCACTTACTCTGTCGTTTTACGTACTATACATTTAAATTACACAAATACGTATGGATGTTTGTAAATTTTGATGAACTTAGTACAGTGCTAACATAATTCTGGATTAACATGCATGGAAGCGCTGCATGCCGCGCCCGCGCACCAACTACGCGCGCAACTCGCCCGTCCACAGGGCAGTCACAGCTTACGAGAAGCAATTCGCTGGGGTCGATATCTTCCATCTCAGTAGACCCCAGTTTACACAATAACCATAGTTTAGTAGACACTACATCAGACAATTACAATCTACATCTATCTCATTTTAAATTATATAAAGTAGCTTTCTTCCCTCTTTGTTAAACTGTTTATCTAAAATGACGAACTTTATAATTGGCTTGATATGTATAATTATGTGTTGTATTTTTTTCCATTTAAACATGCTGTTAAATTTGCATTAAATAAAAAATAAAATAAAATAAAATGTTTCCGGTATCAACATATTCGATGCAATAAAGGTGAAAATGGGTCAAACTTGCATTACGAGAATTAACTAGAACTAACATGTGAAGCTAAAAGCCCGTAAAAAGTCAAAAGGCATGAACAACGTAATATAGCGGAATTTCTGTGACGTATGAGTGTAGTCTGCGTGAGAGGACCTACCTAAAATTCATCGGCTCATTTAAAGTTACGCGTTTTTAGATCTACGCCCCGTTATAAATGTAGTAATACAACGGTTATGTATGAATATGGTTTTACGTAAAATAAAAATATATATTTTATAGCTGAAATTCAAACATCACGAAATGCTGGTTAATCTTTTTAATTGCAAATCTTTCATTAAATTTTATAATCATCATCATCAGGTTATTTTTGTCTCCACTGCAGGAGCACAACCCTATCTCATCTGCCGGAGGCAGACGAAGGATTTGGCCTACACTCCCCGCGCTGGCCAGATGGGTTGGGGAGGCCTGATTGATGTTTTATAATGTATTCCCTTAGTCGCCTTGTACGACATCCACGGGAAGAGTTGGAGTGGTCCTATTCTCCTCTACCGGAAACCAAACGGCAATTTTATAATAGTTTTGACCAAAGCTTTCCCAAACGTATACAGGTATGCTGAAGCCAATGTTTAATAAATATATGTTTAATAAATGGTACAATCCTTTCCGGAAAACTTGGGTATTCGCATAATCCACCTATGAGGGTCGGTGGGGCAGTACGTAAGACCTGGATTATCATGTCTATGTTCTATCCCCGATCATGCCATGTACCATGTTTTATCGAAACATAAGTGCATTTACGGACTGCTCTCAAACGAGCAGACACAAAATAAAATAAAAACATCAGTTCTGTAAGTGTGGCACTATGTCCGTATGGTTACCCCAGCTCAGATGGCTATAGAGGATGACATAAACTTTTCTTGGTGTTGTTCTTTGTATGTTTGTGTGTACAATAAACTATTAAATAAATAGGTGTTACTACTGTCTAAAAATAAGTTGTGTTTCGTGTAACAATCAGGTGTAATTTCCAGAGTGGCGACGGGGAACCCAGTGGTGTTTACACTGCAGCCTCCCGAATGCTACATGGAGATCCGGTCGGGGTACGGGGCCACCGGCGCCAGGGTCTCCGGCCCCGTAAGGGTGGGCGACCCGCTCACGCTGCTTATTTATATGAGGAGCGCTTATGGTGAGTATTGGTTAGCTTAAGCTTATGATGCTAAGCTTACATATACTAGAGTCTGGATGCGACAAAACATCTGGCCAACGTCATTCATTACATCAAGTTATTGGAAATGGTTCCTAATCAAAGACTTCCCAATCAATAAATCATGTTTCAGTGAACATAATGCGCAGGTACCAAAGTACCTGATTAAATTGAGATGTGATACAAAAGCCATGAAATCATTCAATAACAGTGAACGAATACCGTAATAACAAGGGCGTAAAAACGGTGCGGAAAGCTTTATGGTCGCGTGCCAAACTTCCATTGTAGCCTAAATACTGCTGATCCAAAGATCGTTAATCCCACCTTTATAACCGAATAATTCGATTCGATTCGGGACGAGTGTTGTTCTGAATAAGTGTGTCAGTAACTCCTTGATGGAAAACTAACTGCACTGACCATTCAGATCAGTAGCAAAATCCTCCCCATAAAATGCTGAAATCAGGAAACAATTCGGTACAAAGAGTAAAAGATAAACTATAAACTGACTAAGACCACCAAGCATGAATCAGAGGTCTGAGAGAAATGACACTGTATTATTTTTAGCCCTAGATAATGTTCATATTATAGAGCCTTAGATGATCCCGTTACAATTACAGATGGCTTCGATATCGTCGTGAACGATTGTTTCGCGCATAACGGCGCTACTAAGCGGATACAACTTATAGATGAATACGGGTAAGTATTTACTTTGGTTATTTGGCGGAAGGGTTTTATGTGTACCTATCATATATGTTAATTCTGCCCACTTAAACTGCATCCTTTGGATTGCTGCGTGCAATTTCAACAGGCTACAAAGTGGTTTACCACTTTGAGGATTGATTAAATGCCTCCTGAGTGCTCCGTTATAAACCGAAACAATGCATTATCACTTAATACCGTCTTACCTTTAGCTTGACTTATATAGCGTTTAATATTGTTATGGGGGCCAGGTGTCTATCATCAACACACATCAACTCTATGGTATCTTTTGTGTCAGCCTCTGTGGCAAATGCTGCTCCCATCTTCTGCATAATAATAAAATGTTATTGGGCAGCTAAGAGGTCTGTAACCAGAGGAGCATGTAGTCATTGGGCTAAGCTGAACCCGGGACATTCAGTCGCCGTTGCAACTAGTGCACTGCATTCACACAGCAAGTGCTCAATCGTCTCACTGTCCAACTTTGTACGATTACTCCTACCAATAGTATATTACATTGTATCCTGTTACAGGTGCCCCGTGGACGACAAGCTGATCTCTCGGTTCCGCGGCTCGTGGTCGGAGGCGGGCGTGTTCGAGACCCAGGTGTACGCGTACATGAAGACGTTCCGCTTCACCGGCTCGCCCGCGCTCTACATCGAGTGCGACGTGCGCATGTGTCACGGCAGGTGTCCGGTGAGTACGCAGCATACATAGCAGGGAGGGCTGGTACGTCCTTAGTTAATCCGATGTCTTAGACATTCGAAGTTAATTTTGGCATCAATATGACACTGCTCTTTCGGCCCAAGTTGGTCGTTTGGACCTCGTGCAGTTTATTACTGGACTGCATAGATGAGATTCGCTGGTAATATTTTACCACAGAGTCCTTCACTCACGAGCTGTCTTGATTAGCAAAGTTTTTAATGCATTTATTGTTTATGCAGTCCCAGCCTTGCCATTGGCGCAACATGAAGAGCGTGAAGCGACGATCGCTGGAATCGGTGGGGCAGTCCGCCAGCGTGGCACCGCGTCTCTCCGAAAACATTTCCCTGTTCCAGTCGTTAAGAGTACTGCAGGAGGGAGAAGAGGATTCGGAGCTCGCCTCAAAGATAGGTCAGTGTGACATGATTGACGTCTTACCTAGGTTAGTGACACCATACATCATGAAGCGACAGTCGCTGGAGGCAGTGATGCAGTAGACCAGTTTTGTTTCCCTAAGAAGATCTGTTCCAGTCTCTAATAGGATTGCAGGCGGGGGAGGAAAATAGGTTAGTGAGACCTTACACTATGAATCGGACGCCGTTGACGGTCGTTGGAGACGGTGGTAACTGTCATGAAATTTGGTAAAAAGCGCTGAGGACAAGCACCAAGATCAAGATGATGATGTTTTTCTTGATAATTCTAAGACGATAACATTTGCACAAATGTCAAATCAGCAGCCGTCGTCTGTTAGCTGAGCAGCCGTCGTCTATTGGCTGTTGGACGAACTGCACTATAAGGTTATCTTTTGAAGGTCGGCGGTTTACTTGGCGCAAATTGTTCCACGAAACCAGTGGGAATACAGACATCTCGCAGGGGCGATAGGCATTATAAAAGCACTTTGCTTTAAGGGTTTTGTTTATCAGATCAGCGTTTCTTCGGATGATTCAAATACAATAACATCCTTTATGTGGTTACTTTCAGGTGCAATCGAAGGTCAGACGTGTATGAAGACGTCGGCTCTCTCCGCGATGCTGGCGTCGTGCGGGGTGCTGGTGGCGGCGCTGTGCGGGGCGCTGCTGGTGGCCGCGAGGGGGTGGCGGCGGCGGGAGGGGAGCGCGCCCCACCACGCGTACGTGCCTCACAAGGGACGGATAAAATAACTTGATACTGAGTGTACGATTTGTAACTGAGTTGCCAGGGTTTATTATTTACTTTTAAATGGGTTTATCATCATGCGATTCTGAAACTATTCAAAACAATACCAGGATACGAAGATTGCATCAATATCCATATACTATTTGATACTGTATCAATTGATATTTTGATACGTGTGATACGTTTCACGTGATATACATATTAAAAACGTTACGATGGTGTGGAGGCACCGTAAGACCGGGATTGCAACTCCAGTACCGATTTCACGAATGTGGGAATTTATATAGTTTCAGTCAAGTAATCTGATGTATTTATTGTAATCAACCAATGAGTAGTGCTTGGGTTGATAATTGAGCGAACACATATTTTCACACTATGTCCCTTGCGGGGCAGGCACGGAAAAACAGAGCGCAATGTATCACGATCCTGCCTGACACTTCTTTCGTTGCTTTAATCTACTCTTCAATTTTCTTATCTCTTAGGCATAAGCACTCTTCACGATTCAATCTGGTCTAGAGCGATTGTAGCGAATCTACGTAGGTAATCTGAAGGTTTTTTTTTAATTCTGAAATCTGTTCATGTATATGACAGTGGCGCCCTCAGCGAGATAGCGTTTAAGAAGGTCCAGATCAAAAGACCGAGTAATACCATTCTATGCCAGTATTTTTATTCATATTTTTTTTTAAACAATCTTTTGTGATTTCTGTATAACATTTAAGTGCATGCGTCGATTTTGTTCCGGAACTCCTATTTTAAACTTCTTTAAAATTCAGTGTCAACAATCAGTTTACATTATGATATGATAAATGGTGGTTTTAATGCTTGATCCTTGATAAATAGTGTAACAAAATGAACTGACATTACCCAGTATTAACCAATAAATGGTGTTACTACAAAATACAGAACAATATCTATTTATATTTTGTGATAATGTAATTTAAACTCTATGGATTTGTGAATGAATATTATTTTCTGTACCCTTCATTTAATCTATGTATGATTATTAGACCAGGATTCCAAGAAATGTATGATTCAGTACCCTTTACTACTCCAAAATAGACAAGAGTTTAATTAAAACTTTTATAAATTACTATTTGGATTAAAAATATGCAAAATGAAAATAATTCATGAGAACTCGCACGAATAGTAATATATTGGGCTCGATTCGGAAGGCACAATGTTAAAATTTGACATCACTAAAACTGTTGCTATTCTTGTCACACAGTATTATGAAGATAAAGACGAAACCAATTTTAGCGCTGTCAAATTTTAAATGTGTGCCTTCAGAATCGGGCCCATTGTATATTTATTTTGTTTTATGTACCTATGTACTTCAGATAACTCTATAATGATGTAATGCTTTAGTATTACTTCTAATTGTGTATTTTGCATTCCGCAATCAAAATATCAAACAGGAACGTCCGAGTGTATTAAGAAATAGAATTTATCTAATTGTAATGTTGTGCTCAGTTGTTAGAAATACAATTATTATCTGTACATACAATTATATTTTAATAGCTATATATATGTAGCATGCAAACACGATCATTATTAAGTCTAAATTAAATATATAATATATAGAATAGCTTATATTAAATAACACAGAGACAAATTGAGAGGATTTATATTTTAATAAAATATTTCTCCTCCTATTTGTCTGTCGTATTTATTAATTCAATAGTTTCTCAGTTTTGTGATAAAAATGATTTAAGTTGTAGATGTACGGCGATACGGTAATAATGATTGTATCTTTATTTTAAAACCGCGATTGTTAAGAACTGTAAATATTTAACTAAATTATAAGATACTGACATAAGTATTATAAGTAATTGTAAGTTTTTGTACTGTAGATTTGATAGTAATAAATTAGATACAGAAGAAATGGATTTGTTCTTTGTATGTGTTAGATATCGATGACATCCCCAAAATATAAGTATGTAACTTTTAATGTATCGGTGTATATTATATCATCGTAGGGTATATTTATTTAACTCTTTATTGCACACACACACACACACACAGCAAATCATAAACAATAAAAAGGTAAAAAAATAAGGTGTGCAAATGGTATATCTTATCTCTAAAAGATTTCTGCCAGCCTATCAGCACATAGTGTTTGGCTACTAATATTTTTCTGCATTTGCCTTTTTTTATAAATTTGTGCAGTAAATTTATAAATAATATAATAATAATATTATTGTCTTGTTATGTAACATGGAAGCCTATGGTCCAGCAGTGGTTGTGAACAGGCTGATGATGATGAATTATTTTATTGTGTACTTAGGAAAACGATTCAAAATCATTGATTTTAAATTCAGAATACAAAAATACCATTAGTTGAAGTGATTGCAAATAAAAGCATAAGTTTTAAAAACAACAATATTTATTTTAGAAAAATTGCACTCTTTACCGTACCTTACCTACACAATATTATGAATAATAAAAAAACACTTTTATAAATAACACAGATCAAAACAAGTGGTTACCGTGTTCGTTGCACCAAAAATATAATAACAAATTTAAATAACTTAAAAAGAAAATTAGTTTAAACATATCCCAATACTGACATGATTTGTTCAGGTTTGCATGTATGTATTTATAGATAGACTTATTTTCGTATTACCTATTGTGGGTCCTCGGTGGGAAGGCTTTCTAGTACATTTTCCAAGTACTTCATGGCACGGTTCAATATTTGTACTTCACATTCTTTCAGCAGTTTTATGTTTCTCCTGAAAATGCATTTATTGTAGTATTTTTACGCCTCATTACTTATACATAATAAAAATAGTATATACATTTATAAATTGTGTTCTTTCCCTATAAAATTAATCGAGTAAGCTCCATGTTTACTTTTTAAATCTGTAATTTATAAGTCAAATCATAATTCGATCCGAAAAGTATAAATTATAATAAAAACATAACAGAGACGATTAAATGCCAATAAATCGCTGCAAAAATTTATTTCTTTATGGCATAAACGGAAATTTGTATAACACCCAGTTATGTAAATAATTCGTTTTTGCTTTCGTTAACAGCGTTAAGTTAACAGCGATAAGTTAGCAACCTAGGCTAACAATCCCGCGATGGAATTTTAGAATTAAAAAATAAAGCATAATTCATAGTTTAATGTTAAACTAGTACTATAATGCAGTAGTGGCATTCAGCTTGCTGAGAGGAAATAAAAATCCAGTCAAATATCCAAACTACAATGGAACCAAAATGGTAAGCGTGTTTTACATTATTCTGTGTTTATAGGTTTTGTTGTTGATGTTTTCTACCTACACTGGTATAGGCGTTGTCGATGTTAAGTGAAACACAAATGTCGATTCGGTCTTACAGGATGCAGATTAAGAAAAATAAATTTACCTGTGCACAGAGTCAGTTCCAGTCTCAATAGTTTCGCTCTTGTATATGGCCAGCACTAAGCTGCATCTTGTTAGCAGGTAAGTATACGCTCGCCGGTCGACCGCAGCCCCCACTAGCTTCGAGCTGGCGGGGTCCCACGACACCAGGTCCCCGGGCAGACCCTGGTCCGACCACTTCGCTAGATCATCTGCAATAGTGAAGAATTATAATTATAGTACTTAAGTGGTTTATCTGGAGGGCTACCACTCCTTTTTCTAGTTTGCATTGCTGTTTTCTGGCTTGAAGGGTGTATGAGGCTAGTAATTACAGGCACACGAGGTATTTTAATCTAGTGCCCAGGGTGGCACCGCACTTGCAGTCAGACTGACTGACTGACGTAGCAATCATGAAACTGCACACTGGAAAGAGCACTAAGCAAGTACCCGTGTATGTCCCGTGATTCAGTGTATGATCAGTATAGCTGTAAGGATTGTAGAACCAGGGCAGCACCAATTCGAATTGCGGTTGTCATAATGTTAGAAGCGGATACAACAAGCTCTCTGTTTAAAAAAGCCAGCAAAGTGTTTGTTGTACAAAATGTAAGTGTTTTTTCTTGGAATATCGATATTTCTATAACTTTTCCATCAATGCCAAGCAATGATGGAATACTATGGGTTCAATAACGAAACTTTGAGCTGACTTATATTACAGTATATAAACTACTAATAAGTTTTTATTGGGATATATAATGTAATAGTATATATGAACATATGTAAATATATATATATATATATATCTTATATATTTATGTGTATGAGTTTATTTATATACCATAAATATATAGATATTTGTATCATTTACTTATTCGTGTATCGTCTATGTATACATTGTTCGTTTATGTTTATGTAATATGTATTTTCAAACTTTATTAAAAGTACATATGTAGTACATTTCTTTATCAAAATTTGGTACTAAACGCATTATAATTGTCCTTTCGGTTACTCTAAGGTTGACTGGAAGAGATCCCTAACTGGGATAAGTCCGCCTTTGTACACACTTCAATTCCTATTGTATTATTGTTGTGATTTTTGGTACAGTAAAGCGTTTACATACATACATAAAATTTTACAAAATCTTTGAAACAGCATAATTGGTCAAGGTGTTTTTTATTTGGCGGAGATACAGACAGCATATAAAGAACTTAGCTATAAGGGTATACGTTTTGACGGAGCTCTACAAATTATGGGTTCCTCACCCTGGTTCATAGTAAATATCCTGATGAAAGCAAGCAACTCTGGGCTGAAGAGATGGCCATCCAGGTAAAGGCTGTAGTGGGTGACGTGGCCGAGACCCAGTTTACTCAGTAGGGCCATCCTGGTCTCACGGAGAGGGTCGCTGGAACTCACACCGAGGGCCAGGGACAGACTGTCGTGCTTGTTGTTCGGATGCACAAAGCTGGAAATATATAATATTATAGGTTATACTGATATTTCATTTCACATTACAAATATAAATACATTTTACAAAAAAAAATTAAAATGAACGTTAATGTATAAAATACAAAGAAATTAGTTTATTAGATAACAATGTCTACAAAGAATGGGCCTATACAATGACAAAATTATAAACAACGTGTGGACGAAAACATCATAATAACAATCAATTTGAACACAAATTATAGTTAGTTAATTTGTAAAAAATACCGATAACGTAATCAAAATTATTCAGATTTAGTTATTTTCCTACTTTCGCTCCGCTAAGCTTTGGTGGACTTTGGGTGGACGAAAAGCAGTTAGGCGACTAAAGAATAAAAACATATGACCATCTTCTGTAGTAAACTCCTAACCTGCCTACCCAGCGCGGTGATATATATATATATATGAAATCTCCTATTATTTTAGAGGTCTGGTTCAACAGAGGATTATCTAATAAATTGGCTGTTGTTAATTGTCTATTGTGTATGGTAAGTATGACACAATCAATTGCAAGGAATCCATTACATCACACAACAGTAATGTTGGTTTAGACTCAATCATACACACACGCGATCTTTTCAACTTAAGATTAATCTTAATCATTGTTTAGCATTATAAATGCAGCAAGAAATTAATATTATAAATGCTTCTAAGTGGGCAGACGAGTTCTAGAGTGGCGACCGCGGATTGGCACGCGCAGGGTGGGATGCCTCGCCGCCAGGTGGACCGAAGTCCTGAAGAAGGTGGCCGGTAGCGGCTGGATTCGGACGGCGGAGGACCCGGTGTGGTGGCGTTCGTTGGGGAAGGCCTATGTCCAACAGTGGACGTCTAGACATGATGATGATGAATGTTTATAAGAAACTTAAATGCTTCCTGATGAATCTAAATGGCTTCGCATTTGATGTACTTCTCCTTAAAGCTAGGCCTGTAGTTGAAGCCGACGTGTAAATTATGGCAAATCCAAATAATGTATATCTATTTATTAATAAACCCCTACTGTCGGCTACCTACACATTTTTTTAAAAGGGCTGTGGTAATAATCCTTATGTACTTAAGTTTCGAAACAAAGTTTGGTACTGGCGGGCCCGTTAAGTTTAATTTTACTACTCTCACTTGGGTGTCGTTGTACAGGCGAAGGTAATTTATGTTTTTATCTCCAATATTTTTACATTCACTATTACTAAAACCACAAAGGCTCAAGTCATAATGGCTAACCGCAAGCCGTGGTTATGTCAGACGCAGAAGCTTCCGTCTTAGGTTGGTTACATTGTTCACCTGCACTGTATTAAAATCTATTTGAAATTCATAATTTCAAATAAATTTTGATGTGATGATATATATAGCTTAAATAGCTGCGCTTGGGTTTAGAAACATGATGCATAGTTTCTTCAATGATGTAGACAACCACTCGAAAAGGATTTTTTGGAGACGAAATCGCGGGCTACAGCTTTTTTTCAAATATTTATGAATTCTAACCCATTATGCAGAAAGAGGTCGGCGTTGGGCCTCGCGCCGTAAAATATGAAGATCTGTTCGCCGGATGGGAAGTCTCGTAGTGCGTAGCACTCGCCTCGACTCAGATCCTTGTTGTAGTCCGTTGTGATCTGGAATTCATTTGTTCAGGAGCTTAGTTTCAAATTATACAAATGCCTGTTCCAAACCTTTTAAAATGTAGTACGTGAAGGTTTACAGTGAGGTTACAAGTGAACGTAATATGACATTAATAACGTCATAGCATAACAATATGTACACTTGATTTATTATCCTAAGTTTAGTTCATCATTATCATATCAGTCACTTGACGTCTACTGATGGACTGCCTACCGCAATTCACGCCACTTCATCCGGTCCTCCGCTTTCTGCATACAACCGCTTTAAGCCACCTTCTTCTGACCAACGTACCTAAGGTCTTTTATCAGTGGGCGGAATAAGCTGCGCGTACCGGTCTGCGGTCTGCACTCCAGAACTCTTTTGCCCCAACCGCCGTCAGATCTGCATCAGATATGGCGGCCCGCCCACTGCTACGCCACTTCAGTTAATCCTTTCGGCTTGGTCAATAACCTTTGATCTTCGTCAGATCTCCCCATTGTAGATAACCTTCAAAGAAACTCTGATTATAACCCTCGACACAGCTCATAGCTCGCCAAGTCTAGTTAATACTGTTTAATGATGAATATCAAATACCCTGGCCAGTCCCTCCTTAGTAAAATAAAATAAAAACACCAAAGTGACGACGTGCACAAAGTGCGGGTTACATAACTATTTTTTTTTAACTAAACTTATCGTTAAATAAAATCATCTCAGCTCCAAATAGCAGGTAGCAAGATAATTATGTTTAGATATGTATGTTGTTACCTTGCCATCTTCATGGTTGCACATGTCCCAAAGTGGTATGAAGGCTGTGATGTCCGAGTTTGACAACTGGATATTGTTCTGCCGTGTCATAACTGTGGACACTGCCCATCTGTGGAGTAATAAATATTTTTAATTATTTTAATTTACCAATATGCAAATCTAAGGGGTTTTCGACATATTAAAACTGTTATGGACAAAGAGACCTTAAAACTATATTAAAAACGCCAATGCTTAAATTTATTTTGTTACTAGCTGTGCCCGCGGCTCCGCACGCGTGGACTACAGGATCCGCTCCCTATCCCACTTCCACTCAGACTCTCAATCTCACTCTCAATCCCGCTCCCATTCCCGCTCCCATTCCAGGTCCAGGTCCAGGTCCAGGTCCGGGTCCGGGTCCGGGTCCGGGTCCGGGTCCGGGTCCGGGTCCGGGTCCGGGTCCGGGTCCGGGTCCGGGTCCGGGTCCGGGTCCGGGTCCAGGTCCAGGTCCAGGTCCAGGTCCAGGTCCAGGTCCATTTCCAGGTCCAGGTCCAGGTCCAGGTCCAGGTCCAGGTCCAGGTCCATTTCCAGGTCCAGGTCCAGGTCCAGGTCCAGGTCCAGGTCCAGGTCCAGGTCCAGGTCCATGTCCAGGTCCAGGTCCAGGTCCAGGTCCAGGTCCAGGTCCAGGTCCAGGCCCAGGTCCAGGTCCAGGTCCAGGTCCAGGTCCCGGACCCGGGTCCGGGTCCGGATCCGGATCCGGATCCAGGTCCAGGTCCAGGTCCAGGTCCAGTTTCAGCTCCAGATCCAGATCCAGGTCTAGCTAAAGGTCCGGCTCCAGATCCAGCTCCAGATCTAGATCCAGATCCAGCTCCAGATCAAGCTCCAGATTTTTCATCGTAATTGACTAACTCAATCAAAAGTTATATATAGTTTTCAAAATCTCACATTACACTGGTACCATACCCGCTCCCGCTACCGCTCACGAATTCAGTCGAGCATTTACACCCTACATACACTCCTTGCAGCGTATGCGAGTTTTCGGAAACTATAAATTGGCATAACTTTTGATTGACTGCACCGATTGCAATGAAATAAAGCCTATATGTTACACCAAATCAAGCCCCATGTTTCTGTGAAAAGTCCATCAAAGTCCGATCAGTAGTTTTTAAGTGATGCGTGCACAAACTCACAGACAAACAGACAAACAGACAAACAGATAAACAGACAAACAGACAAACAGACAAAAATTTCAAAAATGATCGAAATGTGTTCTGTTGCTTATCCTAAGACCCCCCAATTTTATTTTTTGCAAATATCTTCAATGTACAGACACGCCAAGTTTACGATTTTATTTATAAGATAAGACTTTGACTTTGGAAGGATAATCTGACGACTGACCGATTAATACAGAATAGACCACGGGATATTTTTTAAACCAAATGGATTACTTGTAGTTTTACTATAAATTTCTCCAATGTGTTTTGATTAGTGATTAGTGTGCAATAAAGTATATTCATTCATTCAACACAGATGAATCATAGGGGCAATAAAGACTAGTTTTTTTTAATCCCTGCAGGAACTTAGTCAAGTATACGTCGTACACAGTGAGTGGGTTCCATTATTTTTTTGGAGTTTTCCTGTAATATTTCAGAAGGTATTTTCTTCCCTGTAATTTCTATAATTTTCCCATCAATGCCAGCCATTTTTACAAATATATGTCTAGTAGTATTCGAGTTATATGGCGGACCGACATACAGAGACGGACAAAAAGCTTCGTTACGAAGTTTCCGTTTTTACGGAACACTAAAAATTATTAAATTGAACGAAGTCATACGCAAGTAAGTATACATTACAGGACACTGAAAGTAAGGGTAAAGGATATAGACACTTGGAATGTTATTTACAGGTTCCTCATGTGACGTGGCATCCATTTAGACAGGATTTTTTGGAATTTCAAGCGGACGAAGTGACGTTTTCTGAGTGAAACACCAGTCGTGTCGATACAACCACTATGTGATGACGAAAAGTATTAAAGAACCGATTTAACTGATAAAGCGAAAATGTTAAATATGTAAGCGGAAGATCATCACATTAAAAAGGATTGAATAAGAAATTCCCACATAGATGGGTATGTGACCACAAAGTTGAAACCCGTCAAACAATAGATTCTAGTGGACTTTTACTTTTATGTAATTTAATTACTTGTTTTTCATCAACTTTTGCTATTGTTGACATTTGATATTTCGCGCGAGACGAGATTTGCTGCGCTAAATTGTGATTTGATAAACTCTAGACACGCCATCACGACTATTATTGACGACGTAATTCAAATTGGTTGGATAAGCAGTGGCGTATCTTTCGAGGCCTAAATATTCTATTTCTATACATAAATCGTAAATCGCCTGGAATAGGAGATCGACGTTGTGGATTCGATTCCCCCTGAGCGCGTTGGTGTTGATCTGGTTGTTAAATTCAAGGGGATAAGTTTGTCGCCAAATGGCACAGATCATAAAACAGTTTAGTATAAATAAAATATACGTTGTGCGGATCTCATATTGGTATTTTTTAGGGTCCGTTAAAACGAATACCCTTATATTTAGTTAAGCTTTTTTGTCCGTCTGTGTTTCTCTCTGACAGCCGGATAACTGGAAAACTTCAGCAAAGAAATCAGGAACAATGTATTTATTACGACCACTTTGCTGAATTATTTTCCGGTCTGAAGCGGCAAACGAATAGGCAGCTGTCTGTCGCTCATGAATCAAGAACATCATATTACGTACCAATTTCATAGCTGCATGCAACAATATAAAAGCAACAATTGCGTGGTTCTCCTTCTTTTTAAATCGGAATAAAGAAACGCAAGCATTCGATTTAATTTGGTAAAGGGCAACCGGATAACAATATGGATATTACGTAGTGGTTATTATCACAACATTGCAAAGCGAGGCGTTAAAGATTTGTAAACATTCAGCTTTGAATGGGGGCTAGCTGTATCGTGCGACTGCCAACACACAAGTCTAATTTGAGACTCCAAATAATACACAAAAGTCATTAAAGTGTATGTCGTGCATAACGCGTTAGTATTGTATTTTCTTTGTAAAGTTTTTTCAATTCAAAAGTACAATTCAAAAGTACAATAAAGTTAATATAATAGTTATAATAAAAAATATTGCAAATTTGCTAACTGTCCGGTTTCTCCCAAAATCCCCTATGTTAGTGTAGATGTATGTATATAGGTTTAGGTTTATGATTGCATTAGATGGTCCATATTGATCATGCATGTTATTTGACATAACGAGCTTTTTGCCCGATCGCACGACGATCTCTAAGTAAATGACATGTCGCGGTGAAACGTTAATGTCGCTAGAGCGACCAATAGAAATGCTGATGAATCTGAATAATCTGTAGGCGATAAATACCCAGTTTTCGTCTCCATGGCTCCAAGTCTTAATAAGTGGATAAGTTACAATTTGTAAATACAATACCTAGTAAAATTTTGTTTCGAATGAAAAATGAAATTCTTTCAAACTGCTAGCTAAAAAAAGTAAATCAACTAAGCGAGCGTAAAGTATCTCTGTCCTCCTCTACTTTTAATTTGTTTTCTTATATAACTGTATATATAGGTCAGAATGTAATATTAGTGCATCATACACTTAAAGCAACATGTTTTCCACAGCCCAGCGTGCTCTTCCGCTGTTATTTTTCGCTGACAGATCTACGCACACATGTAAACTTGTATACGCTGTCGTTACAAAACACACAAGTAAATACAATTGGAACAACACATTCAAAACCTTTCGTCCTCATCGACACCACGCTTAACCAAATGGTCTTGTGAGAAGATAAATAATCTAGCGACAACGTTCAGCGCCACGGCTATCACAACCAGTGCGTAATGCTTGTGCCATCGACAGAGCGCTTGAGTATGACGACTCTTTTCCATGTTGATTTAAGATCATACCTGTCTTTATCTATTAAAACGCCACAATATAGGGCGTATAAAATAGTTTGAGATTAGACAGTCTGTATTACTGCATATGATGTTGTAGCGTTATACCACTAATTAAAATCCCATCCCATTATAAATGCGAAAGTTTGGATGTTTGTTACTCAATCACGCTTCAACCACTGGACGGATCGTGATGAAACTTGGCACACATATAGGTTAGGTCCTGAAATAGGACACAGTATTGTTTTTAACTATAAAAAACCTCTCATTCCTACGGGTAATACATAATAATTTGTGATGTTAAGTTGTCCACGCCGACGAAGTCGCGGGCAACAGCTAGTTGTTATATAATTTTGTCATATAACTACATAGGGTTTAGTGAAATAGCTTAACTTACAATTTGTCTACGACATACATATGATAATATGATGTTTTCTGAAGAAAGTAAGAGCAAGCGCGTGTGAACGCTCGAAAACAATGACGAGTGCCGAGATGACAAACCGTTTGTTATGAGACTACGCTTATTAAAATAAATTGGACCCATACAAGGAGATAAGGCGATAGATAAACTAATAAGAAGCGACTGACAACGCCGGAGGTTAAGTAAATAGTATAATGTTGACTTTCCCAAACAAAAAACTTTTTAAAACATAATTGACAAAATATAGAGACAGCAAAATAAAAGGAGATAAAGGATAGAAATCATTATTAATTAGCACATCACGAAAACGCACAATGATACAATTAGGTAAAAAAAAGTAACGTATTTGCAATTAGAAATGAATTTATAATAATGGATTCTTCCATTCAAACGATATAATTGAAAAACAAACCAGTTATTTTACGGTCCAGGTCAGCAATAACGTATTTCATGTATCTTAGAAGTATATGTATTTTATATATTTATTTAGTATCGTTTGTTATGTATCTACACACATGTCTGCCCTTTCACGAAGTTTTCTCTGTCGCTGGTAGGCTGGCAGAAATCTCTTAAAGAGATAAGCATTTATTACCATTTGTACATGTTATTTTTTCCTTCCTTTTATTATTTTGTATATTGTGTGTGCAATAAATTGTTAAATAAATGTACACGTAGTAGCGACAACGTTCAGCGCCACGACTATCAGAACCAGTGCATAATCATTTTCGAGTAACCTCAATAAGTTCGACATCCGACTCACTTGTCCGGGTTACGATTTACTTTGTGATATAATAAGTAAGTAATAAGTATAATAACTTATCCGGTTTCGAATAATTTGGTGTGTACAAGTTTTACTAAAGTCGCCTCTGTAGTTTATGAGAAAGCGCGTAAATATGTTTTTTTTTGCGATTTTTCGTGTTACGTCCTTTTTCTGTCTGGTTTTATAGATATTTGTATTGATTTATTATAGGAAAGTCGCTTTGCGACATTGGATTGTGCAAAGTGGCGATACATCGTCTCTGCCTACCCCTCTGGGACCAAGGCGTGATCTATGTATTTTGTATAGATTCATCAATCACAACAGTTAATTTGGTATTTAACACTCAAATTACCACCTAATGATGATCAATATCATGTATTAGAGTAATCATTTTATTCATCACAATAAATTGCTTCAAGTCATCCCGAAGTCTGTTATTTAAAGTGCTAAACTTACGTAACTTGTAATTTAGCGGAATATTGTTAGAAAACAGGTAGAGTGAAATGCCAGCGGCGGCAAGTAGGCGTGAAAATTTGAATTCTTGGGTTGTCACGGTGATGCGGAAGGCACAGTCTATAATAGAGAATTCATTTCGTAAGGTACAACTCTTTCTTACTTCTGTACGAGGAAATGAGAACAGTGTAATGAAATGACTGTCTTACAAGACGGGCGGCATTGAAAGAAGTGTTTTGCTTATGAATTATGATTTATTACTGTATTACTTTTTAGTTTGTTATTAAAGGAGGTCTACACTCATAGATAATAGTCGCCACATGTAGTAGCGTTCTTTGAATATGTGTTAATTAATATATGACATAATAATATTCCGTACGTTTCTCTTGTGAGATTATTGGTCGAGAGACATTGTGCGGTGTTTGTCTTTAATACTAATTGTCCGTATACTAGCAGTGGGACTACACATGAAATGGGAAATCTTTTTATGAAGATGAGTGGTTGACTACAATTCTTTTTTACTTGTTCTTTTAATTCTTTTTTCTGTTCCTATTTTAACTATTGTTTCGTATTTCTTACAGCTTCCTTTTTTTTTATTACGATTTACATGGACGAGGATGGTTAGAGCTTGTTGTCAATAAAGTTTACAGCAGCAGCCAGCGGTGTGGCGGGCGACATGGCTGCATACCGCGGAGGAGGTGGCGCGTGCGCGCATTCCGTTTCACATAATGCGATCCGCCCGGTCTCTACTACCATGCACATGGTCGCGGATGGGACTATGAATCGATTAGAACATCTACATAAGCCCATAATAGCTTACTACTGGCTCATGTCAATAATAGAAAGTTCCTAATCACCACGCTTGCTGGGTAGGTTTTACCGGTGGAAGGATTCTAGTGCACGAGTTGTCTGGATGGTCACCTCATCACCCTATTACCAATGTCATTTGGCTGTATGTCCATTTGCCTCTTTACAACGTAAAAAGGTAATTGGAGTATCGTTGGCTTACTGCAAGAAGTCACCAACTGCTCGGGAATAACCGTAGGAGTTAGTGACTTTTTGCAATAAACTTTAAGGTTCTAATTCCTAGGGTTATTCCCTAGCATTTAGTAACTTCTTGCAGTAATCCGACGGTATACGGAGTTCAATGGATAGATAATGATTTGCCCATCTGGATTTATCTATTAGTCGTCTACAAGACAGAAAATTCGCGATTTTTTGTAAACCGTCCTATTTATAAGTATTTTTGACATTACTTTTAATTTAATTAATAACCCTGTAATCTTGTCATTGCAATTTTTTTTTTATTTGTTTGTAATTAACTCCTATGTTTACAGTTTAATTTTATAAATATTATTACTAAAAAAACTATTATAGTGCCCTTACAGGGTTCATGTTAGCGCCTATGATTATATGTAAGACCCTATTAACTACATGAAACAATAAATGATATGAATATGAAAATATTCAAGTTTCTTGATCAAGCAATTTTAGAGGAGGTGATAAAATTATCAAACAAAAAAGTAAAAATAAAAATTCATCAACACAGATATCAGTTCAAGTTTATGTCAGATTCAAATCTTGATGAGTTTAAATTTCAAATGATATACTCGTAAATAAAGTTTCGTTGAAAATGTCAGTGGTTTCAAAAGCAGTTAAATAAAACCATTAAATAATTAAAACGCGGTGTGCTTAACTCTACATTACAAAGAGAAGACTGTACTGGATATCAATCTTATGCAATATGCATATTCTTCTGCAGCGCGGGCCACGATGACTCGCTCCACTGACTTCATATTTTGTTTAATTGTTGTATCGCTTTGGTTTTTGTTAAGTTCTTCAATCAACCAGCAAACACCACTCGACCAGTTTGTATGGTTTTGAATATAAGAATAATACATGATTATACTTGTATTTATTATTATTATTTATTAATTAAGTACATGCACATTTTTTTCTACCGATTGTTTTAGCTTTTCCCACAGTGGAGGTTGGCTGGAAGAGATCTCTTATAGAGATAAGTCCACCTTTGTACACTTTTATATTACGTCGTTTTTGTAAAATTTATGTGCAATAAAGAATATATACATATCACTACGTATACAATATCTTAACCTAAATGTCAGTTGCAAAAGGGTAGCCCACAATCTTATATTTGTTTACACTATGCGGATCATATAGAATTTAATACTTGTTCATATTATAATAATAATAAATAAATATGTGGGGACATTTCACACACGGCCACCTGATCCCAAACTAGGCAGAGCTTGTAACATGGATATCAGACAGCTGATATACATACATAAATACATAATGTACTTATATAAATAACATCCAGTCACAAGGCAAACACAAGTGCTCATCACACGAATGTTTGCCCTGGGCGGGATTCGAACCCGCGACCCCGAGCTTCGCAGGTAGGTGTACTACCGACTAGGCTATGGGGCCGACAAATATATTATGAATAAATTATGAGCACATATTATCCTTGTCTAAACTAATCTTTAGTTGTACAAAGTAGGTATTATTGTTTTATGTTTACAGTGGACAAATTCTCAGTATGACTCACAGGTTGACTGATGGAGAGTGCCTTCGGCGTTAAGTTCGGCTGTTGTACAAATATGTGCAATAAAGCTAAAATAAATGAACTTAGATAACAAACAAGTAAGCAGAACAAGTCGTGCTGTGTCATGTCCGTCTGTCTCGTGCCCGGCACTCGAACGCGTCGAGCCACCGCGCGCTAACGTGTGCCGCCATCACTTTCACGTTTACAAACGCAAAAAACGCGGGAACCTACTACGAGAAATCTTGCTTTTTCTTCACTTAACAACCACCCAGTAAGATAACCACCGCCGCCAATTACCGCCGCGATATCGGACTGTTTACAAATAAACATTAATAATGTGAAAATAAAACAATTCGATACAAAAACATTCGAGCAAAGAGTGCGTTGAAAAATAGAAAAGTTTGTGAGTGCCGAGGACGTTGCGCCTTTCCTATTTTCCTTTATTCACCCTTCTCATCTTCAACTCTTTAGTGGCTTTTGAATCTTGACTTCTGAACGTGTTACGTGAATTTTTTAAATAATATTTTTACGGTGTGTAGTGTCGTGTCAGTTCCGTGGAATTTGAGTGGACGTGCCGGGGTGCGTTCTGAATTTGCGTTAGTCCGGTTGGAGTAATATGGGTATTTTTTGGAAAACCGCAATGCCTTTGTTGAGCACGCTGGCCGCGCTGGTGATCATCGTGAATTCTGCCGAGGAGGACCTCGAAACGGATAGACGTTACGATTTACGACCGAGACTCTTGGATACGGGGACACCTAACTATGACCAGGTAAATATTATCAACTTGTCAATTTATTAGTTACCTAAGTCGTTCATAAACAACAACAACAAAATATGATATCTATAATTCATTCCAAATTAAATAGGATACGAAAACAAACGCTAATTGCATCTCGAAAACAAAATCTAAGCGCACGGCTAGTGCGCCAGGCCAAAGTTGTAAAAAAAAATCTGCAAAGACGCCGTGCACTATTTACACGTATTTTCTGAGTCACTTTTGACCCCCGTAATTAATACCTATTCCAGACTCGAGACATTTTTTAAGTTCTGTGGCATTAAATTAATTAAAAAACGCAAACGAAATTATTGCGACATTACTACGAAAACCTGCCAAGTTACCTTAATGGGTTTGTAGTGGTACTGAAGTGCTTCTGACACGTTATTCGAGGCGCGGCTGAACACGTAAAATGCTTATACTACTTTATTTCAACGCAATCGGCTTACTCAATCAAAAGTTATGGGAATTTTAAGTCTTCAAATGCATTAGTAGGTATGCAATATAACAAAGAAGTAAAATTATTAGAACATGGTTTAAAAAAATATAGTTCCTTTATAGAAAAGTTGAGTTGAATTTGGCATAGAGTTATGAGTTTATGACATTTCAATACTTTATTCAGCTCAACAATTATCTATGGAAATCTTGGAAATTTTTGACACTAATGTTTTTTATTGGGTATACATATTGTATATGAAAGGGCCATTAGCTGCAAAATCAAGTTTGAATTACCAATTTATCTTTGCAGTCGATTTCGTAACACCATCTATTGTTTATTTTGTTTCCGAGACGCAAATGCGTTTGTTATTGTATACCACTTGAGTTTAACTAATGTGACGCATATCTACATATGAGTACAATGTGTGAAGTAACTTCTGTACATTTCTTACAAGTTCAAAGGAAAATAGACTTTCATGAAAGACCAAAACACACCGATAACGTGAAACCATACGTTAAGCCCACTATTTACAAATTCGACCACTTTATTGACATTTTACATAAAGGATGTTTATAAAAAATTGACGAAATTGTTTAAGGAGTTTAGTTTGAAATTACTGGTAACAAAAACTTCAAAACAGTAGGGTCGGTATTACCATAGAGAACAATTAATTGACTACTAACTTACCAAAATGCGGTACTACATGGGATTAAACATTTTTTTTCCATGGGACTCAGTATTTCTGTGGGAAAAATAGTCTAGTAGATTTAGAACAAATCAGCATTTCAATAGAAAATGTTTTAATAATATAAAGTACCGAATAAAGTAACTTACCTCAACTTTATTTATCAACTTTAACTTTTTTAGTATATCAAAGGGCGCCAAACTTTTCTGTCAAAATTTACGATGATGATTGAAAACAATATATTTTCAATGGAATGGTTTTTATTAGGTCTGCTGTCGCACATTAATATTTCCAGATAAAGTCAACTTTCGTAGTTACTTAAGTAAAAGTTGCACAAGATTACTGTCGCCCCTTAAACGATGACCATTTAAGTACATATACTATACTAAAATATGTTGTAAATTAACTTCATCGAAACATAGTGGTCAATTTCAAAAGTAGGTGTCATTAAGTTAAATGTTGGTTGGTTTATGATGGATGACAAAATAACCTCTTTTTATCTTTCCTGGAATATCTGGAGAAATTAATATATTCCCGAAATTTCTTAATTTTCTCTTTATTACCTGCAAATTTTACTATGTACTACCAAATGTCAGCTCAATCGGTCTAGCAGTTTTTGAGTTATTCGCCGGATAGCCAGACAAACAGACGAACTAAAAAGGTTCGAGTTCAATTGTAGGTAAACGAAACGCACCTCTGGTCAGTCTATTTGCAGTCAATTTTATAACAATGGAAGTTTTCTTTTGGTCTACGGTGACTATTTTTATACATTTCACTTCATACACAATGCAAAATTGTTAGCCAAATGTAGTCGACGGCGATTGAAAGTCAGCGTCCAATTCTATGTTACTGATAACTTTTAGCAGACAGGCATTATAATACTATTCTGAAGGCACTTTTACTGTGAAAACTTAGCTAGCTATCTTAGACACAATATGAAAAAGATATAACTAATTTTAGAACTGTAATTTAGTTCGAAGGTACGCATTTATAATCAAATAAAAATAATTTATAAAATTATGTTTTTTTTTCAGAACAAAATATTTCTATAATTGATACTGTTAATATAATTATTAGAATCTGACTGATATCATACTGCGTACACAAACAGACATGTTCAGGCTACCGTCCAAATTAAAAAAAATGGTACATCTATTTAAATATACCGCTATGACCACACCAATCTTTATAGTGTTGGCAAATAATTATATTTTATCGGAGGACCTACTCCGTAAGCATTTCGGATAATATCCGTCAAACTAAAAGCAATAGTGTACTTTCTAATGTACATATTCGGATAAGCGTTTGATATCTAACTACAATAGCACGCCAAACGGTTAAATATGTCACATGACCGTTTAGAGAGTACAAAATGGCTTTTTAATTCGACGGATATTATACGTAATGCTTATGGAGTAGGCCAATGATTCCTTTAATTCGACGCTGTTGTAATGTACAGGAGGCAGACAGGATGTACAATTTCGATCGTAACGGGCTCTAATGAGGCTGTATTTAAAAAAAAGTGCATATTTATTTAAACGGATTTACTAAGACTGTTACAGTTATAACTGTTCAGAGGTCAGTAGTTTTAAATTATCCGGCTTAAAAATACAATAAGAATAATATTAATAAATAAAGAAAAAAAACAGCTCCAGAATAATCGCTCAGACAGATGTACAAGAAACCATCGCTTAGAAGAAACGGTTGATAAAAGAAAAAAATGAGCAAAGATAAAGTAAAAGCAAATACTGAAATATGGCGGCCTTTTACTATAAGTAAAAGGCCGCCACAAGGCTTCAATCACTTCGATATGTTCTTGCTTCCACATGTCAAAGACCGGTTAGAAAGATCGGAAGCAGAATGTAGAACACTTTTGGTCAAGTCTAGAAACGTGTCTAGAAATCAGGGGTGGCACCTGGCAAGTGGAGCGTGATTAAACTATAGTCTGCATGTCTGATAATTAGCTAACTGACGCGTGCAAATTACGGGCAAAATGGACGGCTGCGTTTAAACGAAAAAGTTTTACTGTACATAACTGGTGACATTAAAAAGCAGGTTCTGAAGTCAGATTGCTGTTGAATTGTCAAAGACTAAAAATCGGGGACTTCAAAATCGGATCAAAAAAAAAATTGGAAAGGACTGAACCGATTATTCTGATTCTGAATGACATTTTGCCAGTCACGTCAAATACAATCACTTTTACGCGATTTTTTTTGTATAATAATTTCTTGTGTTGCAATGTTGTTTAGGTTACAGAAGTTGCAAAGAAATATTATAGTTAGTGGGGGG
Source organism: Esperia sulphurella (assembly GCA_947086405.1). Lineage (NCBI taxonomy): Eukaryota > Metazoa > Arthropoda > Insecta > Lepidoptera > Oecophoridae > Esperia > Esperia sulphurella. The sequence continues at coordinate 10,318,334 of OX352269.1, forward strand.
TAATAAACCAAATTTGAGGTTTTAATTGACATTATTGTCAGACTTCATAAGTACTTTAATTGGCTCAAAATAAAAAAAAAGTGGAAAAGTGTTACTATTTTAGCATCAATTAACATGGTTTTGCTGAAACTTTGGCCAACAACCACTTGTATTACGCAAAGCCAACGGAAAGAAACTAGGTACGAGTACAACGTACCTAATTTTTTTCTAAATTTTTGGTCCACTGAGTTAGGCAGGTAATGTACGCAGCGTGCCGTGACATACGACGAATAAATACATACTTAGTAGCAACATATTTTAATTATGTTTTCGAGGTGGTTATAATTACTTCGGTCAAAATTAAGTCTTAGTGTTTTAATTAAAAATACATCCATACATAATATCAAGATGCCTATATCATGTAGTAAGAACGGAGTGTCAAGTAAAGCGATCATGACGCAAACAAATTAAAGAATGATGTTCGGCTATATGTATGACGACCTAATAGATCAAAGACTAACTGCTGCTAGCAGCTGTTCTTTAACCTCTAAAGCCATACATGGAGAAACAAGACCCTTATTAGGTTTGGTCAGAGCAGGTCTTTAGATACCAATCAATCACAATTGCTACGCTATCAATTGCAATTGCTACATACATACGTATAGTGTATTTCGTGGGACTCCAGTTAATTATTATTAGAGTAAAATATTACTGAATTAATGTAAAGCTTCTTTAACACTTTATAATGTACTGAATCTATTAACAAATCTCATTCCTTATTATCCAATACAACTAATTTATACTCAATTAATGATATTGTTATAATTTACAACGTAATTATTGCATTAATACTGCATACACTTTCACTCTAAAATATTCTATAATTATTTCTTAACTCTCTTGATCGAAATCTAGATAAAATCGATTTTGAAATTTTAGTCCCAAATGGCATAATTTTATCCATTCAATACATTATTCTTCCATTCTTAACAACATAAGAATGCATTCACAAGTTTCATACCAAATAGTTAATCGATTAGCCTCTTGTAATCCAATTTTGCTAATTCTTATCGTCATAATATTGATATTATGTAAAATAATGACCTCTATTTGCATATCATATATATTATCAATGACATGGTCGCAGGCGCAAGTTCGCGACTCGGCGCAAACCGGTCGGGGCGCTTTCGACTTTCCTCTTAGCATTATGCCATCAGTTTTGTAATAGCTTTCTTCTTCGTTAGCGATGAGATAACTGAATGTTTGAGCTGCTGGCGTCAACTCGCGTATGTTGGCATGACGCGATAATCGCTTCTTAATTGCACCGTAGATGGACACTTTCCATGCACTAATCTGATTACCTAATTTAATTACACACCGTTTCGCCGGTGGTCACTCATTTTCTTCCTGTATAATTTGACTAGCTGTTGCCAGCGACTTCGTCCGCGTGGAATTAAAAAAAACCTTCCATAGTGGTTACGATATTTGAGGAACGTGCGCAGATAGATCGGTTAGTCCGTCAGTCAGGTTATTACTCATAGGATTATACCCACTTACTTTTTATCGATTACAGTCTAGTAAAAGTCACTGTTGGACATATTCCTCACATGTAGGGGTGTTCACCTAGATTACCAAAACTACAAGCACCCAGTGGCATTCATTCGAAGCCACAGAGTGGCAACGTTATTTATGGGCGATAGTGATTGTTTCCGAGGTGGGCTGTCGCTGTCGGTTCGTTTGAAGTTTTCAGCTTGTTTCCTCAAAGAAAAAAAGGTGTAGTTAGTAGTAGTGTAAGTAATTTTGCATTATAATAAAATAAAGAACAATGTTCAGTTACTATGCTAAACATTCTGAGCAGGCAGGTGACTTGAGTAGATTTTAAGATTATACGCGTCTTAATTGTATCAAATAGTAGCCAAGTTAATATTATTCTGGTTTACCTGGCCTTCATAGTTGAGAGGTTTAATTAAATCCATTGAGCGGAACCATTTACATTTTAATATTAGTATAAAATTTTATGAAGTAATTAAGACCGCTTTCCTTCCAAGACTGTCATGCAACGAAGTTTGGGAAGCATTCATCTACAAAGATAGAAGAAACTTAAAAAAAAATAGATCTCCGAGTACTACCATTCGAGTAGGGTAGACTGGGGTCGATTGAACCATATTCGACAAAATCGTTCACTGTAACATTTTAAAGTTTTAAACTCAGCGAATTTGATCTTATGCTATAATTAAGCTCAAGTTAACTGACTACAAATGGATAATAACCGTATCCATTTATAGTCAGTAAAATTCAGTTTAGTACCCTACTCGAATGGCAGTGGGGTCGGTGGTAGAATCTATTTGTCTATCTGCATTGCAAAAAATATTGGAGGCATTAATCGACCCCATACCAGGGGCGGTTGAAACGATTGGGTGGGATGCGTTAAAACACTTGAATTCTCTTGCTAGATATTTAGTCAATGAAAATCATAGAATATGATCAGTCAAACATAAATCGAAAATAAGTAAAACATCACTATCAGTTTTTTAGATGATTTAAGGCAAAATTACATTTTTAATTATTTAGTTTAGTGTGGTTTGAATTACAAAGCGGCACGGCAGTTGAAACTTTTTATCCGTCTCAAAAAAATAATGTTCCAACCGTCCCTGTTACCCCCTTTTAAAAATATTTCATCATTACCTCAAAAATGGGCAACGTAGATAAAAAATAATTAAAGCTATTTGAACTCCGGTAGCAACTCCGGAGAGCAGCAAAACGTCTAATTTTGGTCGCAAAGTTACCAAATTTAGCTCGATCTATAATCTGTAATGGTATTATCCCCTCGTTAGACAGACGAAAAAACTTAAGTATAAGGGTATCCGTTTTGAAGAAACCCTAAATAGAACAATATAAGGTTTTGTATAAGATAATTGAGAGCTATCTACAGACCTCATTTTTAAAGTGGGTATACAAAGGTAAAATCGCCGACAGAACATCCATCACAAATAAAAGCTGCGACTACACTGTGACTGATAGACTTGCTGATAGACTATTAAATGAAATAGCCGATGACACTTTCTATCCGAGTACCTCGGCACGCAATCGATAAAATGTATGTACTTATAAAAGCAATTAAGTTTGTAGAGCAATTATATAGAGGAACATTCGCTTCAACCTGTTGTGATAGTCTTGTGAAACGGAAGATCTTATTTTTAATGACTTTGTTCTTTATACTGGTGGTAGGTAAGATAGTAAATGTAATAACAGGCACAAGAAGCTTACGAGTCCCACAAGAAGCTTCCATAAATAAAATGACCCGAAATCAAAGGCGAATGGTCCTTCCGAGCAATAGTTCCGTAATTTTTCATTTATTATACATTTATTGACATATGCATATATGTATGAAGGGGGTAAGAACAATAGAACAAGAACAATAAAAAATTCTTTAATGGCAGTATGTCCAAGGCTAGGAAAAACGGCATCAGTATGTACTTCAGTGGTCGCGTGTAAGAAATCGCGGATATAGCTAGCTATAATAGTTTATAATGCTAATGTGATAACTGTAGTAAAAATATGGTAAAATATATTTGTTTTATTTCACAGATATCTAGGTACTGTTGAGATTGAAATGATTGCTTGATGTTAGTTTACAACGTAATCGATGTTTTTAGCGAATATTCTAAGGCATTGTTAGGTTGTCTTCACACGATGTCGCGTTTTTTTACGATTAGCACACAATGTGTGGCGGTATATGGAACAGAGAGCGTCGTATAAACTGCGTTTACGTAACGTCAAGTTTTCCTTACGAGACACTCGAGAAAATGTGCGAAATCATTAGTGTCAGTCACACTTGAGAAATATCGTCAAACAACATGATGAGAGATAGTTTAAATCGTAATTCTAATTGACTTCTACATACTTGAAATTATACAAAACCGAGCTATTTAATTTATGCTATCATATCGTCGCTGAAGTTCTAACAACATATAAGTCAAAATTGACAACTTTCCAATAAAATCTCCAATCTTCTAATAAATAAAAAAAGTAAACTTCGCGTGTCTGTACATTGAAGATATTTGCAAAAAAGATTGGGGGTCTAAGAATAAGTAATAGACCACATTTCAATCATTTTAGAAATTTTTATTTGTCTGTTAGTTTGTGCACGTATCACATACTACTGAACCGATTTTGACGAACTTTTTACAGAAACATAGGGCTTAACTCGGAGTAACATACAAGCTTTATTTCATTGCAATCAGTTTACTCAACCAAAAGTTATGGACATTTTTATTTTCAAATACATTAGTAGGTAAGTTTAGTATGCAATATAACAAAGAAGTATAATTTTAATGTTCGGTACTATTCAGATTGCGATGAGTTTGGAGTGAAAGTGTGGGTGGGGGTGGGGGTGGGAGCGATAGTGGGAGTGGGAAGGGGAGCGGATTCTGAAGTCCGCGCGCACAACTAGTGTTTTAATAAAACTTGATTTTACCATACCAACTATCCTTTACACAGTGTGTCCAGTAAATATACATGCAAAACGAAACTGGGGATAGATGAGTAGATTTTATTCATAAGGCCAAAACCGGTAACACCTTTAAAAAACGGTAAGGGTTTCTGAACATGAAATTTCACATTGTATTAGGACTTGATCCGATTTCCCCTAGTTTCGTTTGGGACGATTATTTACTGGGCACTTGACTTTTAAATTTTATTAAAATTTTGTCAATACAGAGTCTAGATAATATAAAGAAGAGTTGGTAAAAATAAAGTTTTCTTAAAAAAAAAATTATGGCCTGCCCAGCGTGGCCAATATGGGCACAACTCCCCTATGAGCAGCAACAAAAAACCACGATCCCCAGCTATCGGCGAGCCTACTGTTCCTGGATAAAGAGAGTGGCCAGAAACGGCTGGATGCGGAGAGCGGAGGACCGGGTGTGTTGGCTTTCATTGGAAAAGGCCTATGGTCCAGCAGTGGTCGTTTAAGGACTGATAAGATGGAAAATATGTTTGTTTACCAGTAAAGTTGTCAGTTTTGACTTACGTGGTGTTACAACTTCAGCAACGATATCGGACCGAACGCTGGCCACGCCTTAACGACTATTCCGTTAGAACCGTGGGGTAAAAACTAGTCTATGTCCATCTTCTATAGCAATGCAAACGTTTCTGTGTTCCGGTTTGAATAGTAAGAAAGCCAGTGCAATTACATTTCTACAAAGCATTCCAACGCAGCTATCATAAAGCAACATGGAGGTGAGTCGCTATACTCAGGCGCTCACCTCTGCTGAAGGTACAAGACCGTACATCATTGGTCATGATGTGTTATGAACGTGTTGTTAGATTTGCTACGTGTGTTCCATAACGACAGGGTACAAGGTGTGCATGTGTGCGGGGACCCCAGCGAAAATTTACAACTGTTTTGCATCGAGAGAAAACGCTGTAACGTCTCACCTCCTGGTCGAGGAGGCGACCGTGTTGCTCTAAGCACAGATTAAGTAATACTACAAGTACAGAAGGCGAACTCCCTATGAAAGCATGTTCAATTTCTCATAAACATACCTATATAATTCAGTGCAAGTAAAATTCGCTGAACAGCTAAATCAAGCAACACTGACAGACGTACGCGATTCGCTTAGATATATTTTATACTTAAAGTGAGGAGAGAGACAGGCCTGTAGTGCTATTCTCTAAAATACAAACTCACGTGCGAGTCTCACTTAAGTGACTTTGCTCACTTCGAAACCTAATCCATTGGCATTCTGTAAACATTCTAGAGCACTGACGACGTGAAGTGAGTTCTTTGTTCACTTCACTTCGATACTGTTTACAGAATTACCAATAGATTAGGTCTCAAAGTGAGTGAAGTCACTTGAGTGAGACTCGCACATGAGTTTGTATTTTAGGATTAGCACTTCAGCTCTAAATCAGCTATCTAAACCTTGCAGGTGTTCAGTGGTCTAGTCACTTACCATCATGTGTTTTTTTTGTTTACTCATCTGTCGCTTCAGGCAGTAAAAAATAATCTTTAATTAAAATATTTAAGGCCGGTACACGCGTTCTCTTCTAGGCACATCGGTATTCACAATGAATTCTCCAGACTCATTGAAATTACACAACCACTAGTAAAAGTGACATAAATTAAGTAAGTGGACATTACATTTCATTAAAACAAACAGAAGTTTGAGTTCAACCACCTCCTTAAGCACTGACCTTTCACTTACCGTTTTCACAGTAGACGGGCGCAGTCAGTGTTCGTAACGCAATGAATCTCGTTTTGCACGACTGCTAATTAACGTAGGCGTAAACAGTGCCCAAGAAAAAAGTGAATCCTCACACCTCACACAAATCAACTTACGACCAAGTAAATTGATGCAATAGACTTATAAATACATACATATATTTCACTTCATGCATATTCACGCTAATATTATAAACTAGACCTGCCCACGGCTCCGCTCGCGTAGACTACACAATTATTTTTAATATCACTCTGAATCCAACTCCGACTTTCCCTACGACTCCTACCCCGATCCCGACACCCAAGCCCACTCCCACGTCCACTACAGCTTCAAATGTAATCCTAACTCATCGCAATCTGAATACTTCGAATATCTTCTTTATACCTATTGGATACCTATCTACTAATATATTTGAAAACTGAAAAATTCCATAACTTTTGATAGTAAGCCGATTGCGATGAAATAGAGATTAAATGTTACACCGAGTTAAGTCTTTTATTTCTATGAAAAGTCATTTTAATGTTTAGACACGCGAAGTTTACGATTTTATTTATTAGATGCGAACGTGTAGATGTTTTTTTATGGGTTTATTGCTCAATAACGCCTGAACGGATTTTGACGAATTTTGATAAAGTGGCGGCTGTCACCATCCTGGAATAACATTATAGGTTACTTTTTATGACATAAACATATTTATTTCCGAGCGGACGACGCCGTGGGTATAAGCTAGTGAAATTTAACTATTTATTTTACGATTACATTAGGTACTGTATTTCTAATAAAGGAATCTTACAACATGCAATAAGGCTGTGTTTTGCTTGCTAATTTATGTCAAATAGAAATTCATTATTCTTGCTTCTATTAGAATTAACCGTAAATCAACTCTGTTCAGTTACATATTTATTCAGTAGTTCAAAAATGTATTAAAAATCTATTATTATATTTCAGCCCTGGAGAGCAATAGAAACCGAGCCTGAGATTAATCAACCCACGCCAGCCCAAGTGTGGGACGACTCGCCGCTCGAGCCACCGAAGCGCCGTAGGCCCGTGCGCAAACGAAAACGACGCCCAATGTCCACTGAAGATGTCGCCCCGCCGGAGAAACAACCATACCCGGAAGAAAACCAACGATTCCATGAATCCGACTACAATACCGCACCAACGACAGAAATGCCGAGACGGCGACGAAAAAGACCAGAAACGAGACGTAACCGTTGGACGGACGAGTACCTAGAAACAGAAAGACCATTACGAAGGCGAGGCCAGAGAAGGAAACGACCTTCGATGGACGCCTGGCCACTGTTAAGCGAATTCAATGAGTACAGATCAGACGAAAACCCACCAGAAGTAGTGAGAACCGAACAAAACGACCCATTGAAAGTCGAAGATAACGAAAAAAGAAAAATATTAAAAGAAGATTGGTTTTCTGAACTCAGGGATGACAAAGATATCCCAGAACCCGTGGCACAGGACCCTTTCATTCAAGCTACACTAGAAGAACAAGACGAAAAATTGCAACTGAAAGAAGATAAATCTCTGTCAGATTTTTCAATGGAAGTGTTGGCTCCTGTTTCAAGTACTTACAACAATGGCGACATAGACTCAAAGATATCCCGAAAGTTAAAAGAAAAATCTCCGGAAATGGAAGAACTTTTTAAAGCACAGGTAAGAAAACTTATAATTTTTCGTATTTAATAAGAAACTTAATTTTAACAGATTTTTTTTATTTGTCCAAGCCATCTTTGCATATCTCCGTAGTCTCCTATCGAAATTTTTGAAAGATTTTTAATAGTTTGGTTCTTACAACATTTAACTAAATATCTTAGGCGACACTTATTATATCTTCGTTTTAGGAAAAATATTTATTTTCGAATTTCTATAACGAATACTTATCAAAGTTTTTAAACAATGGCAATGATGAAGCCAGATTGAAGGGAATGGATGATTCTATAGAAGAAGTTAAGGCGCAGGAAAAATTGGATCGTAACATTCAGAATGATTCATTGATAAGAAACGTTAAAAAATCAATCAAAACCACAAAGAAGTGTAAACATAAACTCAGATCATCACATGACCACTATGGATTAGAAGAACCAAATGAATCATTGATGGAGGAACTTTATGCGGTATTCAATGTATAATTCCGTCTGTGTACTAATTCTTATTCTACTTGTGTCAAAAGTATAGGAGTTCGATAAAATATAATAAGATAGAATGTAATGTTAATAAAATAATAATACCTACTAATATTATTCCTAAATAATTGTGTAGGCATTCTAATTCATTCCTTAAAAATCTAATGGATATTGAACTAAATTTTTTTTTGAATTTTTATAGTTTCATTGTAATTCCTGACAATTTCTGATTAAAATGTAGCTGAGAATATATAACATATTAGGCTTCAAGTGTATACTGGTTAGAGTTATTAGTACTGACATAACAATGTTTTAGTTTGCGTTACTATTATGCTCTAGTATTATTTAATTTTGTTTTTTATTATTGCAGGAGAAGGGCCCCATAGATCCACTCACTTTAAAAGATATATTAAAAAGATCAAACGGAACTAGTTTAAGTGAAATATTACAGCAGCACAACTTATCCTTGACTGACTTGCTTCATGGAAGAGAAAATGCTCTGTCAGTATTGAAATTAGAGGATTCGTTAGAAAACCATAATGGCACACCTTCTCCAGAACTTCAAGTACCGTCCGAAACTAAAGACATAACCGAAATAAATATAAAGGACGAAATTATTACAGAAGATAGAACTAATTTAGTAACTACAGAACTTGCCGTCGGAATAACTAATAGCGAGGTTGCTCCAAATAACCAGAACGAAACAAATATAAATAGGGGTCAAAATAGTCCAAACTCCCAAGAAACCCTAGAAGTAAAAGAAAATGCACCGAAAATTGCTCTTAAGCGTAGATTTAATGGAACTATTCGTAGAAAACTAAGAATGAGGCCAATGTTAAATAATACGCTTAGAGGTCAGTCAAATAGAGACTTAATGGCATTGACTGCACGCAAGTACGCACAAAATAGCCACCGAAATAACTCAACATCCAAAGAATGGAAAAATGTAATTCCGTCGATGGCAAATGTTAGTGAAATGATAGAAGAAAGTAGTAAGACAGAAGTAATTGAAACCATATCAACAACTATTATACCTGATGAATCGACTGTGGTGGTAGATATACAAACAGAAAGTAAGAGTAAATTACATGAAGTCGAAAATGTTGATATGACAGAAGTTTCAGTTATTACAACACTAAATCCTACGACAACTGAGGTTAATCCTATAGACAAACCAAAATTGTCTCGCATTTCAAGACCGACTGTAAATCGTATGGGATTAAGGCGACAAGCATTTAATAATAGGTTAAAAAAGAAACGTATGAAACAGAAGAATTCTACAACAGAACCCCCAATTGAACAAGACAACTTTATGGAAGATCTCTTTGGAATGCCAAATTTAGTGTCATCTTCAGAATTCATTGCAAGAACACAGATTCCATCTAAATCACAAGACGATGAAGAACAGTTTACCACGTTAGATAATTTTATGACTACCGAAACTACTAGAAATATTGACAACAGAGGAAGAATTTATTCGTCAACGCCAAGGCCTGTCACAATACAGAGCACTACAGAAGAAACTGCAAAATTTGAGATAGAAGAAATTCTTAACGATACTCAAAGTAAGTAATTAGTCATTTTGCTTGAGAAAATACATAATAAATCATCTTTAGAAAAGACAGGTTATAAATTGATTGTTACAAATAAAATGGCAATTTTTTTCAGCTAGCGCAAGACTATCGAGGATACTTATGGAAAGGAACATGACTTTGACTGAGTTGCTAGAGCACAGAGAACGAGGATCAAGTCACATCCATCTTGCCGATATATTCCACAATGCATCAAAGGAACCAAACCCACCAGAACCATTCCTTTCAAAATCTCTAATAGAGCCCATATCAAAGGAGACTTATCCTTTACGAGCGCTATTAGAAGCTAATCTACACGATCCAACAGCCAAAGCAACTACGATAGATCCAAGCCAATCTAAAGCACAATTTAAAAATATTCCAGTAGTTATGGATTTTGGAAACAATGTTAACGAGAATGGGGAAAACATGGGCATTATATCTCTCTTTAATAAATTTACTGGCAGTGATACAGATGTAGAAAAGAGCATTATCAAAAAGGATTCAGAAGGTGTACCCTATGTAACCACTGTCATGAGTGTTAACACTACAAATACAAGCGATAGTGTAAGAGAAAGTCGTGTATTAAAAGAGGACGAAGTTAATATTAAACATGATGTGTTGAGTTGGAATGAATTATTTACATTGATGCGGAAACAGCATAAAAATGACACTGAAGAAGCTCAAGCATCTTTATCAACAGGTATAATAAATACATTTACATTGCTAATTGCAATAAAATAATATGTTATTTAAATATATACTTCAGCCATGTGGATCCCGGCTTAGAATAGGGCCATCCCCAATCTTTTTGTTGGTGTCATCAAGGTGACTAAAGGATTGCAACAGGCACAGGCAGCAGCATTCTCCTGTGTTTATTAAGATTATTACTGCGATCACCAATCTGCCTGTAAAGCGTGACGATTATGGCACATTCACCAATGGACAGCCCACCAAAAGTGGCATTCTATTGGCGCAGCTTAAGTCAGCAGTGGACGTATTTCCAATGATGAAGTACTTTAAATAACCATCTCATTTTTTTTTCAGGTTTATCATCATTGGAGTCAAGTAAAAATGTTGTGTTAGACGATGACAAAGATGGTGATGGTTTAATTGTGCTGGAAGATCTGCAACATCTTAAAGACTTCGATAGTAACATTGCAGCTGCATCTGAAGAGAAACTGGCAGTGAACACGAATGAAAAATTTGAGATCCCAACACGAGAGCCAGGTACTTTAAACCACATACCAAGCCACACAAGATCAGTTACAGTAGCCACGGCAAGTATCGTTGGTTTGGCTATGATACTTTTCCTATTAACCTATGCTGCATTTAAATGGAAGCAACAGCGAAAAAGTTTGAGTAAAAAGCAAAGTTTTAGTGACGAAAGAATTCCTACTCCAGTATTCGAGAACAGGAAAGGCCAAAAGAATAATTGCAGTACTCGGAGCATCAGCCCCATGTTAGCATCATCTAATATCTATACAATGAATACATTAGAATCTCACAATGGCAAAGAATCGCCTGATTATATGTGGGACTCTTTGAGAAAACCATTTCAGTAGAAAGGATGTTGGTCTCAAGACAATTAGACTGAAATTGAGAGTAGTTATAAGATTTGTAATATAATTGATGATTTATTAGTTTAATTTTATTTAACTAGTGACCTGATTTTGATTTAAGGAAATTATTGCTATGTGTTTCAGAAATTATAGTTACTTTATTTAGTTGCTTTATTCGAAAACTTGACTGTATGGGGCCCAACAGAAGGAAAGCAACATATATTTACCTATTTGTTCATATTCATTAAAACTTATTCAGTTGTAGTGTATTTCATTAGTGACAGCTTTACATTTAATTTATATGGGTATATATAAATTATATTATTTACTTATTTCTCGTCTGATGTTCAGTATTATGTTGCTATAGCAATGTAACATGTTAAGTCTTATGTATGTTACATATTTTTATAGCTTTGTCTATAGAAATAAATAAAATTAAAAGGATGTTATCTTTATTTATCCCTTACCTGTAGCTGTCATATGTGAATATATCTTGGAAATTCTTAAGAACAGGTATATCCAATGTATGTATTTTGTTATAAAAATATGCATATTGTCTTGCAATGCTTCTGTACAGCTTTAGTGATGTTTCAAAAACTGGTGATGGCTGAAATATACATAAAATATGATTAAAGACAAACTACATGCAACTAAAAATATTTGTATTAGTTTTAGTGTGGTGATTCAAGTTAGTAAATTACTAAATCAAAACCCTGTACTATAGAAATATGAATATACCTCGCCCCCAATTATTATTTCGTAATATATTCCTGTGAGTGCTACACAGTTCCAATTTTCCCCTCCATTTTTTCTACGCTTTACTGTGTGCTGATTTATTGAGTCTTTGATGTATAGATATTTAAGTAATGGAAATACACAGACAAATAGAATATTTGATTTAGTAATTGTTAGGGGCTTTAACACTTACTTTAAGTTCGATTAATTCCTCTGGTGTGAAGTAGAAGACAGTGGAGTATCTATCAGGTAAGATGTCAATGTATGGCTTCCAAAACGAATCTGAAATTTAAAAATCATTCACAATGAAGTACTGTTGGCCAAGAAAGTAAATTATTAGTTTTCACAAAAGTTTTTAGCTGAAAAAAAAATTATATTTTTTTGCTAAAGTTGAGCCTAGGATTAGGCCTTCACTACAATAAATTATAAAGAGAGCTTTAGTAAGTATCAGATTTGACAGTTGACACAATGATGTTGACACAAAGTATCCCACAGGGTCTGTGTCATTGGGTATACCTGGTACCCCAAGGTATTACAAGATTACAAGTGTCCAATTATTTTTGCAAGTGAAGTGTATTCTTTATAATTTAATGCAATATCACCAGTCACAAATAGTTGTTCTGATGAGTGGTCAACAAATCTGGGCGAGGATAAAGAGAAGTAGCCCAACAGAGGGACAGAATAGGGTTATAATGATAATGTAGATAATAACATTCAATCACCTGGATTACTCTTCTCCATCAACAGAAATAAAGCCAACGTAATATTAGGCATGTTCTGCAATAGTGGGTCCACAGCAATGAACTCAGCCAACTCCGACTCCTTTGCATTCAGTTCAGTCATCATCACCACCTTGGGCACTGTTAGTATAAGGGAGCCTTCGGTGAACTGTTTGGTTGCCTTTAGGCCAAGTTCGTAACCTTCAAACTCACTGATTTCAACACCTGCAATTGTTTATTAACAGATTTAAAACATTATTATCACAAAGGGCTTAAGTTAAGATGGAGTTGGGTACATTCAGCTCAAAACCCAATAGTAATTTCTTTTCAAATAAATTTAGATCTCTAGATTAGATACAACCTCTCTCCTAACTACAATTTGTTTTGACTATCTCTCATGGGACATGTACGTACAGGGTGCAAAAAAAGAATGTTACCTGGAGGGAAAATAAACCTTAAATATTGAAGATAATAAATAAATTAAATAAAAGAGAAATTATTCATCAACACAAGTTCAGCAAACTTTATTCAAAGGAAACTTTAGTCAGAGTGTATAAAAGCCACTATATTTCTGTGTATATGTTGTAGGGTTTCCAACTCCTCCGAGAGTTTGAAAGTAATAAAAATTGCACATATATATATATGTGACCGCAAAGGTTAATTTTCTATTTGTTTGAAGTATAACAGTCATAAAAAAGGAATCATAGTCATTAAAATGATTGTAAAGCTAGCCCGTAACTGCTATCACATGTCCGTGGTCTTTAACCTATATTTGACTAATAAATATTGAAAAATTAAGACATATTAAGTAGTAAGACATTAAGTATACGTTTTACCTTCAAATTGCGCTCCGTTCTCATTTAACCACTTGAGATACTTATCGATACCTGCTTGACGTGGTACCTTGCCTTTGTTACTCACAGGAGATTCAATATTCTTTATTTCTTTCAAGATACAGTCAATTTGTAAATGGTGATCCCAGCTCCTTGCCAAATTAGGCGTCGCCTGGAATGTACTGGTCAGTTTTAATAATTTATCCACGAGAAAAGCAAGCTGTTTCCGCTTCTGTTGTGAAAATTTAGTATTTTCCTTTCCATTTTTCTTGGAAGACTGTTTCGAACTAGATTTTCGTCCCATGATTGATAAGCGGCTGCTTTAAAGTATTTGCCAGCGATGCACAAAGCTAAAATATGACACTAAGAAGTAAAATAATAAAAAGTAAAATAAACTGTAAATCTAGAACGTGGGAATATTTTACAACTAAAAATAGGTCTAAAAATATTTGAAATGTTTTGTAACCTACAAAGTAAAAGTGAAAAATGATGAATTACAGTCAACTGTCAAAGTCAGTGTCATTACGACACTGACTTTGACAGTTGTGTTTTTGTAGGTCGTAACATGCTCGGGTATAACTCTATACCGCACCAGCACTAAATAGTTTTACAATTTTTAGAAACATAGAATTAGTAGTGATGGTGTAGTAAAATTCTAATAAGCACCACCGCACTCTTATTGTATCAAATAAACGCAATTTAACACTACGATTTGTATTTACTGAGAATGCTAGATTTTTCATATCGGCAGCCGAATAAAGATACATTCACAATGTTGTTGCCACGATTTCATCGTTCGGCTGCCTTCTTTGCGGATTGGGCCAATCACAGTACCACTGTTTAAAAAAGGCTTACTTCGGTGGGGTAAGATTTCGCTCGTGAAATTCTAAGCTAGAATATAAGTGAAATTGCGGCACGTAGGTACTTAATCACCCAAATGCAGCTTATTGAGTAATCGAACATGTCTGGGTGGTTAAGTTATAATGCATTGCAGTTAATTTATGAAATAACATAAAGATGTTGTACACAAATACATTACTAACATTAGACTTCAATTTACCTGTGCAAGTTTTCGGATTGAAATAAATATCTAGATAGTAGTAGGTACGCGTTAAAAATAATGATTTTTTTTTTCGTTATCCTAATAACAAGCTTTTCAATACCTAATCATCATATCAGCAATGAATATAAAACAATTTACACAATCTTTTTGTCGTAAACTTCGCGTGTCCGTACATTGAATATTTGCAAAAAAAAATTGGGGGGTCAGAGGATAAGTTTAGTAATGGAACACATTTCGAACATTTTTGTCTGTTTGTTTGTTTATCTGTTTGTTTGTCCACGCATCACTTAAAAACTACTGAACCGATTTTGATGGACTATTCACAGAAACATAGTGCTTAATTCGGTGTAAAATATATATAGGCTTTATTTCATCGTAATCGACTAACAAAGTTATGCGAATTTATAGTTTCCAAAAACTCCCATACTCTCAAACTCCATTGGTATGCCACAAAGTAATAATGCTCGGCTTATTGATTGCGATCGATGGATGAGTTAGGTAGGAGGATTACATTGAGAGCGAAGAGGGTAAGAGAGAAAGAGGTTTGAGGGGAGGGTTGAGGGGGGATTGAGGAAATGGTTGAGGGGAGGGTTGATCTGGACCTGCACCTGTACTACAACCATTGATTTTTGCTTCAAAACACAGTATTTTAATCGTTGTTAAAATCTATTTTAATTTATTTAGGCGTCGTTGTATAAAAATAATAAAATTATAATTAGATTCCGTATTGTGCATTATGTACCTACCTAAATAATTCTGAATTACAGAAAACATGCGTTACAATACAATACACTTTATTGCACAAACAAATACAGTTACAATTAATGCTAATTATTTATTTAGCTTTACTTAGGTAATGTACGTACTTGATTTATAAAAAAAATTCTACTATTTAAAGATAAATTAATTAAAAGTAGGTACCTACTTTATTTTTTAATTAGACATTAGACGCAATGCCACACACGATTGGACATCGACAGTAAACATTGTCTGGCAATGGCAGTGGTGCATCGAGCATTTGGCAGCCATGCGCGCGGTTCCTCGAAAAGTTATTTGAAAACGCCCCAGTTTTCGGCCGAGGTGTTGCCCTCTAAATAAATGAAATGCACTATAATAGAAAACATTGGCTTCAATTCTTTACAGTGTAGGTACTCTTAGGGCATTTTAATTTTTTATTTAGTCAGTAGACTTAGAAATTTTTTGACGTTGGATTAGAGTGGCTTGGTCATTGTACTCGAGCGAGGACGGAGGCCGCGGGTTCGATTCCACTGGGGACAGCTTTGTACATCATGTCAGCCCTCATCGCAGTAATGATCTTAACGTTGGACGTATACCTTCCCCAATGAACGCCACCACACCCGGTCCTCCGCCCTCCGCATCTAGCCGCTTCCAGCCACCTTCTTTAGGTCGTGAGTCTATCTGGTGGCGTGGTGTTCCACCCTGCGCGTGCCAATTCGCGGACTCCGCTCTAGAACTTACTGCCACTTCAGCTTGCTAATCGTTTCGGCTATCTCGGTCATCTACTTCGTTCTTCGTCGAATCTCTTCATTACGAATCATATCCTTCAAATACTTTAACTTTGTTAGTTATCATTAGTCCTGGTCTGAATGTTATATTTGTGAATTGTTGTTCTATCCTTTTCTTAACTATAGAAATAAAGAAGAATAAAGATATCTGGTGCTAATGTTGCTTCAATGTAGTAATATTTAGTATTCTCTGCTTCAGATTCCCACAATATTTAGAATATTGTTCATAAACTTAATTTTAAAAGACTAATTAAATTATGAACTGCACATCTGGGAAGCAACTAGTTCTCCACAGCAACAATTTAATCTAGTGTGGAGACTAGAGTGCGAACGATAATTCTGTATTATGTTTTGTGAATAATAATAAATTAAATTAATATTATTATAGGTCTATAATATATATAGAAATGGAAGAAATATCTCTCAGAGATAAGTTCGCCTTTTGTATTTGGGTTTTCCTTTTAATGTATTATTTTTGTTTTATCTGTGTGTGTGCAAAGAAAATAAAGAGATAAATAAATAAATAAATAAATAAATGTGTTGCTGGAAGTTTCTTCTTCACAACATAGGAAGGTCGATAAAAAAATACGCGTATAAATGTACCAAGTACGGGGAACAAGTGCAATACAGATTTTGACTTATCCTTTAGTAGAATATTATTAGTTCGACTTCTAATCCTAATATTAGTTCGACAAGTGAGCAATGTATATGGTAGTATGTATGATTTTTTAATCTATATACTTATAATAAAACTGTAACTGGTCTAAGTCTGTACATGAGAGATATTTTAAAAAAAATGTATGCGGGGTCTTTATAGGACCAATAGAAGCTAAAACATTTTTTTAGAATTTCTGTCTGTCTGTCTGTATGTATGTTTGTTACCGAATCACGCAAAAACTATGAATGAAATTTGATGCAGTTTTCACAGTTATCTTGCTGGTGGTGTAACTTAAAATCTGGTGCATGTTTCATCTTGATACGCCACTTAGAACCTGAGATATTAATAAAGTAAACTTTTCTTGAAGCTATTATATCGGATAATAATAAAACGACTGTTAATATTTCTTCCAGTAACTCAGTATCACATTTAGCAATCATTCATGAAAAAAACATCTCTTTTTTACGAAAATTTTGATAAAAAATGCAATATTTCTTGAACGTACGAGTATGTTCATCATATGCCCGAGGTCAACGGCCGCGGCGCGGCAAACGGCGCGGCGCGTATGGGATTGAGTGAAATTTAGTTTTTGGGGATAGGGATGGGGTTGAGGTTGGGGTTGGGATATTGAGAGTCTCGAGTCTGAGTGGGAGTGGAAGTAGAAGTGGGAAGAGAACGGGAGCGGAAGTGGGAACGGGGGCGGATTCTGTAGTTCACACGAGCGGAGCCGCGGGCACAGCTAGTTTAAAAATATTTTGGAAACATAGGTTGCTTTAGCTTCACTTGTTACTCACTCGGCGTTATGTAACGAGTTATACGCATAGCACACGAACACGTTCACCGTGAAGGAAACATGCACAAGCTGTGACGCCAGCAGTCTGTCAATGTTCACTGCTGGACATCTGTCTTCTCTAATACAAAATTTATAATTATAGCGGTGGATATGAGATCAAGAACGATACAGCTTTTTCTAATGTACCTATGGAACATCACAATTCTTAGATATAAATAGGTACTTGGTACAGATTTTTTATGTAGGTACGTGAATCAATCAATTTGATTCTTTGTATTCATTCTCTCAATCACAATTATCTCAAATGATATCGCAAATGAAAATAAAGTCTATTTTATGTTGTTGATGTTTTATTAAAATAAGCGGAAATCAAAATATTAATTTATTTAGCCTTGACATGGGACATGCATGACGCGACTCCAGTTGCGTAGGTGTAATAATTTTGTAATACTATTATTTACAACAATATTTCATTGCAACTAGAAGTTTATGGAGATTTAAAAAAGGTCCCTCCTGACTCGAATTATAGGGCCATGAGGTCATAGCACGAAAGAAATGTTCTTTCCCCGATCTGTTGACGGACGCATGTTATTATAGTTTGGACGAATCCTTCAGAGGTTTCCATTTCTACTTAATTAATTTTCAAATGCATGCTGCCACACAATGCAGTATGCCATGTTATCCATTTTATACCTACACTGTGTGAATGTAATGCATTGGCTGCAAGGTGAATTAGTGTCCTGGGTGTGGCTTACCCTGAACCCAAGGACTACAGGCTCTTATCCCTTAGCTGCATAATAGTATTTATAAAGCTTTATCCCCATAAAGCTTCTCCATCCCAAGCTTTTCCATCCCCCGATGGAAGTATCGTATAGACAGAGGGGCTGATAAAAGATCCCACAGGGTGGACGTATCGCAGGGTATACCTGGCCAGGTATTATAATAAGCTATAGGAACTGCATTAAAAAAAAATTGGTTAACTTAGTGGCATTTTGTCTTAGATGTTAGCTAAAGTAATCATTTTTATGATCGTTTGACATAAAATCGTGATCAAGTTAATAACTTGAGTTAGTGCAATGCAACAAGAGATAGTTCAAGGGAACAAGATTTTGGTGCGCTCGTATGGAGTTAAGATGGCTGTTTAAATCAATAATTGTTTTTCTTTTCAGTGTGTGTAGGTATTTATATTGGTAATAAATCATCACCTTGCCGTTTGGTTCCCGGCTTAGAATAGGACCACCCCTATCTTTACCGTGGGTGTCGTCAAGGCGACTAAGGGATTGCACCAGGGACGGGCAGCAGCGTTCTCCTGTGTGTTAAGATTGCGATTGTTTGCGATCACCAATCCGCCAGTCAAGCGTGGTGACTATGGCAAATCCCCCAATGGACATCTATCCAAAAGTGGTATTCTATTGGGGAGGTCTATGTACAGCAGTGGACGTATTTAGGTTAATGATGATGATCAGTAGGTTGACGTCAACTTCAGGACCTAAGTCCTGAAAAGTCTATACTTTTCTCCAATGAACGCCACCACAACACCCGGTCCTCAGCCTCAGCCGTACTTTGCAGTCAATTGATACCGAGACAGTGATTTGTAAGCAGTGCCTATATTGACGTAGTGTACCGATAAGTAAGCTCGGAATAGACTTAAATGTTTCACTCTCTCAGTCGATTTGTTATTGTCAATTGCTATGTTAGTTATATAGTTTCTGGGTCAGGGTAAGTGTAGAAAAAGAGGAGCAAGAAATAATGATTGATTATAATAGTGTCACTATATTGATTGTTTGTCTTCTTTAATATAAAAAAATGCCTTATTGTAAAATATATCGGCTAAAATATACTGATTCCGGTAAATAAAAGCGTTTTACATGATTATTACTAGGGATGCAACCGATAGGTACCAATGCCGATATAGGCACCTATCGGCAATGTCTATTCCATACTTACGATGTTTTATCAATGGCGATATGTATTTGTTGATACTCGATACGTTTCTAATTTAAAAATTAGATCGCTTCGTTAGCCAGTTGCTTTGGAATTAGACTTGAGCGTCAGAGGTCGTGAATTCGAACTGTGAACGCAGTAAGTATCGCGTAATTTTCTGATAGAGTGCGTTTTATTACAATTTACTTATATTGCTTTGATCTTTTTGATTTTAAAAACGAAGAAAAAAATTATGTATTTTGAGTTTAAATACTTATTTTACCATTTCTTCTTACATACATACATAATGCTCACGCTTTGGTCCCAGAGGGGTAGGCAGAGAAGATGTATCGCCACTTTGCGTAATCCAATGTCGCAAAGCGGTTTTCCTTCGCCCGCTTTTCGCTCCGTGATACCACTTGACGTGATGTGTTGAGAACAACATCGCTTCCTCCGTGTTGGGGTACCACGATTATTTAGGGAAATATTTGCCCACCTCGTCAGAGCCCCACATGACTCGGTAAGGCTAATAGTGCCCGGAGTTCGCCCACTTCCGGGATGTAGGCACGCTTACGACCAGGCTAGCCCCTGGACACGCATCCATCGGCACGGCAGACGTTGGATTGGCGGACGGGACAGGGATCGGGGCGTGGGAGGCAGGAGATGGGGGTATGGGTAAGGAGTATAGGTTAGGTAGTCTTCTACTTAGTTTATCCATATCGGTATCGCCGATATTAAACTACGAGTATAAATATCGTATCGGTAAAATTTTCTATTATTTATTTTCTACTTTACAAATATTTATAAAATCGTATAATATCCGCTCTAGGCAATAGGAAACTGTCTCTGTCTCACGTACAAATTCCTAAGCGACACACCTTTCATTATGAAGTCAGCGCCACACAGGCTTTCAAAGCTCGCTTGTCTATGCCGTTGGAACACTTGATCAGTCAAGCTGGTCGAGAATTCTATTATAGGCCATGAGCTCAGCAATCGTGGAATACATTAACGCTTGAACTTTAAGCAAATTATTGTTAAGTTACGAGGATTTAGCTAAGTATTACGCTAAGTGCTTCAAACTATTCAATTTGCAACAAACATATTCAATTAAGCTTAATCGCTTTTAAGATAACACCTAGTTGAAATACATTTTATAAAATGACACCTACAAATATACTGCTGTAACAAATGCATCGGTACTTGATAAGTTTAAGCGTAGTTACCATTCAATGTAAGTAGGTAAGTATAAGGATAAACTCCAAAATCAATGATTTAACAAATTCAAAGAAGAGCTACTTATGATAACAACAGTTGACTCAACAAAACGTACCTACGAACTTTAAGGATAATATAATTAATTATAAGACACAGAAATCACTCGCTACACTCTTTACTGTTGAAATGTAAAATTTGCAAAGAAATTAGTAACAGATTTGTCTATCATTAGGACAACGTGAGTTTAATAATGTGAATTATATTAGTAAGTATTTATAAAAGGTAGGTTGCCGAAGTTCACCCTAAAATTAATTTGTAATTCTCAAGGGAGTAGAATATATCCTCCACATTTTACTGTTTGATAGTGAAAACAATTATTTGTTCGTCAAAGCAAACTGCCAGTTTCCTTGATGATCTTCTTCGCAATTTAATAGTATAATGTGAACATACGAGTAGTTCACGTTCTTTTACGGTCTACGATAGGAAGAAGTTTATTTATATCCTAGATCTGGTTAATGAAGTAATGATAATTATATATGAATCATAAAAATTCGAATAAACTGTAGAGAGAATAGAATAATTTAGACAACAACTGTAATATCGCCGTTTTTAAAAAGTTACTACCTACCTACCTATCTCTTAATCAGTAACACTTTCGATGTCGTTTTCGTGTGCTAACAATGTGCTTGTGACATCATTCATGACGTCTCTCCCGAAGGCGTGACGACGAGCTTGCGCCTGCGGTTGTCTTATACTTTAGTTATGATGATACACTGTTTCATCGATATCGATAAAAAATAGTTTTATAATATAGAAGATAAACTAATTGTAACTTTATGATCTTAGAAATTTTAAAAAATACAGTCAAAAGTCGGTTGTAAAGAGTGAGAACTAAAGTTGATATTTAAAAAAAATAAAAATATCTAGTAATCTAGAATCCGTACAACAGTATCCGTAGTAGATAATATAAATACTTGTGTTTATTTGTTCTCACAAGAGTTCCAGGAATTGGCATAAGTAGGTAAGTAAGTATAAAGTAAGATTGGGTGCCATGCAGTTTAATTCATCATCAACCTCCCACAACATTTGGAAAATTGTATGTGCCCTTTAAATCAAAATGAAATATTACTCTAGGTTTCGATAAACTTCAAAATTATCGATAGTTTAACGTTATTTTCTAAGCACTAAACTAATACGAATCATCGAATCAATTACGAAGGCTTACATCATCGAAGGATTGAGTCACGGCCACGACCTGTTCTTAGTCCTTCCATTCGTGGGCTGAGATCCTTTTAGTCATCATATGACTCTGAAGTCACTACTGACTGACTGACCGCAATATTGTAAACAATCATTGTGACGCTAATCAAGACAAATAAAACACCCAATTCTACGATGCACCGTGGTTATGCATAAGTGACAATTTTGTCATCTCTGGCAATTTCAGAGATAATTTATGATACTGAAAGGAATGACTAAAGCTTGTTTTATGGTACGCCATTTTTGGAGATTACAATGCAAAGAAGATTACAACATACGACTGATCTACCTCGATCTTGCCGCATAAACTGCTGCTCTAAGCGAGTGCTCAACATGAATTATCTGTAACGAATTAGAAGCAATTAGTATCAAATACTTACAGAACTTTTTGTAAAATTACTAGGATCTATTATTGTCTTTCTGTGTAGTGAACCTATATGAATTGAGTCATAAATTTCGCGTAGAGAGTTGAAATTATTTTCTACAGATTTGGTACCTATGACGTTGGTGATGGTGTTATGTGATGGCTGATGGCCAAAACAATACGTAGCAAGATGGCTGATGTTAATAATTTTGCAGCACCCAATAAAACTATTATTCCAATCATAATCTTAATCATGAACTAGACGATTCTAGTTGGATTAACAGTCATCCTGGTTGAGGTTAATCATGTTCTGAAGACGATCAACGCTAAAGTGTTGTAGCTTGTATGTGATAGATAAGCTGTAGAATGCAAAAGAAAGGATTTTTATTTGATCCCAGAAAAATACTTAATGACTGTACAAGTGACCTACTTAAATTAGGCTATCATCATTATTACCTTGTTCATATCCACTACTGGACATAGGCCTTCCGCAATGAGCGTCACCACAGATATTATCATTTTGTTGGCTTTAGGATGCTAGGATGGTGGCTGACCCTTCACTCTTTCCGTTTTATCGTCGTCTCCTACAGTTCCATTTCCCTTAACTAGTCGATCTTCCTTATTTCATGGATTTAAATCTTGTGTAAAATAAAGATTAACTGTAAGAGATCCCTAATTGGGATAAGTCCGCATCTGTACACAAATAGTTATTTTGTTAACTTGTCACAATCAAGCGGTTACATACATACTGCAGTGTGCTTGACTGCTGGGAGCAAATCAATCAATCCTATAGGAAAAACCGATGGAGGAACGAAGTGATCTTGTCCGATAGTAGAGTAGGTGGTGATCAACAGAGTACGAGCAATTATTCCGTAGTTAGGTACTTAGAGATAAACACATAGGTATACCTAAACTTCTGTGTTAGGTGTTTTTTTTGTAGAGCCTTTTTAAGGTTAAGTATATCCTAACAAGAAAGCTGTTTTCTGTGTAAGATTGTATTTTTATTGAATTACTTAAAACATGAAGTTACAAATATAACGATAATATTTAACATACATGATAATATAGATACTTAGTTAACAAATTGACTTGAAAAATGTATAAGTATGTGGTATGAAAATATTTCACGAATGACCTGCGCTGATTATAATTCTTTTCTGAGCCACAACACCCGGTCTCCAGATTCATCATCCAGCGACTTTCGCCAACCTTTTCTCGGATGCTAAGAGGGCTACCAGCACCTTCCTACTCCTCCTCCAGCCTTTTTAGGATGCGACTAGTGAAAGGGTTTGGCAAAACGCACATGAAATTTGAAAAACTAGTACATTTAATGTTAATAATATAACTTATATAATTTAGTTGTGGGTTCTCTTAATTTTATAATTTAAACGATTAAAACAAATTTTTTTTGAAATAAAGACTAAATGTTAAGTTAAGCCCCATGTTTCTGTAAAAAGGTCATCAAAATCCGTTCCGTAGTTTTTAAGTGATGCTTGCATAAACTCACAGACAAAAATTCCAAAAATGATTGAAATGTGTTCTATTATTTATCCTTAGACCCCCCAATATTTTTTTGCATATGTTTCTTCAATGTACAGACACGCGATGTTTACGATTTTATTTATTAGATTAGATGAATGCCTGAAACATGAAAATGTTGAATTTGAACTGATTACTTTTTCTAAAAGTTTTCAGTTTATATTGATCACATTTTTTTTTATTGTAAAGCCACATACATACATACATACATACATACATAAAAATCACGTCAAGGGGTATCACGGGGTGAAAAGCAGGCGAAGGAAAGCCGCTTTGCGTCATTAGATTGCGCAAAGTGGCGATACATCGTCTCTGCCTACCCCCCTGGGACCAAGGCGTGAGCATTGTAAAGTCAGAATACGTTTATATTTTAAAAAATAAAGTATGTACCTGCTTATGTCGAAAGAGTAATTTGAACAAATATAATAATTCTGTATCGTGCTTACGTGTATAAATAAAATATCATTATAATCGGCATTTTCATATAAAAAATATTTAATTGAAAGTTTGTATGGGAGCCGGAAACTGAGTATTGCCCGTAATGCGTATTATGGGCAATATTACTATTCTTGGCTACGGGCACAGAATACTTGCGGAGGGCAAAGGACCGAGTGTGGTGCCGTTCAGTATGGAAGGCCTATGACCAGCATTGGACGTCTAATGGCTAATATGATGATGGTGGGAGTGAATGTGAGTCTAACTCAAAAAGTTAAAAAAAAAAAACATATTCAAACAAGATCGACGGAACCCGCATTTTGTACGAATGTTGCACAATTTGTTGACGTTTTAAATATCTATTCATCTCGATCAAATGCGTAGTTTTTTGTTGCTAATATGAGTAGGTAGGTACTCGTATTTATTAATATTTGTTTTGTCATTTTAGTTTCTTCCACGATGATTCACTTTAAACTTAGTAATTGCGAAGTTTGTGTGATACACATCCTTAGCTATACTAAATTGGAAACTGATACATACCTACATTTATATTATACCTATGCTATGTTATAGGAGTTCTCTATTTGCTTTTTATTACCGTAACACACGCAAACGATAGGTATGACATTTCCAGGCATATAAACAAATCTGAACACAGTTAGAACACGTTTCCAATAATGTGTATGCCTGATAATTTTATGCCAATTTTCTGAAAATCTTAAACAAGCACCTTATAGCGTCCGATATTAGTTAAATATTATCTTTGGTTAAACTAACCTAGTGAAGGAGTACGACCAGACAGGTTTAAACATTTTATATATCAATTTATACAAACCTTCAAAACTCTCAAAACATTTTGTAAAGGAACACCTACAGCCAATGCCAACAAAATAATCACACATCAAAGACGTTTCGTAATTCGTTTAAACTGCTTATTGGATTATGATGGTCAATATGTTTTTAATATTCCCAATAATCCTGTTAAGTGAAATAAGTATATAAGTAGGTAGCTATAAAGTAGGTACCATAATGTCTCGTCTTTTCATTCAATTTAAATGCCAAGGTCCCATATCCACTTTACAAGTGACAATGTTACCACAACCTACAGCTTGGAAGTAAAAGTTTAGATGTTGTTACCGCGTTATCGTATTAATCGTCATCGGTTGCGATAGACAGAGGTGGAGTTGAAAATTAGAATTAAAGTTATATACATTTTTCATTCAAAATAAGTTTACTGAGAAAGTAAGTCTAGACTTTGGACTATTATTAATTTAGACAAGTGACATATGTGGGGAAAAAGCAGAAATAAACACACACACATGGTTACCAGATACTTGGTACTTGCGGATAATTTTTAAGTCGAAATTATGCTTGGTTAGGTAACCTACGTTACATAAATCATGATGTAGACCTACTTTGTTAGATAGGCATATTGCAGAAATAGTATTCACGACAAACTCTTTAAACAACTCTTCGACAATAAAATCTAAAGCTTTGTCTTTCTAGAAAGGACTAACACCCCCTGAAATTACTGTCTTCTACTTTAACTACACTCTCACTACTCAACTGCAATAAAGAAACTGAAGACATTAGGTACTTCTAGCTAAACGCCAAGTAATCTTGGCTCAGTTCAGAAACCGTAGTTGGACTTAAATTAATTACTAAGTAAGCCGTTTATACGACAACATCCTGTAGCCTCGTCAAAAAGGCGTTAATTGAAGATACACCACACTTTTATAGAAGGCATGTCGTATTAATCAAATGGACAATAGACCTTGGTAAATGGATAAAGAATTAACACCTTTAACTGTGAAGGTTCCTAAACAAACTACATAATTTATTTAGACAGAATTTCGATACGCCTATTTATCTTGTTAATCTATTAAATTGAGTAGTAATTTAACTATAAATCTTGTCTCTTTGAACTACATCATTTGAATTGAAAATCGGCTTTTATTAATTGCATCAATAAAGACAAACACAATTGCCTAATAATAAATAGGGACTAATATATTCTTTATTGCACGAATAAAAAAATCTGACGCATTATAAAACACACAATAAAGTTCCACAGCCTACTAAGTACCTTTGTAAGTGTGAGTACCTTATCATTAGAAATAACTAGGGTTGATAAATCAAAGAGAAAGAAAAAAATTGCTCAATTTACTCATGGCTTGAGAAGTGAACGCAGTACGACCCAAACATATTTTTCAGAAGAAATAAGCCCCTTATTTTCGTATTCGTTTTTCTGTTCTGCGGTACCTATACTTATATATACAAATACAAAAATAATAAACACCCAATTGGAGCTCCAACTGTTCTGGCAAAGATTAATTTCTAAGTCATCATTAGTTTCCTTCCCTTTGTCTAAACGGAGTTTTTACGAAAAAAAAATACTTAGTTAAAACAATCTGTATCGTTCACAGCTCGTCGTTACTCATAGTTGGCAGCGACTCATTTATTCTGAAACCCCATATAATCTTAATGTGTTCCCATTATCAACGCGACAGCACGTGTGCCCATAGTTTCTGAAAGATTCCGACATTTGGTTATTAACGATTGACGCGAAGCAAGCACCCCTTCTCTCATGCTAGATTTACAGCCTAGAACAAAGGACATCAATTCTTATAATGACATGTGAACTACGACTTGTTACTGATGTTCCATGGAAAGAAGAAACGTCTACGACAGAAATAGTATGGATATGTCGCTAAGATTAGAACATATCGAAATTATGCCAAATTCATAAATAATTTGGGCAAGCGAGATACGAATAGGTATGAAAAGAAAGAAAAAAATAATTGAAATCGACCTCGATAAATTAAAAGTAAGTATACCTGCTCAAAAAAACAAAATTGATGATTTGTTTTGATGTCTGTTGTCCGTCATGATCCTTTTTCAGGATGGGTTAGAGGTATAGATTTGAAATTAATACGAAATACTAAATTCTACAGTTTCATAGACCTGCAAAAAATTAAGACGTAAAAACCCTATAAAACGCGAACACTTATAGAGCGACATAGTCATGTTTATGACAAAGCTCTTTTCTTAATCTTTAAATAAAGATTAAAAAAAG
Source organism: Esperia sulphurella (assembly GCA_947086405.1). Lineage (NCBI taxonomy): Eukaryota > Metazoa > Arthropoda > Insecta > Lepidoptera > Oecophoridae > Esperia > Esperia sulphurella. The sequence goes on from OX352269.1 coordinate 10,345,944, forward strand.
AACGTCAGAGTTCTATTCGCCTGAAAAAAATATTCATAATTATCACTTTGTCCACATCCACTGCTGGTCATAGGCTTTCCCCAATTAACTCCTCTGCTTTTGACCATCTTTAGGTCGTCGGTCTATCTGACGACACAGGTCGTCCATTTGTTATATAGCATACTCGTTCAGAATTTCAGTTCAATCGGTATAATTTATTTATTTATTAATGATAGGTTGATTATGTCCCGGGGTATTCTCTGGGACATTATTATCTGAATTCATCTTCCTTTCTTGCATTGATGTATTGACTACCACTATTGTTGTGTTAAAGTTTTGATAAAGCTTCAAATTAACACTCGTAGTTGACTACAAAAAATAATCGCTTATATCTGGTTTGTAGTGAATATATTGATATGTGGGTACCTGTTTGATAAACTCGACAAATATGTTTATTAAATCATATTATTATCAAATCGACATTGTGTGTGACTTTCTTCAAGTATATTGATAAGATATGTGTTAAATAGCTACGGCACAGCTTACTTCAGATTATACTGGTAATGGATTGCAATGAAAATAATGATGAATTTGATAATAATGGAGGGTGTGTCTCCATTGATGCCACTCTGAAGTTGGTTTGCCACAAGTTTTATGAAATAAATCGCTAATTCTAAGAGCTTCGATATCGAAATTGGATAGTACTGATAATTAAACCAAGAGTACACAAATTCTAAATAGAAAATAGTGCGTAACGCATGGCCACAATATTCTAATGTCAACGCGGCCTGGTTCGACTCGCGACACGGTAGATAAATTGTGAACATACTACTCGATCTCTTTGTCCCGTCAATATGTCAAGTGTGGGGGCGCCTACTCCAGCCGGTGCTGACATAATGCTGCTTTTACTTTTAGACGTGCATTGACACCAAATAATTGCCTACAATCTGACTGTTTGACAGAAGAAAAGGGGCTATTTGTCAATAATTATATCGTATAATCGAATCGTTTAAAAACTCTTCAGTTACATAGCTCTAGAATAAGTACTATATGAGCTTGCAAATAATACTTTAGATACATTAGCCATTTCCCTGGTATCTGCCCAAATTAATAAATAAGCAACCAACTGAATAAGGGTGTGGTGACGTTCATTGGGGAAGGCCTATGTCCAGCAGTGGACGTCTAAGAAGGGCTGCTATGATGATGATGATATAATGACTTAGGAAAGTAGAACAGAACTATGTAAAAGAGATAATAATGTGATTGGCTAGCGTGACGGAAGAAAACAGTCGTTTTTGCGTAAAGAATATACTTAATCCTTTAAAACCGGCATACTGGTCAAGTTTGGAGAAGTTGATCATTACGAGGATTAAAATAAGGACATTATCTTGATACGAGTCTTGACATTTCCGTCCGTCCGACGTTACTCCACTGGACACATATTTGTGCAATTAAATCACCAAAGTCCAGGCAAGTTTTAAAGGTTAAAATAGTTAAAATGTGTGTATAAAACGTCATACTATACATATGTATACATACGGTAGTAACATACAATAATACGCAGTTAATACGAAAGCAGGATAGACAACAGTTTGATAACAAAACATAAGAAACAAAAAAGATTTCAAGAAGATTTTTCCGAAATTTTCCCTCCATTGCCGGTAAATTTTATATGCAGGTGGAAAAATGGACGCTTCCTGGAGGGACAGTACCCTAAATTCTGAAGACAGAAAATGTTACTCAAAGAATGTTTCATTTTATTTAAAAAAACACTGCATTTATAGATTTAAAAAAGTCGCTTACGCCTGAGTCTGGAATGGAATCAATACAAATGAATGAAAATCATATGTATTTTTGTTATATAGAATTTATAAGTTACGTTCTTTCTTTCATTTAAGATATAATGGTTATTAGAGTGATTTGATTCTTTAACTGGGTGTGTCGTTCATTGGGGAAGGCCTATGTCCAGCAGTGGACGTCTAAGATGATGATCCTTATTACTGACCCTATCGATTGGTGCCATGAAAATACAGAGTTTGATATTCGGCTTAGGCTTTATAAAAATCTAGGATTGTAAAATAACATAAGGTAGTTATATTCATAACTTCTACTCAGTCGATGCAATAGTTTTCGAGTTATCCAAAGGACATGTAGACAGACAGATGGTTAAAAAAGTTTCACTAGAAGCGTTTTCATTCTGACGGAACCCTTAAAAGCATATACTTTATGAAAAAGTTAAAAATATCAATCAGGAGAAAGCAAATTAATTACAATTCAAACAATGTGCCACTGTCACTAGGTGGCACGAACCCAAGAAAATGTAACCGAGCGAACTCGCGGGCCGAATCAGAAATATAAATTAAAAACAAATATTTTGTCTGAAAGAAATCACAAAATTAAAAAAAGAAATACAAATTCAAAAGCTTTTGCGAAGAAACAACAATCACAGATATACTAGACGCACAAATTATTGAATAATCTATCAAGTAATTCTGATCGAGAACGAGATAATCATCATAATCAGGCGAAATACGTCCACTGCTGAACATAAGCCTCCCCAATAGAATGCCTCTTTCGGTGGACTGATTGGGCTGATTTGCCATAATCACCATGCTTGGTGATAGCATTAATGATCTTATAATATACACAGCAGAACGCTTCTGCCCGTCCCTGGTGCAATCCATTATATGCTTTGACGTCACCCACGGGAAGATTGGAGGTGGCCCTATACAGAGCCAGAAACCAAAGGGCACTGGGTTGGAAACCACATGGTTCCCTGATAGAATAATGTTTAGACAAAAACCGAATGAATTTTATTATGTTCTATTTAAGCAACACTCGACCTACAGGGTAGACGGCATAGCGTTTTCTTTCGATGCAAAGCAGGAGATCCTCGCACACTTGCGCATATGCATCGCTACGAAACACGCACGTAACAAATCTACATAACAAACAGTATCGTATACATTGTTACAACGCATAGCCAGTGGTCTTGTACTTTCGGATAAAATATCCTTCGTTACATCCATAAAGCAACACGCAGGGCAGTCGCCATACTCGCGCCGTGCATCGAAAAATGTATCTGTGTACACTTGTTGTTCGATTTATTATTAGTGTGTTTCGTAGCGACAGCATACAAATGTACATGTGTGCGTGAATCCCTTCGCGAGAAATGACGGGATGTGTCGCATCGGAAGAAAATGGCGTTTTCCCTCCGGGTCGGCCATGTGTGTGTAGTTCTAAAGCAGACAACATAACTGTGACTCTATTATTAAGCTCTTAGAGTTAATTAGTTATGTAGGTACTCGTATAACTAAATAAACAACAGTAATTATGCAAGTATGTGCATTATATTACACTAAATTATAATCATATTTACATCTTTTATTCATAAATCATAATAAAGATGGTTATTGTCGCGGATATACCTACCTAAGCGATTCGATCAATCCTTCTACATTATTAGTTTTATTTTACATCCACACAACCAAGTCAACATTCGTTATGATACTGTGCCTATAAGGCTCACTACTACATACACAGATTTTTCTCAATCGTTTGAATCTAATTGGTTTTTTATTACCAACTGTATCTATTTACGATAGAGTTCAGTTTTGCTTGTGGTACGAATGATCGTAACTCCTGATTTTACTAAAGAGGCAAAGCGCGTTTTGATGCTATATTATGGGGCTCCGATACTTTTTTTTATTAGCTCAGTATAATGTATTAAATAAAAAATTATAGTAGGTAATCTTACAAACTAGTAACTACCTATCCCAACTGAAATTGAAATAGTTTAGTTATGCTGTAGTTTTCTTTTTAAGTTATACCTACTATATAGGTATGTTTTTCTAACATTCAAGATCAAAGTATTTTATTTATAACTTTGTTAATTTATTTGAGTTTATTTAACTACAGTTATAGTAATTAAAAGATCCAGGGATCCGCTCTGCCACCCAAAACCAAACTCTTCGTAATTTTTTTAGATAACGATCATTTACAATTGCCAATGCGCGCCAAACTTTTTGCGCCTACTATTTCAGAAGGAACTCTTCAATTTCTTTACGTTAGACCATTTAGAACTTGCGAAAGTGTTAATCTTGTTGTTAATTTATAGATTTGAATGATTGTGACGATAATTCTATCAGATGCGATTTGATATCAGTTCAATTTTATCAAAACTTGCAGTTAATCCGCGAAGAAAACGTCTTTCGACCAAGCTGTCCACCAATGAAGTCTTGACCAATCGCAGTACACATGGCGTGATATTTCCCGCGTCTGATTGGCGGATCATGACGGGATGTGCTATTTTGGTGGCGGGCGAGTAGGTATGCGCGCGCCGGTCGGCAGCGTGTGTGTGGCGCGTGCGTCGTCGTTGTGTGCGTGTGTTGTCGAGCGCGCTAGTACTACCAATTTAGCGCTTTTCGCGCTAGTTAAAGCGTTTTTTCAGCCAAAAACACGTTTTAGCGCATAGCGCCTAATCTAGCGATTTCCCTCAATTTTATATTTGAATACAAATTCCTAACCTAATTATGGGAAACGAGTAATAATAAATTAGATGTAAGTATGAGCTCGATAGACATGATTTAGCAATCATTAACATTGAACACAAACGTACTCGTAGTTATTGTAGCCAGTAGATCATTGCGAAGATCTTCATATACCTATCAGATGCTGATTATTATGGCACCCAAAAAAATTATATTGACATTTTGTTTTAGATTTTTATTAACGTTTGATTGATTTTGACCTTCATATTTAAAAATATTATAATTATAAAAATGACGTCAACACTGAAAGAATAAGCCGTTTAATTTAGCGCTTTTAGTCTTGTGATTATTTAGTTCGTTCTAGCGCTTTTTTGGAGGTGGGGCAGCGCGTTTTCGCTAAGCAGAGTTGGCAGCACTGCCGCGCGCCTCTGTTTACAGCGCGCTGCTGCCGCCGGCGAGCGCGTTCACGTGCGTATTATCTTGCGCAAGTCGAGTTTTCCGGCTGCTGCCGATTCGCATTACCGTTCTATGGTGTTTTCCTTACAGTTTATTGGTGCTAATTCGTGCCGGGCATTAAGAAAACATTCCACCGCCGCGCTGATAGTTTCGAACGTGTACTTTCTGTGCGGCTCATAAAAAATTATAGGTGCTTTCGGGCGGATGCGATGAATAAATTTTGCAAATCGAGTCTGTGTGTTGAAAAGGTTCGTGAGAGCTATGTTTTGATCGGTCGGCGTGTAGTGGCCGCACCGCCTGCGGATGCCTTCCGACCGGCAGTGTTGGTGCTGATCTCTGTGAATTTGCGGCTGAGCGAACTGCTCGCTTTGTGGACCCTCGGATTTGAAGACAGGGTCCCCAGGAGCACACACAAGGATCTACTTGGAACCTTTTACCTCGTGCCCGGAATGTGCTAAGGTAAAGAAACATCTTTGGCTTATCGCTTGGTTGTTCAAGAATTTTAGTTTTTCTCGCACATTGCTGCTAATTTATAGCATGTTTTATTTGATTTGCGATACCTACGCCTTTTTGCAAGTGCTTGTAAATTTGCTTTTTCAACTGAATTTATTTACGTTTATAATAATTGGTAAATGAGATGAGACATACTTTGGTTTGTAACTAGTTAAGAACCTTTACGTCCCATAAAAGTTTACACTAGTAGGTGCAAACCTACCTAACATTGATTATTATACCATAGAATAGGTACTTAATAATTATACTATCTAAGGCAAGTCTGATGGAGTATTGGAATAACATGGTGTTTAAATTTCTTTTATTACTCTAAGTATGTTTTCTACAATAGATAGTTTGACCCATATTAGAGACTCTGCATGATAATGTTGGTCGTAAATAAATATTGCATCTTAACAATTTTAGGACCATAACTCATTTGTGAATGAAGAATAACTGCATGGCAATTGGCAATTATAACCTATTATTTTGCAATGGGCATTTGGTCGTTTTATTGTAGTTAGCACCTAAATAAGATTAACAAATATCGGAAAACTGGAGTAAATAAAAACCTTCCTATGCGTCAAACAACTTTAAGATTTAGGATATGATCAATTGTTAAGTAAATATACTTAATAATAGGAAAACTGACCAGATATGTACCTGCAGTGAAACAAATCAGATTTTCCGGAACCACTGACTAGACCATAAAAGGTCTAACCAACCAGTTTCTTGTTTTATTAATGTGATTTGTCATATTTTCTCAGGCTAGTGAAGAAAATATAAACTTAGCAACAAATAATTATTTTCGTGTTTGTAATATTTATTCATGCACGAAACTGTAAGCGTATAATAACAATATTCTAAAACCCTAAAGACGAAGTAAAAAAGTAGCTACTTTATAACTCAAAAACTTACTTGAATTCGAATATAGGATTTCCACTTTGGATGACAAGATAGACGCACCGATAGGTACCTATGGAGTTTGTAATAGAAGTGTAGAGAGAAACATGCCTAGATTTTTGGATTGTTGTTCTCGAATAGTTCTGAAAGGAACATAATTATTGTCATTAATTAATTTACACTAAATGGAATGATTGAAAACACAATGAATGAGACAGTTCAACCTAATAATGTATAAAAAATAGGACATTAACTATCCATTGTTTCATCTTGTCGGACAGCAATTTAGCTAAACCTAGCACTTAGACAAAGATGACATAATATTATATTTAACAGTTTAAAATGCATTTAAGATAAAGCATGGTAGGTAGATAGGTACATACCATGCTTTAGATGAAAGAAAAACAAATAAAAACATCAAACGTAAGAATTGTCAAGAAAATCGAAGGAAATAGTTAAATGAAACAAGAAAGATAAAGTAAATCTTGTTTTTGAAATCGATGATAACAAGTTACGTATATCAAATTTGATAACTAGCCGATTAAATAATGACGAGATTACTGTGACTTCCTCTAAGCAGAAAACAAAAACAAGATTTACTTTATCTTTCTTGTTTCATTTAACTATTTTCTTCGATTTTCTTGACGATTCTTATGTTTGATGTTTTTATTTGTTTTTCTTTTTAATTTATATTTACGCTTTTATTGGTGTTTTTACATGTTTTTCTCTGTTTGTGTATCTTGATGTTTCAGAATAGGTTAACTCTAGCGATTTCAATTGGTTACCTACTTAAAATGTTCATTTAGTGATTTCGAACCAAAATTTAGCTACTTAGGTATTATTATGGCTTCATTGCAAAAGTATAGTAGTTTAGAACGTTATATTATATTTTCTCAAAGAAACATTTATTGACCTGTTACGAGTATTCACAAGGAATCATATTGCACAGGTGCTCGTTGATGCTGGCTTCGTAGAACAATGCCTAATAGGAAAATAAATAGGATTTGAAGCTATTATTATAAGTACTGTGTTTAGAAAAATCTACTTTTCATATTTTTTTTTCCTAAATATTAAAGTGTTTTACAATTTGTTATGGGATAATTTTCGATGTTGCCATATTTTCCAAGAGCTCAAAGCTAAAGTAAGAATCTGTTTGTGTGGTATCCGGAACAAGGTAGGTATTACCACTCGGAAATTAAATTAAATTTCGTATTTATTATGGTAACCTGTGTCATGGAGGTAAACGTGCTTAATTTTTACTATCGAAAAAACTATTCCTTCGTTAAGCTGCCAAGAACAGCTAGTTAGGAAATAAATCATCCACTATTTTGGTAGTGGCTTAGTCAAATATGCCTACTCAACAATGGCTGTTGAAGAAATCTGTAATCAGAAACCCAAAATATAAAGCAATGTAACACCTTTTACACAAACAGGCATACCGTACCTACATAAGGTTAGAGGTCTTAGGATTAAAAGCAGACTATACATAAAAAAAAAATCTAAGTTGTAAATACTTTATTGATATACATATACTGATAAATGATTAAATACATAAACGATGAAAGAAAGTAGGTATACGAACTCGTCGAAATAAATAAAATCACTAGCCAGCAGATATTGGTACTCTTGTAACCGATTCTAACAGCCGTAAGTAGGTACATTTGTCGCACGACAAAGAAAAAAGTAGATTTTAGCAAAAAATCTGGGAAATGGCATTTGAATATTGTTGTTCTTACACAATCATACTACGATATTAGCTAAACTCCCAAATGATTCTAGTAGTATGCCGATTTTAGCTTAAATTCTAGGGTTTTCACAATAATTCGAATTTTGCTATTGTAATCATATTCATTAAAAAGATATCGGTGGTCACCGAATTCTATTCACTATTATGTATTTTAACACAGAATAAAAAATCACATATCTATAAAGGTGTGGTGCAAAGAAATCTATTTGTTATGTCTTCATATTACAAATAATTAAAATACAAACGATGGATATTAATATTTGTATTATAAATATATGCAATAATTAAATGAATTTGGCATTCATACAAAACATAAAAACATCTTTATAATTATACTAATGATGGAATAAATATAGTGTTTTTGTTATCATAATATATCATCCGTGGTTATAAATAATATCATCAATAAATTTGGTAGCCCTTTAAGATCATATTCCAACCTTAAATTTCCTATAGGTAGGTTCATCTACCATGGCTCGTGATTATTTCTACCAAGAGAAATGAGTATACTCATTAAACAGATTTTTTGGCAATCTGAATATATGTTTAATATAGCTATTACTAAGCATGTTTTGACTTCAAAAAATGTATACAGACGACGCAGCGAAAAATCCCTTATTCTCGCACAGCTCTTTACACTTTACAAATTGTTTCATTGCGCAAACTTACTCAACATTCTCGTATTGACATTACACATAATGTAATACATATATGAATATTACGACGCTTGGACACATGAATGGGTCCTCGTTTCTCGCCCACATTACGACCGGCTGTTTTTTAATAGCCGCCGAACTGGCCCGAAAATATTAATTGTTTTAACAGTGCACTGAGCGTCCTCGGGCCCAATAGAGGTCACAGATAATTCGTTCAGATCAGTCGTTTCTACACGAGGTTACGTTGCGGAGCTTCCAGTTTATGTAAGTAAAGACGATTGAAAAGTCCGAAGTCCGGTCCTAATTGCTGTCCGATTAGATTTATTTATTTCACATTACAAATATTAATACTTACTACATAAAAAAATTAGAGGTAATGTGATCGTCAAAGAATAATAAAAATCTTAGTACCTATACCTAATATACAAAATGAAAATTTTACACAACTTGTGTATGAAATTCATAACAATAACATAATTTCGATATCATTCATCGTAAATTCAAAATTCTATGTCCATGAATTCTTTGACAGAGGATAATTCTTCCAATGAAAGGTTTTCAGTTTGTGACTTAACGTTTTGTAGAATTTTAAATGTAACATTCTTGATGCAAAACATGTAGAAAAGTCTCCCTACGCACTGAGCTTGCTTTCTTGGCAACATTTCAGTTTTGTACAAAGGACTCCACGTATCCGTGATAAGAAGCGTCAGACAACATTCATGAATCGGCAAGGCAAGGCCTCCGCACATCTGAATGGATGTTAATTAGTATGCGTTTGTTTTTAACACTTCCACACACACAGAAGCGAGCACGCATGTGGACGTGAGCGCAGAGTCAACATTTGTAGTCGCTGATCAGGTCAAATAAAACACAGTTTTAAATGTTTCAAAATTATCGTTAGGAACATAGGAAAATCTTTATTTTTGTAACATCGACATTCTTACTTTTATTGCAGACTGATATAATATTTGAATTATGAAATTGAAATCTTTTAGATATATCTTTAATGAGAAATCGTCTTGAATGTTGTCTTATCAGTCGAGCTTACTATATACTAAAAAAATTCTAGACTCATTTGTAACAATAAACTACTTCAGTGACAATAAAAATAATTGTATTGTTAATAGGTTTTCTATATTTACTGTACTTGGAGCGTGCGAAACGAGCCTTCACATTTGAAACTACCGATTGGAAGCTAAACATAAACAAACCAGATGCATGTATTGGATATACGAAATTGTCTTTAATTTAACAATGTATAAGCTAACACACATACATGCAAGTGCGCGCCCACGCGTTTACTTATATGCATGTTAAGTGTATTAGAGCCTTTTTCTTATTCAAAGAATATCCAACGATATTGTTGAAGTGTAGAGCTCATTTTACCTTCACACATACATATTCGGTAGGTGTTAGTATGATCGTGAGAATAATATGTTCAAACTTTTGTTATTTTTTATCGAAACTCCAGCACTTAATCACTTCCTACAGCTCAAAGGGCGGAAGTCATGCGTTTACAGAAATAATAAATTAACGCTTTTGGTGTTTCAATAAGATGTGTTAGGTTGGTCCGTGTGTAGTGCCCTTGACAGAAGGTCAGTACAGGTGGCTAGTACACATGGAGGATAGAGGTGGCAGCTACACATGGAGGAGCAGATTGCGACACGCGTATATAAAACGTTAACAAATCCAAGATTGTTTGTTTTATTCGTGTGTATTCGGTAATTTTCGAGTGGCTGTCGAACACTTGAGTTTGGTAACGAAGGACAATCAAACCCACGCATGATTGAAATCGATTCACAGCATTTGTAAACTTGTTTTGTTGACTGCCTCTTTTTGTAAAAGTGTGACTGAAGCTCCACGCAAATTCCCTTCCTCCAATCGGGTTCTTACCATACATTTATAATTGCAATGTACGCAAATAAATTATATAAATTACGTACGCCCGGTTTATCTCCTTAGGCGCTAGAGAAAAACGAAATTTACAGCGAAACAGTATGCAGGGCACGTGTAGCTAAGCATAGCACGGGGTTACACCTTAAAGAGATGGTCAGCCACTTCCTAGATTATTTAGAACCTTTATATTTAATGGCTAAATACCTAAACCAATGTTAATGTTAAGTTATTCTAAATATGATTTTTTTTATATGTTCATCTCACCATAACATAAACAATTTGTATACGTATGAACATTTGTAATGTAGTTGGTATAATAATTTAGTTTATATGAATCTGCTACTTATGCCTCAGAAAAATACGTTGCTCTCCATTCCATATTGAGTCAATGGGTAGGTATGAAAATAATTATTTAATTATGTTACTTTGCAACGCTCAGTCGTGTAGGTACAAGTTATTTATTCTATTGAGAAGAAATTACCATTTATGGATGAACCGTTAATCCGAGAGCAATAGAAACAAAAAAGGCATTGGCTAAGGCACAATAAACATTTCTGACCAACGTTTATAAGAATAGAATAGTTGTGGGTAATTATCTCTTACTAGGAACTATAATACGGTCTCCAGATGATTCATTTATAGTCATTTACCTAGAGTAGGTAATGATAATAAATGTTCATTCATACATTCATATGAATTCAAATTTATTTGAACTGGGTATTTGTATGAAGATAGCTTTGTTAGTCGTAGTCTGTTAGAGTTTGAATGGCGTTAGAGCATAGATTATTTGGTTAGAGTTTTTTAGATGATTTTCTTCTTGTTACGTGCATTGCTCAAAATACCAGTAAAATGAAGAAGCCTACAATTAAATTAATTTTTAATACATTATTATGATTTCTTGATAAATATTACTCTTTATTAAAAATCATCTAAGATCCCAAAGAATTAGAAACTTCGGTATCTCAAAAGTGACATCCATTCCATATCGCCTCTAATTTTTTATCTCGCGGGGAATGAATCGTAATTTATGAATGTTGGTATCTTCACCACTTAATCTCAATTAAACCCCTAGGAGATTATTTTTATCTCGAGAAAATTTGCAGTTCGCAATTGGCCGTCCGAGGCGTTGTCGCCGCCTGACCCGTTTGCGAGATCTCAAATATTGGCTTTGACAACAGCAAACAACCTTATCCGAGTCCGTTTACTCCGCTCCATATGGACATAGCTCTCACTGTAATATAGTCTGTGGGCGGTAAATATGTCGGAAACTACGACGAATACAAGATGACTTATGTACGTTTTTATGACATTTTGTCGGCATTTAATAATTCAAATGGTCTCCTCTCAACATTAATTGTCTTAATGTACATCTTACTTATTCACATAGACGTGAAAATCTTTTTTTATGCTTGTTCCTTTTTCACATCTTTGCTACTCCGACGTTGAGTCGGACTATGAATATGAAAGAAGTTTTGTTTATGAGTTAGTTCTCGGGTTAATTAAAAACAGACTATCAGACAGATTCCCGTGGTGGCAGCCATTATTAAAGTAATGCTAAGTTATTTGTATTTTGGGTTTATTCCGTTTTTACGATATTTAGTGTGTAATAGTCAACACAGTACTCATTAAGGATATTATATACCTATAACTTAGAGCAATCGCAATGACTTTTGCACTTCTGCATCTGTACTTAAGGCTTCACTACGGGAATCACATGGTGGGCAGGTCTAAGGTTATGGTGATATCCTTTGATCTGAGCAACACTCCCTCGGTGCTCTAGTGGCACTAGTACTTCAATAAACGTTGTCGCCATGTTTATATTCGTCTTACTCACTTGACATAGTAAGGAAGGCAATTTTAGGAAGAAGAAGAAGATTATACGGGGGTTAGCCTATACTTTGAAATTATCTTTCTTCTATTACAGAAAAGTTTTATTTCCCCTAATAAAAAAAGAATAACTCAGGACTTTTTTTATTAGGGGAAATGACTTAAGTCAGCTAAAAACCTGTATACAAACATGCATTCATAGAACTATAAAGGCGTTATAGCAAAATTAGGAATCTTATGAACATTTCTATACCTACCTACGGTTTCACTTACTGGAGCTTTGCCAAAGTGTATATTTTATTTGCAAAACTTTAGTCAGTGTTAGAAATATATTGTTAAAGTCGTGTTGTATTGTGAAATTACATAAACTAACAAACAACCGGATTTTTATGTATATAATTTTAGTAAGGAGAACTCAGTAATTGACATGCTGAACTAAAATTACTTATATATAACTTTTGCTCACACTTATACAGTATCACTGACGCCTGCAAACCAAAATCGGTTCAGAAGCATTTCTCGCTCTCGCTTGACTAATAATAAGCGAACACGAGCATAAATGGCGCTTAAATATAAAGTGATGTGTGTACGAATAAAATAGCAACAAATATTGACATGGAGCATATGTAAATTATCATATATATACGTTTTCGCGAATGGCTCAGTGGCAACCGGCCATGAAGCCGCGCAAAAACAACAATGCCTTCGATTCCGGCACCTACACGTAATGACTCGCATCTCCATTGCGTCTATGTTATTTGTGTTATTAAGTTAAATACGTAATAATGATAGTTATTGCCAGTTTGGTTAAAATAAAGTTTCTCAATGATTATTTTTTGTAAACGCATGTTGGTTGTTTCATTTTCACGATTCTAAAATTCAATGGTATGTGTCTGAAATATCGTATGCAAAGGTTCTAATCACAGTAAAATATTACCGTAGAAAATTTAAATAAGAGCAGTGTACCAAGAATAAGATTATCACAAAACTCTCATTTTAACATTAATGATAAGAGGAAACTAAAGAGATATATTTATAGAATGATTTCATATATATAAGAAGGAAGGTAATGAAATGAACAAAAATTTTCAGTTTATATTTACACACATAATACTTGTATAATTAGATAGGTTGCTTAATGAGGGCTGTTGTTTAAGAGTTGCGAAGAGGTGTTTGATATATTAAACGTGTTAAATGTATTTTTTTTTACTAACAATACTACAATACGGAAATTTCACTAAAGTTCTCAGCACCATGCTGAACTAAAAATATTAAAGTAGCTAAGGGTAGGTGTAATATTAAGAATAACAAGTCTTAATATAGTTCCCGACTATTTATACAAAAGAAATCTGTGGGCGGAGGCACGCAGAATCAAATTTGTCAGTGACCCAGAGTAATGAGGGTACAGGTCGCGCCGGGAATGCGACTACCTTATTGACGGCACTAATGTACTGCAATCCATTAGCCTTGTGGGTTGTTTAGACGACTCGTCTAGAAGAATGAGAACGTCGGTAGCGTTGTCAGGAAGACAGCTTAGTCTTAGACTGTTGAGAGATCCAAGTTCTATTCTTGGGCCTGACATATACAATTCTTTTGTAACTACATTGGTACTTTCAATAACATATTTCTCTATAGATAAATGAACTATTAGCAACACCACAGGGAACTAGCTTTTGTTTGTTGTAGTTGTAAATAGTCTTATAATATGTAGTAGGTATTTGTGTTATTATCTTCACATAACATTTTCCTAAACTTTTAGGTCGGAAAGTAGGTAATGGTTTTTCAGAAATTAAATAAAAAAAATTCAATTGTATATCACAGGTCTACCGATTCAATAAAATGTATGGTACCCAACTAATAAAATTGATCGTCAATGATAGGTTATTTATAGAAGATAATTAATTATAGGAAAATGCCTGACACTTAAAAGTGAAAAGTGTAAACCAAGATTCAAGACTCCCTTAACTATATGGTGCTGATTTTTTTTTCAATGTGATGCATGAAAACATCTTGGCGACCACCTAAATAAAGATCTGCCTCAAATACCTAATTCCCACTAACATAAAAAATCTAAAACATCCAGCCAAAATTAGCCCGAAACTAATTGCAGCGTGACCCTCAAGCCAATTTGGACTCGCTAAAACTAAGCACAAGCAGACTAGTCTGCTCCCAATGTCGGGAGATGTGAATTGGTGCAAGCGCATGGGCAACTGGGTCGGTCGATAGCGAGCATAAATGAGATAAAATGCCTTTTATTGTAGAGTAAACCGTGTACCTTGTAGATAAAAGGTCCTTTTATAATATCAGAGTACGTAAAAGGAGTACGTTAATAATGTATGTAGGTACTTGAAGCTGTTACTGTATTTACAAAAATGCAATGCTGGGTCTGCAAAAACAAAAAAGGACTTATCTTGAAGAAATATTAGTGACACAAGTATTTTTTAGGAATAAACGTAACTTCTGTACTTAAATAGAGACATACCATTAAAACTATTTAAAAATAATATTATAGATTAAAAACGTAAGACAGAAACAAAATGGCAGAATACCGAAAATCAGATAAACAACCATAAATTAATTTAATTAACAAAGCAAAGCTTGGCGGTTGAGCCTTAAATAATAATGAAGAAAACAAAACTGATGAAGCAGGTTATAAAATAATATATCCGTCACATACATGTACGTACAATACAACCCATAGAGGACTATTAATTGTGTAATTATCGCGTCGGCCGCACATCACACGCGCCGCTCGACGCGACAGTAAATTTGCACACTGCAAGAATGACGCTAATATGGCCCACATTTTGATTAATCTACGATTTTCTTGGACATTTTAACACATAAATATTGATCAATTAATGAAGATATAAGTAGGTAGGACATAATGGTTTGAACAACGTTACATAAGTATAAGAAGAGTAGGGATTTACGAGTATAATTGATTTTTTACTAGAGGTAGCTAGATCAATACGATAGAATAAATAAATCATTTATTTATAGGCACAATTACTAAAACGTACAGCGATACAAAGTAAATAAAAAATGTTCTTTATAACTAATACAGTAACAACACAGAATAGAGATAAGAAAGGATAAAGGAGTAAAGATGGTATTATTGTTAATAAATAAGATAAACACAAATAAACTAAAGGCCACCGATTAAAACTAAAATAAGTGTTCAGACCAAAAATAGGAGAATAAAATTTAAATCTTGAATGTATTTATAGAAATAAATAAAACTCTTATCGTAGTTGTAGCAGTTTGTGATACGGATATCAAAGAAAGTTACACAGGGTCCAGAACAAGTATTTGTACTAGGTTTTGTTGCCTTCAAAGCTTACAGTTAAAGTAATTAAATAGAACACTAGTAGTAATTAAGTGGGGCGTTGATAAAGTTCCATCTAGTGACCGAGAGGTCGTCATATCGCGACGTATCGACGACCGACGAACGACTCAATAACAATTTGTCGACCAACCACTGATAACCGCGGTGTTTTTGATGTTTCTACCTACTGAATTTTTGTAACTTTAGGTGAAATTTTAATAAAGTGGTAGTTCATGTAAAGTCGAAAGTAAAAAGAAACTCTATTGATATAAGTTTGATACAGGTCTATCATTATTCAGTGATTCAGTCGGTAACTACTGTTGTCATAAAATATGACATTAAGAAGTGGCACGAGTTCTGAAAATTATTTAAGAACCTAGGAAGTACTTTACTGTGTTTTATTCTCTAGATACAATGAATCCTGATTCGGAAGATCATAGGGTAAACTGTAGGTAGGTACGTCCCTCAGGTACATTCCGTTAGAGGTTGATGTGGATAAATCAGATATCTTTACTCTGTAGCTAATTAGAAAATATCGACTCTTCAGCTAGCATTTGAGATCGGCACAAGATGCCTACAATTTTGAAGAGTCCTTATCCGCAATTTAATACGCTATACGATGATTTGAAAAATAAACAGCACATCAATAACTTTAAATATCGTTTAAGCACACTTGAAGTGCCTACGCAGCAAATCGATTCTATTCAAGGTCGAGACGCATCAAACATTGATTATTTAGTATTTTATAAACGAATGGTTCGTAAATTAGGAATATTTTTACAATAAAACTTTGTGATTGCGTTCCTAACCTCGGCCGCAGGTGTGGCTAATCACGAGCTCGACTTGGAACTCACGTTTAAAAAAATTACTTGTCAACTGTCAGGTTGATTCTGACATATGCGTTTAGTTTCAGTATTAATCTATGTGTAATTCATGTTGTGTTAAGGTTATTGGAATCACGTACGCACTAATGGAGCTAGTTTAGTCTTGTCTAGATAGTGTTTACTTACGTTAGATCTCGTTAATACCGCCAAGGTTGGTCAGACTTCATTGCTTTAGTAGTTATGTGCCTAAGTGCCTACCTCTATTTAGATTGGTGCGTTTTGTTATGCAGTGAGACGTCAGACAACATCTCACGTGTCACTTATATTGCAAATGTATAGAAATATACTCGTACAAGAATATACCTAAATAGGTAACATACATACAGTACGTTCTAAAACATTATTCAGGCGCTCTGGTACAGATATTTTTATATATAAAATAGGGCCCCAATTATTCGCTGTAACGCCTAAGTTTCTGAAAATATTTTTTTTTATTATGTCTATATAGGTTATATTTTATTTTATATATATTATATTTTAAATTGGTTCTTCATTGCATATTAATGGTATCCCATAATGACTTAAGAAAATATCGTATGGAAAACTTATACATACACTGGAAAATAAATTCTCAAGCCCCGATACGAGAAGCAATATGATATTATATTATTCGATAGTAGTATAGCAAACCTCTGGTAAACAGAGGAATATAACAATAGATATAGGAACCATCGGATAATCAGTATATTATTTTATCAGACTACATTTGGACGTTTATCCTGAGGCAAGAATATAATTCGTAGAAACAATACTCTAATTTAAAATGACAAAAATATAGAAAACCATAAGATTTAAAATCCACTTTATTGAAAATGATTCATAAATCTAAAAGCTTTTTAATATATTGTAACTGGATATATTATTATCAAACCTTTCGGCTCCTTCGAGGCATTAAGCTCATTATATTTTATTTTGTTCACTAACTGCATACATTATGGGGACACAAACGATAGTAATATCGGGTATCTGAGTGTTAAATTATTCTTATGGTCACCATAGCCATAAATATGTTAATTCAATCGAATATTGATTATTATATTTACGATCGAAGGCGACAGCGTGTATTTATAATTTTATTTCGTGGGTGTGACATTGTATTTCCGATTTATTAGGAGTTATTAAATTTATCTACTCTTTAAATTTTATGTGTTACAGTAGGCGGTTCAAATCATCATCGGAATCGTCAGTCCGTATAGTGGACTATAGTTTATCAATATGTTTTTACTTTGTTTTGTTTCTCCGCATTTTTCTCTTGAACATACTATATCCGACTTTGGATACCAATTCCAAGTACTAAAGTCAAAACCAAATTATTTATTGTAGTGAGTACACTTTGCATGTTTAATACATATTATTTTCTACCACCAAAAGATAATATATTCAAAAGATATTGCACGGAAAACAAGCCTGTTTTTACCAGTTTTAGCGAATAACAGTTGCCACCCAATCCTAGTACAATGCCATTGCCGTGTCGTGTCATTGTAAATGCCATCTTGTCCGAAGTTCTATATAGGGTTGTTTCAAGAAAACCGAGCGTAACCAACGATCTCTATGTACGACTAGATGGAGCGTTCCAAACAATCGCTCTGTTCCACGCAAGTAGCCACAACTCTTTCACATTCACAATGTCAATACATTATTAAACCGTAGCGTCAATATTTAGTAATAATTAAATGTTCTGCGTAGTAACTGCACAAGATTAATTGTGAATGTAAAAGAGTTGTGGCTACTTGCGTGGAAGAGAGCGATTGTTTGAAACGCTCCATCTAGTAGTACATAGAGATCGTTGAGCGTAACTAAAAAGATTATATATTTACGTGGGAAGCGTAACGAAGGAGATTATTCGTGACGAAAGATATTAAACGCGGTAAAGTAGACCTGAAGGCTTTTAAATACATGCATGCGCAAGACCTTAAAAAAAATAACAATATTTATTAAAACTTACTTGAATAAGTGCATATAAAAAGCGCAAAAGCCCAATTATAAAACGCATAGGTAAGAGTATATGTACTTGGTATTTGTACACGTATTTTTAAAGGTACTGGTAGGTATTTGTTTGTTTGTTGCGCCGTTTCTTCTTCACAGCGCTAATACCTAGGAAGCGGTAGTCGATAAAAAAAATGACGTGTATAAATGTACCAAGTGTACTCATATGCAATAAATGATTTTGACTTTACTTTGACTTGTATCGCCGCTGTAAAGAACCTATTTTTCCTTTTACACATTTTGTAAAATTGTCAAATGAGATTTAATAACAACTAAAATCCGCTTTGAGGACCGAATTTGTAGATTACTAGAATAAAAAAATATCTAATGTAGAGAAGGTTGAGATTTGACTATAATGTAGAAATAACTTTAATGTCTATCAATTAATATTGTAACTGTATTAGTTTGTGCAATAAAGTGTATACAAAAAAAATTTTGAAGGTCGTCATATTATGAAAATTTAGTTTTTTTGCCAATGTAATAAAAGGACCGGCTGCGGCAAGCCTAAATTCATTAGGAGTATCTCTCTAGAGGGCGAACTACATGGTCTGACTGGAAATTGGCACGCTATTTGCCATTCTAATTAGGTTAGTTTGCTATGATAGATATCACCTCGTAGGTCAGAATATTTAGTTATTTAACCATTTTACGAAATTTTATATATTGTGAATATACATAAAGATGTCATAATGTTATTAATTTCTGATGTTCCATATATCCCTATCTCTATAAACCGTATTTTATATCCTTTATATTATAAAACGCAACGTCTTTATGTCCGCGGTAGTGTTCTTATCATACTCGAGAACCAATTATCAGTTTCACGTGTTTTTTTAAAGTCCAATAGATATGTTCTCCGGCCAGGGTGAGTATATATTTTGTTACGTTAGGTAACATAATAAGAAATAAGAAGTAACGATAGGGGTAATTTTGTAGTCGACGAGAGCGATCCGCGGGCACCTCTAGTATGTATTATATACGTTACAAATCGTTTTTAGAGAACCTAATTCAATGAACCCTTCCTAATTAAATAATACGGTGAAATTATCCTTCTTATAATAAAATTTGAATGTTGCTTGCACCTACAAAATGGTTACAATGTTGTTGAAAGAAAGATTCGTATAATGTATAAACTACAATAACTTTTTATTGCATCAGGGGATAAATTTTAATATCCTTCGCTGTAATTTAATGTCATTGTGCCTCGAAACGATTCACGGAACGAACTAGTAACTGGCAAAGTGCGCGCGTACCTACGAACATTTTAGATTTTATTGCTCCAAATTATATGTTCCAAAACGTTAACCCACTGTAACCTTACATAATCAAACTATAATTATATATTTCCTACACATTTTGTATCCACAACCAAATTCTAATAAATAAAACGCTTTTTGAATGAGTTTTTATTTAGTTACAAAAATATTTGAAAAGCGAGAGCTGTCAAAATATATCAGCGCTCTCTTGCGTTATTTCTGAAATAAAATTAACAGTTTCAGCACCCAGTGTATAAAAGTCTGTCATAACGGAAAACAATAAATTTGACGATAAATATAAGTTTTTATAATTAATTCCTTATTATTTTGTCCTACTACTTCTTAGATTGGACAAGTGCGAAGAAATGAGAAATGGTCAATTCCTACATCCCGTGGTAGTTTTTAATCTTCTACCCGGACATGATTTAAAGGTATTCAGCACAAACGAGAGGACTAAAAATCCATTACTGCTGGGGTTGTATTCATATCCATATTCATTTATTGCTAGCTGTATGACTAGCACTGCTTGCAACTTTGCGATTGTACCTGTATAGGATTTTGATAGAACTATCCGGACAATATCAGACATTTGGCGACCCTGGCTGGGAGTATTATAGGGCGGAAACCCACTGTCATATAAAACGAAAATAACAAACGAGGGCCTTGAGCTATTATATAATTTTAATGTGTATCGGGCGATGCGAACATTTCAGCCGACACGCACGTGTACACATCATGTGGGAAAATATAGGTATTTATTTTAAAAAAAAGCATAGTGGAAGTCCGAGATATACTCGCTGAAATCTTTAAGAGTAACAAAGTATGACATTTTAAAGATAATACACAAGGCAATAACCAAGGCAACAGGAGATCAGATAGGAGATTTATAAATAATCAGTTAAAATACTTTCCTCATATGAAATTGTGTTATAAATGGGTCTTGTGAGAAATTTATTTTCGCCTGAAGTTGTATGAAATCATAAATAAGATTTCATATTGAAATCTGAATGTGGTATAAAACTTTAATGAGAATAATACAAGGATAGATCTAAGAATAACCCTAGAATGGTAAAGAGAAAGATGTAATTAGATGAACATACTTGCTAATGTGTTAGGACCTTGTGGCAAAATGTAGCTTAGAATTTTTCTAAATGAGCCACACGATTGTACTTACTTTATTATGTTACTTTAAAACAATAAGGTAGTGTCCCTGTTTTTCCTCCCGGCGTTACTTTTTAGACTTTCTTTAAAAAAAAGGGTAATATTGGCATAACGCCAAGAGTATACGGCCAATATTTGCTTCATTAAAATATTATCTACCCACGTTATTTAAACAAAAACAAAAATACATGTAATCTACCTAACATGAACATTATTTATATAAGTACCTATTGAATTCTCATTAATTTAATTTTTTAATATTACTATAAGCTAAAACTATGTAAAAATTTTATGTTTTTAAGTTTTCACCAAATTCATAATGTCATAAAAGTTCTGTTTATCTGAGTTTTAGAAGTTTATTATAGAAGTATATATACTTAGTCGTTTATGTGTTATTAATTAAATAGTTAATTTCTACACTTAATGAATTACATGATGCTATGAAGCAAGCGGATCTAAAGCTGTACATAAAAACTATATACATATTGTAAAAACTTGTTCTCTAGTATTTTTCACATTATATCATGTTAATTTATTTCTTTTTATTTTATTCAAACTACAGTAAGACCCGTCCAATATACGGCAACACCTGCACAAGTCACTAATCACTAATCAATATAAATAGCATAGATAGTCTGTTGTTTTGACTACCAAATTCTTTGATAACATGAATGTCTGCCGGAGGCCCATAACTGTCTCAATAACATGCAACTAATTTGTATAAGCCTATTTTATTATTACTAATACGAGCATCGCTCTCTTTAGAGTGTTAAATTTGTTGAGTGGTATTATTCTGAAAATCTTTCAGAATAATACCAGATAACAGAGTCAACTTTTGAAATATGAATGGAAATTCATTAAATTTTTTACCGATGCCTCAATTTTTAAGTAGGCTCGTATGTATGCCAGAATTTTGTTGTTATACCATAGGTACCAATAAATAAATACTTGTAAATGGACTAAATAATGTGGGGGTTAGTTTCATGCCTTTGTGGGTGATTCAGGAAAGGTCGATACCAATATTACCTTTATAATTGATCGACAAATTGGCTCAAGAATTTTCCATAAGGATACCACTGACATAATGACGCATTTATTTTTAGCATTCGCAATCCTTGCATGAAAATCCAACTTAGTCAAAAGTTTCTAAATAATATTAATAAAATAGGTAAGTGAAGTTCGCGAAAGTTTGAAATCCCACTTATATTATAAACGCGAAAGTTTGGATGTTTGGATATTTGGGTGTTTGTTGCTCAATCATGCTTCAACCACTGGACGGATCGGGATGAAACTTGGCACACATATAGGTTAGGCCCTTGAATAGAACACAGGATAGTTTTTATCCCGAAAAAACATCTTATTTCTACGGGAAATACATAATAATTTATGAGTGGTCCACGCGGGCGAAGTCGCGGGCAACAGCTAGTGAACAATAATCCTTATGTCAGGTGATAGTAGTGTAGGTGTTGTGTGATCTTATATTTTGGCTCAACTTAGCGTTGTTAAGGTGCGAGGTCTACTACTTCTTATTCTGTGGCGAGGTGCTTATGAAATCTGACGTCATACACGTGAGACAGAACAAATTAATCACCTGAAATATGACGAAAAGGCGAATAAATATAAATCATGATTTGTAAATGCAAAATTAGGTTTAAATTAATATGTTGATGTTGGTATTATCTGCGGACGGTGATATAACACGTGTTTGTTTCTTTGGATAATAAATTAGACAGCAAGATTTTAAACGATGTTGGAATTTATCTTTTCAACTCTTGTATCGTGTTTGTTACTAAATAGGTTTTGTAGGTCATCATCATAGTGAGCGTACATCAGTTCAATGCTGGATTTAGGCAGCTCTCCAGGCCTGGTCTTCGGTTTTCCACTTCAGCCTCACTTTGCCGCGGGCCGTTTTCACTACGTTTTCTGGTCTGATGGTCTCAACTATTACCATTACTGTTTTGACACATGTAACTCAATGCCATTTCTCCTTCTAACTTTTCAAGCTATTACCTATCTCTAAGATCCTTCTATCTATCAGAGTGGTTCTCATAGCACAGTTCTCCTAACGGTCCGGTAAAAATGACTTGGTATAAGTAATTTGTTTTAAATAAATACTCAAAATTAAATTAATTTTAAGTTCTTTATAAGAACCATTTTACAACGTGGATTTACATAGAGTGCCAATTAATGAAAGTCCAATGACAGATCTTCCTGTATCCGTTCATAATAACAGCGGGCATTCTGCCAGTTGAGAAACTGGGTCGATATTGCACTATTTTCTTACGATTTTTGTTTTGAATATTGATTTTTGTTGTCTATTTCTGGATTATAACAGCGGAAGCCATATAAATGTACTGACTGGGTCGACTATTGCCTACACAGTTGGTTGATAGTAGAGCTTGGCTTTGCGTACACTTGCTATACAGTGGCTCTGCAATACCAAACTGGCTTACTATAACCTTGGGATGAGGTGGTAGATAAAAATAATAATATGTATAAATGGACCAAGTATTCATAGATATGCAATCTTATTAGGGAGGATTCCTGTTGATTCGACGCGCTGTCTCACCAGGTACCACAAAATAAATATGATTTTTCACTTCTGCACGGAAAGTGTGTTATTATTTCTCTATAGCGGAGGATTAGTGCCTCTTATCCTCCTTATACCTAGGACAGAATTTATTTGTACGCAAAAAATGCACTCAACACGTTTTTAACATATTCTTGGACACAGCCCACGTGACGTGAGTTCGACTTTTGACGACGTCCATATAGGTCTATAGACTTATTGTCGCGGTAGGATCCACCAGTATGACGTCTTTTCACGTACTGTCCACGAATGAAAGAGAAGACATTTATCTGGCCAGTATTAATATACTGTATATCAATGCAGGCCAGATATTGTCATGTCAATATTACTACGATTTGATTACATGTTGCCAGTTCATGTCAGATATTTGAGAAAGGAGGGCATTATTGTTATGACAGTGACATTGAGGATATTTTGGCGAGAACTTGTGGAGGCAGTACTTGTGTCGTTTGTTTCATTTTGTAATGAAATCAATATACTAAGACGTTTTGGCGAGATCTCGTTAGAGGTTTCTTCTTTGTCGTGTTTAATTGTAAATTAGTCACTAACACCATATGTGCTAGTGACTATAAACAATAGTTTACTGTGTACTTCTACTTTTATGATAATCATGAGTCCGGCATTTGATGAGTTGCTAAATAGATTATTGAATAGACTAGATATTCGCCCATGGCTAATAAACTTATTTTCAAAAACAAGCCATGTTACTTTACGCTTGCTTATAAAAGTGTGCTTTTAAAATTTCAAAGTGATCCGTTAAGCCATAGTAGAGTCACACACAACATCTTCTTTATTACTTATATAATAAACATTTTGCTTGAACTAAATCTATGTAATGTAAATATTACGTAAGTAGGTACGGTTATTCTGTATATTTATTACGGGATTCGTCGAGCAATCCATTAGCAGAGAAATGGCTCATATTTTTCCTTTGGGAACACAGTACAGCGTGTCGGTAGGCACACGGGCGCTTTGCCAGGCACGAAAACTACAAGTAATTTGTAAAATATTGCTTCGGACGTTGTTGTTGCGCTGTTGTTTTTATTTAATTCTGTATCCCAGTAGGCAGTGGGAGTTGATGGAAAATCTTATAATGCTTGCACTTTTATGTGTTTTCATTGTTGCGACAAAATATTATATGGAACCACCTCTGTAGTATGACCCCCTCAGGAGCGATCGGTCTATTTGTCCAAATGGTCAACTTTCCTTATCTGTCTACCAAACAAAAAAAATCATCAAAATCAATTCATAATTGGCGGTTAAACGCCTAACAAACATACAAAAAAACATATCGTCGAATTGAGAACATCCTCCTTTTTTGAAGTCCGTTATAAAAATAGCAATACCGGGTCGCCGTCTCAACCCGGCAGGGTGACCCCATAGGGTTTTCAAATCGGGTTCCACGCACACTTCTACGCTGTTTGTTGCTAAGAAACAAACACATATAAATCTAATAACATCTAATGACTAACTAAATCTAATGACACATGACCGGTGGTCTTATGTTGCACATAGCAGTGAATTTTAAGGAGATTTTAATATTTTAAATTCCAAATTTAAGACAATTACTCACATGAAATGTTACGGTCGGCTTATGAAACACAAACGTCAGACGTAAGCGTAATGCAACTATTTTAGGAATAATTCGCCTAGATATACTTTTTTAAAGTAGGTCAAGTACAAATAAATTAAATACTCTGTGCTTATTGCAATACAGTCACGTGGGCAATGCGGATTACTGGAAATCTTTCTTTTTTTGGAGTAGGTATTTCTTCTCTAGACTATTTGACTACACATTTTCCATTGAAATTAATTGTTTTGACATTGTCACCAATACGATTATTATATTATGACGATTATTATATTATTACCTATTTACGACTGTAAATATCTATTTAATATCGTAATTGCCAATAAATTTACGATTCTTGAATTCTATTCCTTTTCACATAATAAACTGTATGGATTATATGGATTTAAACACAATCTTAACCATAAATAGTCAGCCGACCTCTGTAGATATGCACAAAGGGGAATGCCCTGTCCAGTCATCACATCAGTTGAATTCTATCACAACAACGCTACACCAGAAACAAGCTTGTTTGAAATTAATAGATGTACCTAGTTCTTTATATAAATGTTGTAATGTAAACAAATAACCATGTGATACTAGTTTAAGACTACCGGTAGTTTATTTCTCCACTGTAAACTTAATTTTCCCTTAATAAGAATTAACCTATTGCAAATACAGGATTATCGATTTAACCTAAGAAATAAACCTGTCCTTTTACTAAGAAGGCAAATTTTAAAATTCATTTTTGATAAAATTGCAAGAATTTCGCTTGTTATAATTTTATGAAAATTACTACATTTTCTAAAGAATTAGAATTCATCAATCATAGAATTCTAGGAAACCAGATTGACATCTTTTTCGTACCATTTCTTATAAGAAAACCTCATTTTACACAACACTATAGATTTAATTGCTTTGTTAAAAATTACTATCGTTATTTATGCATTTATACTACTATTATATTACACCTACTCATATGAAGAAAAAAAAGTAGAAACAAATATGATACGTCGGTAAGATCGGTATATAAGTAGAAAGGGGAATGCCCTGTCGACTCATCAGTTATCAGCACAACCCTGCCGTCAGCAACAATCTGCTTACGAATGCAGCTGTGAACCACGTTTGTTTACGTTAGTAAAGTACTCGGATTTCTAAATAATGTAATCTTAACACGAAACCCATATGAATCCTGTCTTTAAAATGAATTGACGTCATTTAAATACTTTGAGGGTAGGCCAATGTGCACTAACGGGACATATTGACGTGTGCATAAAGAGCATATATAGATATAATGAAATTGCCTTTTATTTGGTTATAATTTATTTCTAATTAAATTTATGAGTACAGTTATAGTATGTGGTTTTATTTTATTTTATGTATGGTATGACGCAAAGTTCATTTCAGAATCTTAATATTTAGTCTATCCGTTGGTGCCAAATAATACAACAAATGTTTTTCCCCCATTTGTGTCGGTACGATTTCAGCACAGGGGCACGGGCAAGCGATTTTCTTAAAAATATATGAATACAGTGTAATAAAAAATCTCCTTTGAGTAAAAACTATTTTATCCTGCATGGAGTGGTCGTTTTTTCCAACCTGTATAAAATGATACGATCGTTGAACTATCAACGTTTTTCGCGTAGGGGGGAAATACACTGTTTTGCATCTGAAGAAAACGTTAGAGCGTCTTCGCTTCGGTTCGAGCCGGCGGCGGCCGTGTTGCTTTGTGAGGCAATAATAAACGTGGAAATCATACTTACAACCTCCATATAACTTGATAGATAATAGTAGAAGCCTGTTTAAGAAGTTGTTTTGTAACTATTGAAATGTATTGTTGATGCGTTTTTGTTTTGAATGCGTTATGTTCTATTCTCTATTGTAGGAACCCTTTGTTCTGGTCTGGTATTTGTTTAATTGTAAAACGAAATAGAGCGCTTGTTTTTTTATCGCGTCTCAAAGGGAGTTCTCATTTGTTGTTGTTATCAACGATTATAAGCTGGTTTATATAAAATAAAGTGCTCCACCCCACTGTCACTTTACATACGATTTATAATGTTTTCTTTAGAGGTATGCAGATTTTCTCAAGATATTTTCCGTCCACGCCTATAAGATAAAAAGGGCGTCTACTCTGAAGCCCCGGCCTTACAAATGTAAGGCGGCTGTTCTTCTAACTGAGCCACCGCGACCTACTTGTACATAATTGCGTATATTTCGACTGGAAGCCAGATGTGATCAAAGCGATGACAATCTTTTATTACCACCGCTCTGATATCTGAGAATCAACTATTTTGTTAATGCTTTATGGCTGTTGCGTGATTTCGTAATGGCTGACATGTATTTGATCTATGATTTGGTATGTTAATGAAAAAAATTGGACTGGCCTAATCGTAAGCTATAATATAAATGTAAAAGTTTGTATATTGGTATTTTTACGCCTCTGCAATTCAACTGATAGACATGGAAATAACAAGGGCTTCCTCGTGGAACACTGTTCGTTAGTAGTTTAGTAGATAGTAGTTAAGGTTCCCGCAGAAATCTTATATTAACTTCATGAGGTTAGCCATTTAACCAACTGAGCTATGAGGGCAACCTATTATTCATACGCAAGTTTTCCCCGAAAATAGAAATTGAAACCTAATTTAGAAGCAGACAATTCAAAAAGTCTACAATTTTGAATACTTCTGCAAACTAGATCTGAAATTTGAATATTAGAAAAGCAAAAGTTCTTATTTATATTCAAACAAAGTGCGAGGTGAAATGCAACTGCCATTAATTTTCCACCAATGATAGAGCGGCTGCCGACGCGAGGCCACGCCCACGTTGATGCGCGCTGACCCACGAGGCTAGGCAACCTACAGACACATTACCTGCCTACCTAATTACGTAATTGCACATTTTCTAACCTAAGCCAATGCGCTGCATAAGAGGCCATCGCGATCACGACGCATTCATGACTTGATTTTCGCACGCACTCTCCAAGGTGCAGTCCGGCTACAGTACAGCTTAGAGAAGGGGAGGTGGAGAGGAGGTATGTATTCTGATATCAAGTGATATCACAACTCTTTACGCCTATATTAAGCTATCTAAACTAAACATATATATTCTAAAAGGTCTTCAAACGATGTCTGAAAGATTTTTTGTAAAGATACTGTAAACTTTTGCAAGTTTTAAAAAACCTCCGGTTTATGATAAATTTTATTTCAGGACACCATAAAGAACAAGTTACCACAAGTGTTTTATCTGTCAACTAGAGATAATTACTGTCCCTTCAGGTGCTTGATCCGTGCCTGTCTGAAAGCACAATTAATTACCTTTACTGAAATTCCATTTAATTTAAGAGCTAGAAAATTCACGTATTCATAAGTATTTATAATCTTTTTCATGTGTTTAGTAAGTGAAAAAATGTCTGACATTTTTATCGTTCTGTTCGCGATCTTTTTTTTTTATAAAATAATGCTTTTACTTCCGAAATTAGGCCTTTTCTCACATTAGTAACCGTACATACTGTGTACTAGGTAAAACTAATGACAGCCTACTCTTGCCGTAAAGTCACAAATTAAAATAATATATTACTGTGGTCACGGTTTCTAAAAACTGTCCCATAGGTAGAAGGTATTGATGATCTTGAACACTCAGAGAAAAAACATTTCAGGTTCTAAAGTTTTAATTCCTCATATAGTCACACTCCACTATCTGTAAAGTAATCAATAAATGTCAAAATTAATGGTGTTAATTTTTATCTCAATGTTTTTTATCGTGAGAATTAATATTATTTTTCATTAATCAATAACAGGCCAACAGGCAAGGTAACAACGGGTTGGCCTTGAGATATTTGATTATAGAACAGAAAATATAAATAATTCTTATTTGAAGACGATATTTCCTGAAGCGTGTGATTTATTTGACCTATGTCACAACAGGTGACTTATATGCCTGACTAAATGGTCTTTGAAATAAAGTGCTTGTTGTTGGATGACTATAATATTTTTGTTTTTCGAAATTTCAAAACACTTCCGATTTTTTAAATCGAATAGTATTAATAAATAATTTACGTTACTTAATTTTACTAGTGTCAAACAAGTGAAACGTTACCTGCTCCGCGCAGCAAAAAGAGACCAGTACAGTTTTTTTTTCGTTTATATCGGATTGAAAGACAACACGCCCACAACTTTTATGAATAAAAAAAACATAAGTTTATTTTTATCGATCATAACTTCATCATAATTTTTTGTGAATTACGTAATGCTAACTTATTTTTAGGCTGTGGTTTTTGTTATTAATAAACTCTCATTAATGATACTATATCTCTTTGATTGTTACAAATAAAAGTTATCCCTATTTCCTTACTTATCTTTTCCTTTAAAATCAGATAAAATAGGCATAATCCATATCATATCAGCCATTAGATGTCCGCAGCTGGACATAAGCTTTTCCCAATGAAGCCACTACACCCGGTCCTCCAACATCCGCATTCAGCCGCTTTCGGATACCTTCAGGTTGTCCCATCTGGCGGCAGGGCGTCCCACTCTGCCTCAACGGCCGTCGCTTCTGCGTAGTGTAGCCCGCCCACTGCCATTTCAGCTTGCTAATTCTTTCGGCTATGTCATTCACCTTCGTCCGTCGTCGGATCTCCTAATTACGAATTCTTCTAAGAAACCCCGAGCATATCCCTCTCCATAGTTCGCTGAGCGACTTGAAGCTTGTGGATCAGGCCGATTCAGGCCCTAAGCAGGCATAATCCACGATGCTTCCTTGTTCATTATTCCGCAATCAATTAATCATAGAATTGTTTCTGTAACATAAACCTAATGCTTAAAGTAGGTTAAGTTGCTTTCAAAGTCATAATACGCTGGAAACTTAATGCTGATGTAGTGGGTTATAGCTATAGGCTATAAATTGTTATGGACACCATAGCGTGTTGCCATACCGCTCGTAAAAGCTCGTGCCCAATCAGACTAGTGCAATTATTGTGTCTACAAGTATCGAGGTCGTTTTGCACTAAGTATCATTAATATACAAATATGAAGTTACAATGCTACTTTGGCCTGGGACTTTACCCAAGTGGGTATCCCGTTTATTCGTTTCAATTATTACAGTTCATTTCATTCATTTGAAATCTACATCCAATAACTTTGCAATGTTTTTTTGAATTATAATAACTAATCTCAGGCCTGCCCTCTCAAAAAAAGGCGTATTTTATTTTAATTTTTATAACACCAACAATGTACATGATTTTGTAATACGTACATATAAATGTATACTAATAGTGTGTTTTACATTTAAGATAAATAAAAGAGAAAACGAATAAGTCTCAGAAAAAAATACAGAAATAACAATACTTAATTACTTTAAATGTGAGAGTCTATATTGATTATGATTGCATAAATTATCATAAATTATGCTGATTTTGTACGTGTGAGATGTAGTAATACATTTGATGAAGGGGTTGTAGGACATGATGCGCCTAACATAACAGCTCAACAGTGAGGGTCATCTAATAGGCTGTTAATTTGTATTGAATAAATAATCTCAAAGTCGGATAATGTGACTGAATTGTGTACTATTTATTATTATTAATAGGTTGTTATTTCAGCGTCTTAAAGCGTAATTGCATTTTTTTCCTAGATTTTCCATTAAGTAAATAATAGAACAGAAATAAAAATATACACCTGAAGAAGGAAGGATACGCCGGAAGCGGCTGGATGCGGAGGGCGGAGGACCGGGTGTGGTGGCGTTCATTGGGGAAAGCCTATGTCCAATAGTGGCCGTCTAAGGGCTGATATGATGAAAAATATACCACGATAATATATTATATACACACGACTGTTGGAAAAAATACTCAAAATTGAAAACGTTTGTGATATTAGCCTACATACTATATCGCTCAAAGATTCCTAAAGATTTGTCAAACAATAGTTGATCTTCCGAAGGGGACTGCAAATTCTAAATGGTAATCCGAACTTGATTTTGCTGTTTAACTTTTAATGTCTTAGTCCTGGATATGGTAATAGGCCGTATAGGGAGGCAGATTTGAGAGTGATTACTAAGTACATAGTTTAGATAAATTTGGTCCCCTTTCATATGCCTATATTTTGGTTTCGAAACGCTAATAGCTTTTCGTTTACCACTTCTATTGGAGAAAATATGTATATTTACAACTCACAGGTCTATTATCAAATTCTTTAGCATTAAATTGACAACTATTAGCCTATTGAAAAACAATCGTTCTGTCGTCCAAACTTAGACTAAAGTGGCTATTAGTGTAAAAAAACACTGCCTTGTAAGTAGGCTCGTAAGTCAAGGAACGACTGTCGTATATGGCAACATAAATAGATTCTATACGAGACAAAAAAGTAATACGGACTGCAATTTAAAACCAATTTATGTATGTAAATCTGCATCAGCCTGTAAAACATCCTATTGGTCACAAGCCTTTCCTAATGCAGGACATACTTCACCGAACATGTTTAATGTTGGACAGAAATCGTGGAACCCAAACGTCTACGCAGCATGGCCTAATACCTGGGTTCCACATATGTATGTATAATAAAAGAGGAGAGAGGGAGGTAATTACATAATTTACATAATCTGCGGTTCTAGCTTTGATTACTACGTACCCCACCTTTTAACTTCGTTTTGAGCATGTCCAAGGCTAATAGTATTTTAATAAAACAAAAAAAGGCATCAGTACTTAGTGCAGTGGTCGGCGCGTACACAGTTCATAATAAATTCAGATTTTAAAGGAAAACAATGTAATAAATAGGTAGCCTAACCGCACAATGCTAAACGCATTTGAATAAGGTTTCCTCAATTTGCATTATCAAGCTGTGACATTGAGGCATCAGGCACGTTCGGGTGTGGGCTGTGAGTAGATTAGGACACACAGACCGCAAATAGGTCACGATGTCACTATATGTGAATTCTATTGGCTAACTCTATTTGTGGAAAGGATATTAGACTGCCTCGTTGGCATAGTACGAGAGTTTGTTGAGGTTCGAGTTCGAGAGTTCGTTGCAGAGGTTGTGGGTTCGATCGACATATAGCTATGTAACTATATGTACAAGTTAGATCTGGTCTAATAGGTTATGTTGCGATGTTCATGACTAGGTAATTCCAATTTACATGCAATCATAGTCTGCTATCAGACAAGTCAGTGTGTTTTCTTTACCAAAATGTTTTTTTTTTCTATTTGGAATAAAATAGATAAATTTAGCCGAACAAGCTGTAAATAATAAATTGAAGTAAAATATTAGTTGTGGGTAGTAGGTACTTACAATTTTATTACTGAAATTTGCCTTTTAGGAAAATAAATGAAATTAAAAAAAAAATTTAAATTGTTGAACTTTATCGATTTCTTTTGTGATTATTTATGTAATAACGATCCAATTTACAAATAACAATGGCATATGTATATAGAATTTTATTATGTAAAAGCAAAATAATTTAATATAATAATAAAAAAATATTATCTTGCCAAGGTTTTTTAAACAACGCTCTATTCTTTACAGAGACAAATTTTCATGCCAATCAACAAGGGTACACAAATTTCCTTAGATATATGTTTTCAGATAGTATCTGGAGAAAAGGAAATCCACTGCTAGAAATAGACCTTATCTACTGCGCGGTCCTACGTCCTTCATATCCAGTCGTCTTCTACTACCTTCAGGGACCTACTTCGTAAGGATTTCGGATAATATTCGTCGAACTAAAAAGCCATATTTTACCGTCTAACTAGTCATGTGACATATTCTGACAAACGTTTGGCATCTAACTACGATTTAGACGCCAATGTCCAACGATTATTTACTAAATATTGACGCCATTTACCCGTAGCGTCAATATTTAGTACTAATTAAATGTTCTGCGTAGTAACTGCACAAGTTTCATTGTGAATGTAACCGAGTTGCGGCTCCCGGAGCCGCAGTTGCGTGAAACAGAGCTATTGTTTGAAACGCTCCATCTAATAGTACATATATATCGCAAACGCTTATCAGAATATGTCACATGACCCGTAGAACGTACAAAATGGCGACGGATATTATCCGAAATGGTAGCGAAGTACCCCAGGCCGCAGATCGTCGGTCCTCTGATGACGGAAATGCGTCCTCCGTTGAAATTGATAGAAAATTTTCGAACGATAATATTTTTTGTATGCTGCACTAGATTCCAGTGTAACGGACATCTCAATACATATTATAGCAACCAGCCGCTGGGAGTAAACATTACAAGTTAAATAATATTTACATTACCCCATTCCAAAAATATTGAGCGACACGATCTCGAGACTTTTTATGCGATTATTTAGAGTTATTTATTTTTCTTTAGCTCTTTTCTGTGACTTCGTTGGCTTTTTTGACCCTTCTAAAGTAAGTCCCACACATCCGTAAAGTGACGTAGGTACGAGTAGGTTAATTTAAAAATAAACTTCAGTTTATTCCTCATAAAAAGCTAATCAAAATTAAATGTGTAGGTACGAGAGAAAATTATATAACCAACGTGAACTAAAGAGTAATGCCTAGACGTATAGTTTAATCAATGAGGTTAACTTGATGTTTGTAAATAGAAATAAGTATGAAGTTTGGTATCTGAGTAAAAATAAATACTTCTACTAGCTCATTAATCGGTTGAAAAGTTTTTACAATTACTTACGGTACACAGGACAGACAAACAAACAGAAAGGTAAAAAACTTCTTAGGGAAGGCACTCCAAATTGGTCACACTCGTAATTTAATTCTGTCACAGATATAATATTTTAATGTCGTGTTTGAGGCTAAGGAAGGATATAGAATGAAACTGGTCACACCCACATCGTGTTCAATTCCAAAACACATTTCGCGAAAGCATTTATTACTTCCTTCTTGAATACCGTTATTGGATAAGTTTTATGATTTACTTATACTAGCATTTGCCTGCGACTCCACTCGTCTAAATGAAGAAATCTGTAGTTTAAATATTTAATCCATTCTTGATTGAGAGTCGAGATAGACTAAATAAAAATGAAAACTACATTAAATTAGTTCAGCAGTTATTTCAAAAGCTATGAAAAACATACAGATAGACACTGCATTTCATAAATATGTTTAATTGTCCTATCCTTGTTCAATTTCCATAGTACGGGAGAAAATCATAGTTTGAGATTAGACAAATGTACTCGTATGATTACGGCCACTGTTAGTTAAAATCTCAAGCTACTACTTAAACATAAAAAGAAAATAACTGTTTATGATGCCGTGATGCGTGCAGACAAATTCCAAAAATTACATATTTTTTTATAGTTAGTAGGTACCTACTTTAGACGTTTTTTTTAATTAAAAGTATTTCATATGAAATACACACATCCGTTACGGTTTTAGTTAATGTAAATTAGTACTCGCACAGATATAAAAAAATTATGAATAAAATAACATTATTAATGCATATCTATTATAAATATTATAATACATACTTATTTATATATATTTTTTGTGATGACCTCACTTTTTCTTATATTCTATCTAAGTATATGTTTAATGGGACAGGTTCTGCGGTTGAATGAAGTATATGTAGGTAATAGGTCATCTAGGTGTATTAAAATTTGTGGTGAAGTATTGTTTATTTAAATAGCCTTGAAAAATAATAAGTAATTTAACTATGCAATAGCAATCCATCAGCCTTTGATAGCACCCAAAAGGTAGTAAAATAAAACTAAGGGTCAAACATCGAGTTTAACGAGTTTAGTTTAACCCTTATTTTCACACGAGGTTTTAGAGGCCCTGTTGTTTGAGGAAACTGAAAAGCTCTAACAAGTTCGTGGCCGTCCATTGACGTCATACCGGTGACTGTTATTGCGACAATACGTCTATGGACGTCGTATTTCGTATTGATTCGTAGTCAAGTGAACCATCACGAACTAGCTTAGAAATCAGCTGATTTCTATCACATTTCATTGGGAACTGTAGGAAAAGTTGTAATCTCTTGCTCATGGCATGAACTATCCTAAGATCCAGGGAATAAAATAGGATTTTTTAATATAAATATAAAATTAACTGCTTGAACCACGGGGACAAGCTTTTGATGTAACGATAATAGACATATAAATAATGAGTTTTTAATAAGTTTATAAAATGTAACAGTTGGTATAAAGGTTTGTAAGCCATGACAAGAAAATTTCACAATTTTAAAAGGACACGACAAGTACTACACCCACAGGCCGTAAAATTGTCAAAATTACGACTCAGGCGCAGTCACTGTCCCACATTCTAGAGCCTTACATGTCTGTTCCGTTATATGAATAAACAACTTTGTAAAATACATTTCAAATAAAGATAAGTAGGTGATGAAAATAAACAACGTACATACAGTGTAGTCGGGGCCCAATTTAACAGCACTGAAGTTAGTTTCCGGCAGAGAGAAAAGTAATTTTAATGCTGCCAAATTTTAGTATGTACCTCTAGAATGTCGTAGTTTAGTTGTTTGCTAATTTGAATACGTGTATCAAATTGAATTTTGGACATTCATTTACTTCAAAGGTTTTAGTTTTTTTTATACAAGTTGTAGTTTCTCGAATACGGACTCGTGTACAGTTGTCTAATCTCAAACTAGAATTTCTCCTATACTATGGGATTTAGACAAGGATATAACAAATTTGACCAGAACCAACTTATACAACCTGTAAAAGTTATCTGTCCCTAGTGGGAATCGAACTAACGACCTCTATCGCTCGAGTCTAAACGACCTAGCAACTAGGCCAACGAGGTGGTTCTACGTCAGGCTTCTTCATAAAAAGCTTGGGCGACCATTGACTTAAAACTACAGGTCGTACATGGTCCATTACCACTTGAGGTATATAGATTTTACCCCATACCTAGAAAATGTGACTTATCACTCCAATTGGTATCACGGAGCGAAAAGCGGTCGAAGAAAAGTCGCTTTGCGACGTTGGTCAGGATCAAGCAAAGTGGCAATACATCGTCTCTGTCTACCTCAAGGGACAAAGACGTGGGGACAAACACGTGAGCATTATGTGTGTATGTATGTACCTAGATAACTTTTAAAATTCTGACCTCAACTAACAATGTGTATTATGAATGGCTTGAGTTCATCAGCTATTTATATTGGAACTTTGTACATATACAATCACGGCTAACAAAACTATACAAAATAGTATATAGTCATAGAGCTATAGATAGCCCAGTGTAATTAAGCTGGTGCTTTGTGAGGCTCCAGGTATTATCATTTTATTGGTTTCCTGTCGTAAACTGCGCGAGGTCAGTGCTAACAAAGTGCCGCTCTTCGTGATCAATTGTTGCAGTTTTCTGCATACAAACAACGTACGATACATATAGTACTTATAGGTGCACGTGGTTTGAAATATATTAGAATATGTAATGTGATGTTACTACAGTACAGATACATCTGTAACGAAATATCTATAGTGGTTACTTACATTCAATATCACATAATACTAAACAAGTTTTGTTTAATGAAATAAGCAAAAAAATACCGCTCATTCTGTTCTTTTTTTTATAACTAACTTGTAAATACAAACAAGTAAAATACTCGTAATCCTAGTCCTTAAATTAAAGTCTTTAACCAGAATAGAATGCTATTTTTATTAAATTTATGGTTAAAATTAAATAAATTAACAAATTATTACTTATTAATTAATTACACGCATGTATAATTAATTATTATACATGCGTGCTTTATGCGTGTATGTTATTATTAGTATTTTGCGTCTTTGACACTATGCGTCAAAGAGCATCTGGCTAGATGCACCAATGCTTACAATTTTCAAAAATCTTAGTAGGTAAGTAACAAAGATTGTTCAGTATTTCAACATTTCTTTGAATCCGGTCACTACAGATAGACCGACGACCTGAAGAAGGTGGCCGTAAGCGGCTGGATGCGGAGGGCAGAGGATCAGGTGTCATGGTGTCATTGGGGAAGACTTATGACCAGCAGTGGTCCTCTAAGGGCTGATGTTGATAATGAGTCACTACAAGTATTGGTTATTATATCATATTTAAGTAAAACATTAGTGTCACATTAATATAGTCTAAAATTGCTAACCTTTATTACTCGAGAAACTCTGATTACATTTCAATGCCATATTTACTCAGTTTAAAGGGTTCCTTTGCGAAAGGGAAATCTTGATGAAGATTTTAGGTTAGGAATCATTTACGAGTAGCTAGAATAATCAAGCTCGACCAGTAAAATTAAATCGTTTGATTTGATCCTTTCAATAAATCATAGCATTTTCGTCTATGTCAAATATGTTAATTCTAATGGAAACAAATTAAAATGTTTATAAGTAGAAAAATATGCAAAATTTATTACATTATGTATTTATGTGATACACGTTTATATCAAATCTGATATATCAATCGTGACTACACACGGAGTTGAGATATAAAATCGGTGAAGGCTGCAGGGGAATATTCAAGCACATCTTACGACAATAACTCTTTAATGTTTATTAATTTGAAAAACGTGTTTAACATCGTATTTCTAAGTTAATAGTTTCAGTCATTAGGTTATGTTAACTTATATTATGGGTAGGCACATGTACATTAATGTCTTGCTTGTAGCAATTTGTATCTTATTTATTCATTCACGAGTAGCTATAGTTAAATACAAACGACCTGCATCATCAACTCTGCTGACATCCGCTGTTTGACATAGGTATTTCCTAATGCACGGCACCACACGCTATAGATACCATGTGATGCTGATGTGATGATAATCCTGGCCAATATTATAAATTTAAAATATGTAATGTACATTGTTTGTTTATTACTCTCTTTAACAAATAAGCAAATTGTGATGTAAACCACTTTTTACTGCGGGAAACTTAAGTAAACGCGGGGTAGAGCTTAAATGCGAAGCGGATCTTGAATATCCATCATAATATAATTAATTATTCAGCACAATACCAAAACGTTTTTTTTTTAAATCATTCATTAGGTTCCAATACAAAGATTACTTATTATGTGGGCGTTAAACGTACATAAAGTTGTATTGTGAATTTATTTCGTCTACACTTCGGCAGACGCGAAAACCGAGTGAACAATGCGTGGCCAAACTTCCTTTGTTCCTTATACGTAAATATACGTATATATAAAACTGATAGCACAGCTGTGTCAGAACAGACACTCCTCAGCAGAGACTGAACCAACCTGTTGCAACATACGAGTAATGGAACATGTGTGTTGATCGTTGTATTTAGACATAAATTGCGTGACATTATTTCTTTTATCAATAATTAGGAACGACCGCAATTTTCATGTCCAATAATAATCAATCTCCAGGCATCGAGAGGGGTGATCTGAGGCTATTGAGGAAACTACTATAATTAAATCGGCTTACAGCGTCAATCAATAGTTAATTTTGTCCTCCTGGAGACCAGTAAGTTCTTGTGCCACTGAGGCGTCTGGTCTTTTAGTTGTTGTTCTATGGCGTGAGACTGTCAGTGTGTGCGTTCGGAACACACCCACCGAACGACCGGCCCGCCGAAATTGCGGCCGATAGTTCTCGTCCGACGCCAAGTGTCAAGGACACACGCTTCTGCTGTTGCTACGTTCAGTATTAGTGTAACTTCAAACTCGGAACACTTTTTGTTTCTTTAATACGCTTCCTTGACTGTGTAAAAAGAGAATTTTAAGTCTAAACAGGTTATGGGCCCAGACGAGCAGTGATTCATTATTTTTAATCTAATACCTCGTGGTTTCAAGAGGGATTCGAAATGTCAGTAGAATTTTTACTATGGAAGACTCAAATGAGTTTTAGTGGGTTTTTGGTAGGTATACAAAAAATTTATTGTTTACTTGTATATTGTACAATGTGAAACATTTCTGATTATTAAAACTCAATTTTACAGCACTGAGGTATAACTTAGGGAAGTAAGTTTTTGTGGTTGTAAAACCTAAAATAACTAATTATTTTATCAAAATGATTCAAATTGAGCGAAGAGACATACCTAAAAGAGCTGCAGTTATTACCTCCATAAACGAAATCAAGCGTAATTAACATTCCGACTTGATTAAGCATAGCAAATCGTTAAATACTTGGTATACTTTCGTGTAATTTTGTTATTGGAGATTCTAATTATTACATTGTTTATATAGAATGTGGAAATTATTATGTCCTTTAGGATGGTAACGTACGTTTACGGGTACGTATATGTGTTTGTTTTTATTCCTTTACGCTGTTTCAACGAATAGATATACGAGTATATACCTAAATAATAATATACGACAAAATTATACCAAACTAATTTGTTGTAACGGGAAAATTTATTTTATCACAGGAATATAATACTTATGGGTTTTAATATCCTGATGACGAAGGCACAACATAAATTAGGTTGTTTTATATCAACCCGCTTGCAAGCTTTATTGTTTTGAGAGAGACTAGTCGAGAAGTGTCAATGTACAAACTATATTTTTTAAACGTGTACCTATTCAAAAGTAATTTTCACCAAACATTAATATACTCAACATAATTGAATTCCTAGGGAACATTTAGAACGCGTGGTACAAAATATTAAGAATGATAACGCGTGGTAATAAAAATTATAGTCCATAAGTACAAGCATGTCATTAGATCCTGCCTGAAATCTAAAAATAATTGCAAGAATAACAAAAACTTAATGTTTTATGAGAAAATTAACATCAATAATTATTTAGCTAACATTTAATAGCTATAGAATGAAGGCAGAAGGTCATTTGCAATGCAAATTACATAAAATTGTATTTCTCATCATTAGTGTAATCATGATCAATGAATGGGCGAACATTAATCAATAATCACGCACACTATACACAATAACTGGCAAGAAAATACATAAGTGCTCATGTTACTTCGATACTTCGACAACATTGAACATAATGAAGTACTTAATTAGTTAAGTACTTGTCCTATCCTTGTTAATTCCCATAGCACGGGTGAACATACTAGTTTGGGATTAGACAAGTGTATGTACGAGTATTTATTTAAAAAGTGAAAGAGTTTAGACCACACCCTAAGTATAATCATAGTAATTGTTCTGTAAAGAGTGAGTTACTTTAGGTCGGTCCTATACAAAATAACTAAGTATGTTTAGAAAGATTCTTAAATGTTATTTTTCTATTTGCCATGATGTATCATCGAATTGTAAAAGTAAGGTGAATAATAAATTAATTATTTTAAAACATTTTTAGAGAGTTTTCTAATTATACGCTTATCAACAATTAAACTTTTAATTTAACCTATAATTGTAATATCAAACCATTAAAATAACAATAAACATCAATCACGTACTACCCAAACTAGGAAAAATACTACACGTTGGAAACTTGTAATCGCTTATCCTATTCTCGGCGGCGTAATGATAATAACATAAACTGCAGGTTGCAGAGGACTTTCAGGGATGGGATCCGCAATCAGCGCAGGAGATGATATGACAGAAAAGATTCTATGAAGTCGAAGGTCTGGTCTACTTGGCCCTATAAAAAGATAAGATGTTAGAAAAAACACAACAAGAACACCCCAGACCCGAAACAAATAATTGATTTTCACACGTAAACATTAGCATGGGCAGAAATTGAACCTTGACGCTTACCCGGTGGCATTCTTCTTGTATCGTGCGCAGTTTGACAAGGTAATTAATGATCAGGCTTTATGCCTTCAGATATGCTGACATTGTCGAGTAATCACTTCTATTCCATTGTAGTGATACAACGGCGCCCTATGCTTATATATAAGTTATACATACTTATATATGCATCTTGTTTTTATTAAGATCTTAAATCTTGTTGTTTTGTTGGCTGATTTAAAGGGAATTTTTAGGAAATTCTTGACGAAAGAGACAATAAAATTCTTATAAATACTTTAAAGTTTTAGAGCTTGCTCGATATCCCTGGAATTACCCAGTCGATATTAAAAATTATTTCGCCAATTAATGGCAAATTTTTACTTCGAGAAAATTATGGATTCTGAAGTCAATTAACTAAGGACAAAGACGTGGGGCGAGAAGCTAGTGCTCAAGCAAAACCTATCATTTACATGCACAATCACTAACTACAGAATTAAAATACTAGCCTAAACTTTCATATCAACTTGTCAATACAATCTATAGTGCTAGAAGTCAATAATATCAGCAATCTAATAGCGTTGTTGTTTGTTTCGATACCAAACGTGCCTTGTTGAAAAATATGTCCTTCGACTATAACAATGAGTCCAAAACATTGTGTTGTCAGAGTATTATGCGCCCAATGCTATACCGTCATTACTATTATCTATATCATTATTTTATGCACCAGTATCATTTATAATTACAGTATAGTCACATAAGAAGAGTGGTTTATGGAGCTCTTTTCGGAGGTTAACATCAAAATCGTAAATATAAAGTTTCAGAACGATCTCCAAACACTAATGAAATTTCAAAAGTAGAATTTTAAAAGCAAGTTTCATTATTTTAAAAAATGGCATCTACCTCCTAGTCCTCGTGGCTGATATCTATGAAAACTTCTGACTACTGAGCTGAGCCATTATCTCTAATTTACCGAGGATAAATTAGAGATTGGATTAAACAAAGATGAACTGAAATAAAGTGGTTACCTCAGCTTAGACGTGCAGGTTTCCTAATGAATTTTTCCTTGCTTAAAGCTTGTAACAATAACTCAATGGATGCTCTTATACAACAAACTGAACAAATCTCTACGAATCTATCCTATGAATAAAAAAGTTTGTGAACTCGAAGTCCGCCATTACTTATTAGGACTGGACTAAGATCACATAATTACTTACATAACTACCACCAACATAATAAAATCATACTTTTCCCCACACACACCCGTGTTCTATTCGTGCACACATGCACAGTCCTATATCCACATATATACTTACACACACACTTTACATTTATATCACTAAAATTCCACACAACAATTACATACATACAACTTTCCATCAGCATTCAATAATATGTTTTTCTTCTATAAAGTTCATGTCCTTACCTTTTATACTGTTTTAATTTAAAATTACTAGGAATTATTTCCTTTCATATATCATGAACAGCTATAATTATTTTTTATTTCAAATTATTTAGTTTAGGTGCACCAACTTAGCCTACAGAGAAAGGTGATCAAATAAAATCTTATATCGATTACTATAACATAACCACAATAAAAAAAGTGTAAAAAGAAAAGAAAACGAGAAGTGTATTCTGTATGTGTAAGGTTTAATTTGTATTGTAATAAACTGTTTTTGATTAAAGATGATAGACAGGTAAATTAGGTTAATTAAGTATATGTAAGCTACTTTATCATTGTATCTTTTTTACGTGCAATAAAGAGTAATTGAATTCAATTAAGTTCCGAAAATTGTATACTACTGCTTTGATTGAATCATTAATTGACTACATCTTTTATTTAGAAAGCCAGATATCTTCTGTTTTATTCAAAAAGCTTGTGACACCCGGAAACTAAACTAAAAGCTCCCACTTCCCACGTTCGCGGAATGCAACTGCAAAGTCAAAGTCAAAGTCAAAATCATTTATTGCATATGAGTACACTTGGTACATTTATACACGTCATTTTTTTATCGACTACCGCTTCCTAGGTGTTAGCGCTGTGAAGAAGAAACGGCGCAACAAACTTCACGCAACACATCTTTTAAAAATCTAGTTTGCATACAATTAATAAAGATTTTGCGAAGCTGGTTAACATTAGTACCAGGCATCTTTGTCATTCAAATAATCGTTTACTTTAATCGGCTTTCTTACAAAGTTGTTTTTTAATGTGAATCTTAAACTTTCTGTCCGTCATATTTAAGATTTCCTCTGGTAGTTTGTTGTAGAAGCGTATACATTGCCCCGTGAACGATTTGCTGACCTTACTTAGTCTTAACCCTGGTAAAACAAGTTTATTTTTATTTCTTGTATTATAACTATTATTGTCACAGTGCCTCAAAAAGAGAGATACATTTTTTCTGACATATAAAATATTATCTAAAATGAATTGACCAGCTACTGTTAATATGCTTATTTCTTTAAACTTTTCTCTTAATGAGTCTCTACAACGCAGATTATAGATTGCCCTAACTGCTCTTTTTTGCAAGATAAAAATGGTCTCTATATCTGCTGCTGTATAAGAACAAGAACCCTCGACCAGAGAATACTAAATATTACTAGATACCTCGACTATACGAATGCAAGGCGAGTGCACTCCAAAACTGGGTTATCACGACCTTCATCCTAGGTATTGAAACATGGTTAATCATTATTTTACATACTTGTAGGTACATTGATAACAGCGTACATTCATTAATGAAACATTAAGCACATTAAAGATAACACGACTGATAATGACATTTAAAACAACAAAGAT
This sequence comes from Esperia sulphurella, assembly GCA_947086405.1. Classification (NCBI taxonomy): domain Eukaryota; kingdom Metazoa; phylum Arthropoda; class Insecta; order Lepidoptera; family Oecophoridae; genus Esperia; species Esperia sulphurella. The sequence goes on from OX352269.1 coordinate 10,389,515, forward strand.
TAAACTATTACACATCTTTAAAATACCGTCGTAAAATGACTTTAAAATGTCAAACCGACTTCAAAGCGCGCTAATTGGATGATTGTTTGGACTTTGAGATAACTCTGAAACAACTTAAAAACAGGTATTAAAATATTTATTATTATATTTGCTATAGGCTAGAACTAAGACACGTGTAAACTTACCATATAGTTCCCGGCGTAGAATAGGACCACCCGCTAATCTTCTCGCGGATTTTTAAATTGAATGTATATATAAATTTTATTTTTACACCTGTAGATGTAAATGTAAAAAATTATGTAGTTAATTTTTAAATGTCATGTATACCTATGCAAACTAAGCTATAAATACCACAGAACGGTTAGCAGCATCACTGGTGGGAAGTCTAGTACTGCAATGGTCAACACGTCTGCTCGGCGTAGCCATTATGACCATTCATCATGATCAACCTGCAAGAGTTCACTGCTAGACATAGGAATCTCCCAAGGCGCGCCACTGAACCCGATTCTCGTTTCTTATAATCCAGTCACTGCCAGTCGCCTTACGCGAAGAGGTCATTACGAATAGGACACATGATGAACATTACTTATATTATTTTATTTATACTTTATTATACACAAATACAAGTCACAAAGCTCATTTAAACATACGATGTACAAAGGCGTACTTAACTTACTCTTGCGTAACTGGAAACTATGTCCAACTGTTGACGTTGATAGGCTGTTATAGGGGGTTAGGAAACTTAAGCTAAATTAAAATAGTGTCAGTGTTGGAGATATTTGTGTACAAACATTCATAAGTATTAATAGAGAAGCTTTTTCGGGTTAATTACTCGTTTAATTCTTTTTTAGCTTATTCTAATGAAGTACTTAAAACTAATGCAATTAAGTTGACACGTAGTAAATCGGCCGTTAGTCGGGTGCGGCGGAAACTAGGTGACCCATTTCTCGTAGAGTCGAGGAGACAAAGACACAATAAACCTCCGTTCTGCTGGCTATTACGTCGTTTTAGAAATAAACCAGTCGACCCCTCGCTTGGAAGCTCATGGCTTTCCATCCTTTGCACTCTAATGCATATTCAATTCAAAGAAACGAGCAGGGAGAAGAGAGTTTTATGTGCGTAGTTTGCGTTATTTTGAAAGTTACAGAAGATGTGAAAATGTGTTCGATTTTTCGCAGTTGATTTAATAAACAAAGAATTTCAATTACATACTCGTACCTTCCTTTACCAAAGAAAAAAAATTGCAAGTCCACTGCTGGACCAAGCTTCTTCCGAAATAATAAGAAAGTAATGGCCTAATTAAACGTTGGGCGGTCTGGTAATTGTATTTTTCCTGACTATTTCATACAATCATGTCCGACATCGTTAAATTTTGTATCTTTTGGGTTACTGCACAATATCAGCATGTCATCCTTCACTGCTGGACATAGGCACACCCCGGTCACATGTCCGCTACATGTATCGTTCTAACGCAGTCTAACAGCCTATATGCCCACAGCAGTTTTGTGTTTTCATACAGGCGTTTGCATATGTGTGTGTCAAAAAGTCAGAATAAGTCAAAATAAGTCAGGGTTGGTGCCAGCTCGTCACTGCCTCAAAGCAAATTTACGCAACTACATAATATAGGTATCCCGTTTACTCACGATTATAAACGTAAAATTAAAAGATTCGCATTACCAATATTTTTATGAAGATTTGCATTAAACATACTTTTGAATGAGGACCACTTTTATTATTTGTAACTGATGTTTAATTCACAGATATATATACTATTGTAAATGAAACTAATCTTTAATAAAAACTGATATCTGCTACTAACTTTTCGTAGATAATCTGTAAAATCTTCTCTTATTGATCTTCAAAATTCGCGGGCTTAAACACAGCGCAGCACACACTAATTTAATTCACTAAAGCTTTTGAAACTAGTCACGCGCGCCCCTTACCGCTGATAACTAATGGGTCACTGATGTGCGGGGAAGCCAAATCGGGGGGCATGGAGCTGCTATACTGTACCAAGTACTCGTTCCTATACCACGTCTTACTCATGGACGACACCACATCCGGTCCTCCGCCTCCGCCATCCCCAACCCCTGCTTCCGGTTATATTCTAAGGTCGTCTGTCCATCTGGATTTATTGTACTAGAGTTGCAGGTCCATCAAGTGGACTGTCTGCCCATTTGGCAGTTCATATCTTAAGCTTGGCAAACAAAAATGAATAAAAGCAATTGAATAAAATTGGACATAGTATATTAAAAACTAATGCGAGGCCCACGCAAAAATGGCCGGATACATTTATTTCTGTTTCCCATTTTCGGGTACGGACGTCCTACTGCCAGTATTTACATATTCGTTAAGGTGCCCGCGTCCCACGCGGTGACAAATAATCACAGCTTTCCTTTAATGCTCTGCCTATATGCATTCAGTATCAATATCGAATACTGAACATGGGCGCTTATGAAAATTCGTCAAAAAAACGTCTACTTTTAATACAAAAAATGAGCCCAAGCGGTTCATTTCTTATGAAAGGAACTTTGTATGACAATTTTTTTTTCATTTTTTTTTTCATTTCAGTCATCTACTAGAAGTAGTTAAGTATCCAGTACGCCCCTATAACGGGTTACTACAGGTGTTTTGTTACATTCTAAAGTAGTCGTGTCTAATTCATCGTCATAAAGTGTAATGAAGATTAGTAATTGTTAGAATGTTCGTCTTACTATGTAGTGTAAAGGGCAGATTTTTGTGTGACTGTTAGTATGTTTAAGTAGCTCAGGGTTATACACTATGTTAAGGGCTCCGGTTAACATTATGGAGTATAATGGCGACGTTGTTATGTAAGAGATTTGAGCACGAACGAAACAATCCGGATTTTGACGCAGACAAAGTCGCGGGGCAATCTCTAGTTTATTAATAATCCCAATTTCATCATGTGCTTATATCAAAAGTTTTCTTATCCCTTTTCACTTAACAGGTGCATTCTCTGTAAACTTGTCAAGTTACATAATACATTTACTCAGTCACTGTTGTGTGTTTTTTTTAATGAAATGCAATATTTTCGTGTAGGAGCATTAAATATTTGGCAGCTTATGTGCGTTTGCTTGCACAGATGTGTTTAATTTGCTGAACAAACAACTACCTACATTATGAGTAGGCACCTAGTCGACTCGCTACTGTTGGATAGATCTTAACGTTGCGCAAGATTTGACTATAGTTTGTATTTTTGCAACAAGTCGAGTTTTGCATTCGAAACTTGACAAACATTTCTAGGCGCTAAGTATAAAGTATGTACAATTTGGGGCCTCATAATGTGTGTACCTATATCATCTATTTAAAAACTATCTAATGAGCTGTTCTGTTTATTGCATATGAGATACCTTATTGAAAAATTAAAACGGCGGTTTATGGTTGGACCCGAAAAGTCATAAATAAAGAGTCATTGCGATCTAATCCTCAAATGATTTTGAAATTAACACTTCAAGCAGGAGGATAAAATGTCATAATACGGATTTTCCTACAATAACGATAGCTTGCAGGCAAAATTGACTATCAACAAATTGCGGTTTTAGTAGGTAGTTACTAAATATTCCGAGAAATATGACCTTGAAAATACGTCCTCATCTCACGTCTAACCATATTCCAGCTCATATGGTACGTTTTCCTCTCTCCGCGGACGGAATAAGCAAATCCTCGCAACTAGGTTACTCCGGCCCGCTGCTTTATTGTGTTTACGTGCCACAGATATGAGATATACAGATATACAGGCTGGGTCAAGGCGCCAGACAGCTTTCGACTCGAGCTATATATGGGACTATAGCGTATCATAGCTCCTGTTTGTTATGGATTTTTCGGTCACGAATCGTGTTCTAATTATGCGGATTAACACCCTGATTTCCACATAATGTTGTCTAGTGCTAACATCGGTATCGCCCTGCTTGTTAATTGCTTAATCCATGCATGTCCTTGTATCCGCCAGCGATAATCCGCACGATACCGCCAGAACACAATGGTCAAGACGACGCGTCGTCGCCGCGCCACACGGAAGAGCGTTAAAATGCGTCGTTAAAAGCGCGCGTAGTTTAAATTTTATGGCGCGCATTCAATTGGGGCCTGTAAAAAAGCGTTTTTATTGGAGTCGCATCCTGGCGGCGAGGTCGCGATGCTCAGATAGCTCTAATTAAAAACGCGCGTGCACTTGCAAAAGCGGGCCCTGCTAGCCGCTCATTTACGAAATCTGCTTCTGTCTCCGTTTACTACACTTTAATAGTGGGATCGACATATAGTTTAAGTGTTCAGCTGTCTAGGTCAATTAAAAATAGAGACAATTTTAAACTTTGCTTCATTCACATAAAGAAATCAGAACTGAACTTTTAATCCGCATAAACAAAAAAAAACATTTGTAACTTGAAACTACAGTTTCGCCTTTTGATCATAGCACAAGTTTTAACAAAGTTTTCTCTTCTTTTCAGGTCAAAGCACAAGTGACAGGAACGTTTACCCGTGAAGATTTCATGAGAAGACTCAAGTGCCATTTGTAACCAGTTTACCACAAGCAGTGATATTTAGCCTTAGTTTAGTGATATCGTGATAAGTGATAACTTAGGTTTAAGTGCTAACAGTTTTAGTGATAAACGTTACCAAAAAATAAGCCAAACTGGCTCCGTACAAGGATATAATGAATTCCACGAGCATGAGCTCCGCTGTGCCGACTATAAAGTGCGAGGACACGTCGCCTTCGCCGTCGGCCGCCGTCGGCACGGACGGCGACGGCGGGGCCTACAACCTCAACGTCAATGTGAACCTTAGTGCGGCCATGATCAACCTCCTCTCAGCAGAGAACCCTGGCCCTACCACCCTCCGGACGCCAGAGATCGTCAACGACGTCATAACCATGACCAATCCCCTGGACCAGTACAATTACGATAAAAACGGCTTCAAGGTGAGACACTGTTTACTCTTGTAGTAGAATTGATATCTACGAGTATCTTACACGCTTAGGTATAGCTAGATAGCCAGATTTATTGCAGCTATAAATTTATGAACTTTAGAATCTTAAATGTCATTTTCAAGTGCATTTGCACCGGATCACAACCTTGGTTAAAAATAAAGCTAAAAATAGCTGTGAAGATTCTTCCAGCATTCAAACAAGATGCGCTAGTTCACTGTGAAATAATTCATAAGACCCTAGCGCCATTTTGGATTAAAACAAAACATTCAGGGTTTCCTTCATTGGTTACTTCATCGAAACGACGGTTAAAAATGCAATAATGGACAGCCTGGTAAACAATGACGAGAGAAAATCAAACAATAATTGAGATCGACATTTGTTTCGAAAGCCAAGTCACCTCGAACATCAAAATTCATGTTTCCCAGCTTGCCTCGTAGTAGGGCCCATGGTTCGTCCACTTTATTGTGGGAACCTACTAGTCCCACTAGGTTAAAAAAAATCGTAAGTTTCGTAACGGTCAATTTTAGAACAAACCTCTAAAAGCTTTACAAATATCCAACAATAAAAGAATTTTAAAATCAAATTTGCCAGTTTCAGCAATTATCTTTAGTAAACCCTCAGCGTAAAACAAATCTTTATTCAAAGTAGGTTACATAGTAGTGTAACTATTAAAATTATTTAGGGACCGTCCTTGGTCTGTATGTTAGTCAGTCAGATTTACCCTTTCTGTGAAAGACTTAAGTCTTACTAAACAACAAGATAACCCTACTACGCTTTCACAGCACAAAACTGATCACCATGCATAGGATTCTGTCTTCGCTCAAGTAACATCCACAGCATTTGTACGAATGCAAAATAAGCATTACAAGACTTGAACAGTTGCCAAGTCGGTGCCACGTAGCCATCACGTGGTTACCCTTCGCCTCCCCCATTATAAACATTGGATAATAGTTGGCGCCGGCAGTCCCATGAGGTCATGCACCTTATTGCATACTACCTCCGTATTTACACCACATTACAGACTCATTGGCGCCTCAGTTACCTACAGTCCGGTTATCAGTTATATTTATCGTACTTATTTGCTGTTCAGATTACATTCAGAACGTCACCGCATGAATGAAATTTCATCGAGAAATCAGAGCGTGAAATGACAATAGGACAAAGGATAAGTAATTATCTGATGGTAACATTGTCCAAATGTATTATCAACACCCACATTTTGGTTTGATTTGATTAGTCGCTAAAGAATTAAGGCAATTTTGATACTTTTATTCCTAAATTTTTTTGGACGACTGTCTGTTCGCCGCATATCAAGAAATCGATTCAATTAAGGACTATATTTGTAAAACTGATGAAATATTTTTTTTAATTTTCGGAAATATTAAGATAATCTTCATTATTTACGAATTACGCACATTGTGTAAACGTACCTATACTTTACTTGCATCTTAAATCTTTATTTACTTATACAAGCCACAATATATCAAATGCTAAAAAATAATTATAATCCCCGATATCAAAACCGAAAGTCGATCAAGTGTACCTACCCGAAATCGAAGTTTATTCAACTATTCTAGAATCCGAAGTATACGAAAGCACACAACCAAGTTAATAAAAGTATATCTTTGCTTATTTTAAAGTTAAAAGATTTACTTATTAGCAAATCCGAGCCCAAAATTGTCACCTTCAACTTTAATAATCAGTGATTAAATCGCCTAAATGTGACCTCCCGTGTCACATGCACCCATCTGTAACGACATTAGTCGCGGTGTGGCGCGTACGAGCACTCATTTCCCTGTCTCGTTCCAGAGCGGAAGCGGAAACGACTCCAACTCCTCGATGTCTAATGGCTCGTCGGCCACCTCGCCAGCCTCCGGCACTCCACCCAGTATACAAAAGGTAAGGAGTAATGCAATAGAAAGGTCATAAGGACGGTGGACCTGATCCACAAGTTTAAAGTCGCTCAGCAAGGTATGGAGTAGAGTTATGCTTGAAATATATGATCTGCAATGAGATCTGACAAAGAACTAAGGTCAACGACATAACTGAAAGGATTAGCAAGCAGAAGTAAGCGGCCCACATCTGTCGCAGAACGGATCATTGCGGTAGATGAGTTCTGAAATGGCCTACATCCAGAAATGGACGTCGAAAGGGTTATATGATTATGATTGAACAAGTGCTAGGTAGTTCTTTTGTCTAGTTTGCTGAGATATAAAGGTTAGCCTAGACAATAGGCGGACGTCCAAATCGTGAGAATAACAAACGCTTCTCGATTATTATAATCACAATTGTATTAAATTTGCCTTCGTCCATGTTGACTTAGGTATTCATATAGGACTTGTGGTTGCCTGTAAATCTGACGACAATTTTAAGTCATTTGGACCACGACGAAAATATATATTTTATCGAAATGTATGTTTTCTATAACTGTTTTTGAGGCGAAACGACAATAGAAGGCACTTCGATAACGCGTAGAAAATATGCGCCAAAAGGTGTATAATTATAATAATTACTAGCTGTTGCCATTTAAAGTTTTCGTTTCCTTCGAAAGGAGATTTCCATGGAAAAAAATAGCCTATGTTCATCTCCATGACGCAGGAATACCGATACCGGAAATATCAATTAATGTTAGGAACTGAATGTCAAAATGAGTTATATATATATATGGTTAAATGTAGAATTAGCTTATATTTGAGTTAATATCAGCTGTCATTCGAATAGGATCAACAATAAAAAGTAATGCAATCTAAATAAATAAAAATGTTTAAGGCTAAAAATTTTAACTTGCCCCTTACGCTAATTCATATTTCCGGTATAGATGTATGGAAAATTTCATGAAAATCAGTTGAACGTCGAGCCGTGAAAGTATAATAAACAAATATATACAAACTCATTTCGACGTATAATAATATTTGTTAGATTAGGATTCCTAGGTACACAAATGGTCCATGAGTGTATATTTTACAGGTCGTCATTTAAATTATGATTTTATTTCTTAGTGAAATTCCCTGGTTGTAAATAACATCAAATCAATTCATTATTCTCTATGGCACATTCTTCCAACATCCTGTATTAAAGAACATACATAAGAACAACACACATATAGATAATTGCAATAAATACAATAACAGCTTGAACTACAACCTTGATGAAGTCATCCTATCAAGGTAGTTGTGAATCATTGATAAAACATTAAAAATAAAAACTCGTAAGTCACGACACGATCAATATGTAGACTCTTATTTTTTTCTCCAAGACTTTTCATCAGGAAACAAAAAATTCCATACCGGAACAAACGTCTTCATAGTTAAGAATAGGTTAGGTACCTACTTCAAATGACGAAGGCAATAACGTTTTTAAAATAAAAATAAGTAACGTGAAAAATCACTGCATCATCAAAAAACTAATCAAATCTTACTAACTTAATAATATTTGTTAGTCCCGACGGCCGACGAGTTCTGGAGAGGAGACCGCGGATTGGCACGCGCAGGGTGGGACGCCCCGCCGCCGCCGCCAGATGGACAGACGGCCTGAAGAAGGTGGCCGGAAGCGGCTGGATGCGGAGGGCGGAGGACCCGGTGTGGTGGTGTTCATTGGGGAAGGCCTATATCCAGCAGTGGACGTCTAAGGGCTTATATTCTGATAATAATAATATTATGTATCTGAAAGTGAGTTTGTTTGTTACGCTTTCACGACTCGACCATAGATTAATTTTTACCATGGGAAAAATTGTTCCCGCAAAGCCGCGGGCAACAGCTAGCATAGATATAAAAATTGTGAAGGTGTATGTTTTTGGATTGTTTCAATCAATGACGACCCATTTTGATTAAATTTTGTACAGCTATCCTATACGACAAGTTGAAGCAAATCATCGCAAGATATTGAAGCAAATCATCGCAAGATATTGTAATGCTAACGTTTCAAAAATATCTTTTCCAGACGTGTTCGGAACTAATAAAGGCTGGTCTGAAGCTGTCGATCGAGTCGAAACGCAAGATGTCCGGCAGCGACACCGACAGCACCGTCAAGCGGTTGAAGCGAGAAGACAGCGATGATGAATACGACAGCAGTCATACGCAAACGACTAAAGGCGAAGGGGTAAGCTACATTCTATGTCGATGGTGCCTAGGCTCCACGCTTATCTGACGTCCCTTATCAATAGTTAAGACAAGCTCTACTGAGTTTTGAGAAAATTGCAAAAATACACTGAACTGGTTTTCTAGATTCACTGAAAAAAAAGTACAGTTAGATTTTATCAGTCATAGAATTCTATTAACCAAATTTTGCAATTGTATCAAAATTTCTTTTATACACTTGCGGCCTAGGCTCGGCGTACTCCGTAAGCAGGTCGGATAATGTCCGTCCAACTATAAAGCCATTATAAACTCCCTAACGGGAGTGTGAAATGTGACATATTCTTGTAATTTTCTGGCGTCTATTTATCGTAGACGTCAAATGCATGTTAGAATGTTACTTGAGGCGCTAGAGAGTACATAATAGCTTTTTAGTTTGACGGATATTATACGAAATGCTTACGGATAAGTTCTTCAGGACATTATAGAGGCAGCAGCAATACCATCACATTGGGCTCGATTCTGAAGGCACAATGTTAAAATTTGACAGCACTAAAACTGTTGCTATCCTTGTCACACAGTATTATGAAAATAAAGACGAAACCAATTTTAGCGCTGTCAAATTTTAAATGTGTGCCTTCAGAATCGGGCCCAATATAGTGTTATAAATCTTCAACACAGGATTTTTTAAATCCCTAAAGCGCGAGTGGTTCTTAGTCGTCATGGACTACCATTTCTGCTCCATCAGCGCGATCTGAAGATAGTCTGTTTTACTATACCTACATCTCGCTAACTTTCTATGTCACCGAGGACCAAGCGCGAACGCTGTCACGGGTAAAAGCTAGTGCAGTTAAAAGTAGCTCTTGTCGTAAGTACCTACACGCATGCTACATGCACTGCTTTTGGTATGAAATTCGTACTGCGAAGAAACCCTTTAGTGTTTTTAACATACAAATAATCAATAGTATACCTACTGCAAATATAGCATTAGTAACTGTTGTGTGCGAGTCACAACATACCAGGAACAAATTTAATAATATGTATGATTGTAAATCGGATCTAAACTAGCTTTTATGAGTTCTGTTGCATTGTAATTCAACGGCTTCATTGAAATTTTACGAGTATTACGAATAAGGCTGGCTGGGAGGATTGCGAATAGAGTTGAACACGTGACTAGACTGGCAATTTGATATTGCACTGTAAAATTATGATTAGATGCATCTTGTATTCAAGATGCTAATGCTTCTTCGGTCGGTGCTTTATCATCTTCCTAGTTCCTAGTCTAATATTTAAAATATTCACTCAATTTTGCTCGATTTTTAGATGATTTTTATATTCATCTAAAAGTCTGTTATGAATATCACTTTTCATGACAATGTTAATTGGATAAACCAACATTTACCAAGATCTTATCCGACATAAATCTACATTAATAAATCAGCGTTATGTCGAATGATATCTTGATAAGAGCTTGTGCTTGAGACAGCTCTTCAATACTAATGAAGTTCAGGAATTATTTGGAGATTTCAATGTCGGAATGTACCTAATGACGTTTTGATTTTTCATTACACATACAAAACTTAAAAGAAATAAAGTAAAAGTACATAAGTCTAAATAATATATCTAATCTATTGGTAACATTAATCTCAAAGTAGATACCTAGTTCCTGAACTTTGTATAGGTACCTACTTAAATGAATACTAATTAATTTTTTCATCTCAGCTTACCCCAGAGGACGAGGAACGCAGACGGCGCAGAAGAGAACGAAACAAAATAGCAGCAACCAAGTGTCGGATGAAGAAGCGTGAGCGGACTGTTAACCTGGTCACCGAGAGCGAAGTGTTGGAGACGCAAAACATCGATCTTAAGGCACAACTAAAGGTAAAACATCATTAATTTATCACTTATTACACCTGATAAGAAGACTTGACAACTGATAAGAACATTTTGTTGCAAATTTACGACCTCCGTGGCGGAACGGGTAGCTCTCGGACTGCCATGCCGGAGGTTGCGGGTTCGAATCCCGCTAGGGGAAAATGTTCGTATGATGAATATGAATGTTTGTACCCAAGTCTTGGATGTTTATATATTTATTTAAGTTTGTGTATCCGTTATTTATTTATTTATCTAGTAACCATATCCAGCTCTGCCTAGTTTGGGACTGGATAATTGGTGTGAATGTCTGAGATATTTATTTATTCTACTTGATATTCGGGAAAACTAAGATAAATTAGTAATGTTTGATTTGAGAAGAGTCGATCGCTATGTACGGAATCCTATAAATTGCAGTAAAACTGATGCCACGTGGCATTCTGCTGTGTGGTTCCTGGCTTAGATTAGGGCCACCCCCAATCTTACCGTGGGTGTCGTCAAGGCGACTAGGGGATTGCACCAGGGACCGGCAGCAGCGTTCTCCTGTGTATATTAAGATTATTAATGTGATCACCAATCCGTTGCCAACCGTGGTAACTATGGCAAATCCCCTAAAGGATAGCCCACCCAAATGTGGCATTCTATTGGGGAGGCTTATGTTCAGCAGTGGACGTATTTCGGTTGTTCATAAGTTAAAGGCAAAATATATGCTGTAAAGTGGTTTAACGCGAGCATTATCAGCTTGAACACTTTCTCAAGCAATATGCTATCAGCGTTGACGCCCGCAGACAATGATAACGATTGGAGCCTTCTATTAGAGTTAATAACGACTACAGTAAACTGATAACAAGTCCACTGCACTTGACTAATCGCCGTTTCAATTTCCAGGACTTGGAAGTACAGAAGCGACAGTTAATAGACATGTTATCAATGCATGCATCTTCGTGTATGAAGAACAACGGATCTACGACGAGAACGTCTCCCACTACTCAGTACAACATGATACGACCGTACGAGTCGCCCACAACATTCCCCGCTGCCTACGAAGCTCACTCGCCGTACCTCAGACCCGAATCTGCCAACATACTCGCCTCTAGTTACACCTGCGTCACACCTCTTAACGGAGACTCTTCCATAGACACTATAGCGTCCCTTGAAAATGCGTATATGACACCTCAACTAGTAGACGTCGAATATAATAGACCAGACAGCGTCTTGAGTCTGCAAGCAAACTCCGAAGTCAACTACGTCACTACTGACGGCTTCATTCCTAAAGCTACCAACTTACTGGTACCGATTGACGCCGAGCAGGAGTATTACGACCCCGATGCGAACTATAATCTGACCGTCCAGCAGTGCCATACCTACCCTGGCACAGTACCAGATTCGCAAGCAAAGTTAAACAACGGCCTTAACGATGGATGCCTTGTCTAGTTACATACGGATAACGTCCAAAAAAAATTCGGGTCCAAAATTTATTTTCGACACGTATACGTTAATTTTAAGCATTGGAGTTATGAAAATTAATTCGAAATATAATGCCACCGTTGGTTTTACTTTGAAAATTGGTTCGTATTTACAAAATATTGTTGTGATTATAACATTCGAATGTAGTCGGTTAGAAGTCTATCAAATTAAAAAAATCACATCTGATCTTCATAGATGTACATACAACAATGTCGATAAAAGGGCGGGGAATTTATTTCGAAACGAAATCGTATGTCTACTGTGTAGAAAAACAACGTAGTTAGTATGGTGGCTGTATCACTACAGATCAATATCTATGGGAAAAGAAAACGATTTTAAGAAACCACAAAACTAAACAACAGTTCCGTTTGTAGACATAGCTAATGACACCCAAACAGTAAGAATAAACGCTGAATAAATTAACCGTAGTACGTAACGTACATTAATGCAAGGATCAATACCAATAGGTAACAAATCCTCTAAATATTCAATAACGTAAAACAGGCAACATTTTCGTTTGTAGCCACTGAAACACTGCTAACGTCAAATCACTCAAAAGATGTAAACACACGTAAATTGGTGAAAGTACGAGTAACGAGCGAGTATGGTCGTGCGAGGCAAAGAGTAATCAGTATGTTTACATAATATTCTTGGCGTCACATTATGGTATGTATATGTATGTATAATAATTTATTTCTTTTATTTTTCCAATTGTGTTGTGAAGTAATTAAACGAGTCACCGCTACGGAGTAACAATGAAACGTAACTGTGAAACAGTTCGATAGATAGGTAGGTATTTCACATAATATTTTATTTTTATCTAGATGTTTAATCCTAACATAAAATTACCATTGTTTTATTTTTAAGTTCTATAATTTTGCTTTGATCTGTACAAAATGTTACATAAATGAGATCTGATTTTGTTTTTGAATGGTGCAATGATTTGAATGGTAATTGAAAACGACTCGTATGTCCCAAAATTAAGTGTCAAGCTAGTCTGTGACTCTATATTTTTATTACAGACAATATAAAATATTCTAACATCACATATAATAATATTTAATATTTTTCTTCCAGTACAATAATAATTGTAATACATAAATACCTCCTGTTGAAATTCCGAGAGTATATTTTTATGTTATAGGTACAGAAATTATATTCACAGATTATTTGGATTCCACGTTTATAAATGTGTTATATATTCGTAAAAGGTAATATAGATTTAAGGTGCTTTAACTCAGAGTAAGACGTGATATAAATATTATATTAAGCTTAAGAAGTCGATGTTAGGCATGATTCTGAATGCCACATACTTGAAATTTGAAAATTATCTGTCTTTTTTAGTCTGACAAAGAGAGAAAAAGAGAGCTAACAACAGAGATGTTAAATTTAAAGTATGTGCTTGAGAATCGAGTCCATTGCGTATTTTTACATATATGTATCTCGTAGGTAGAGTTATGTGAAGTTTAGAACCGCTTTTTAAGCG